>JAFBJS010054541.1:47056-86619 GCA_016785265.1 Paraplagusia blochii | reverse complement strand
TTGTTGTTATTGTTGTGGCTGTATATGGTGACGTCAACGGGAGAAGCCGTGACTCTGACTGTTGCCGTGATGCAGCAGCTTGTGCAACCTGGAAGTGTTGCCATGGCTACCGAGGGCTGCGCGTCTCCGCTGCTGTTGCCGTGGATGTGATTTCCAAGAGCGCGCGCCTGCGTCCTCTCTCTCCACCGCCGTCCAAACCAAATACACCCGGAAAAAAACAGCTGATGTCATGGACAGGACGAGACACAGCGGATAAAGACAAACTCTCCTCTCGTAAGCGATTGTTTTTGTGTTTTTCTCAGCTCTTACACCTGTCGGGGACGTCCCTCAGCGTCGGGGCTGAGGCTGTGTTTTTCAGGATGATATGGCCGCTCGGTGCAGCTGTGCTTTAGCATGGTGGCTCTCCAGGAAGTGGAGCGGCTGTCATCCACCGGAGTAGGCCTTCCTCGAGATATTCCCGCTTTTCTAACACGTATTCGCACGCGCACTGCGTCACGTAACTCAAGAGCTCGGTTTTCAACAGTTAACCAGGTCACACGTCGGTAAACATCCGGCATTTAGCTTAAATTTGACCAATCCTAAGCTATCGTTTCCATAGTAACCTGGCCTCCGTCATTGAGTCACGTTGATTTATGACGAGGATGTTTTCACTGTCATTGAGAGAGACACAGATTCTTTTAACATTCAAGTCGAATCCAAAGGCCCAGTGTTCTATGATGTGTTTGCAAATGAAAAAGCACATACATATATTAATGTCCCATGGATGTAAATATGTCTGCTTTTCTACAATTCTTCTTAAGTGCCTGTGATGGTAGTAGTTCAGTTACACAAGTTGGTGTCAAGGCTTGTGGTATTCCATCCATCCATCCATCTTCATCCGCTTATCCGGAGCCGGGTCGCGGGGGCAACATTCGGAGGATGGACACCCAAACTTCCCTCTCCAAAGACACTTCCTCCAGCTCTTCTGGGGGGATCCTAAGGCGTTCCCAGGCCAGCCGGGCTACATAGTCGCTCCAGCGTGTCCTAGGTCTTCCTCTGGGTCTCCTCCCAGTGGGACATGACCCAAACACCTCCCGTGGGAGGTGTCCAGGGGGCATCCGATGAAGATGCCTAAACCACTGACTCCTTTCGATGTGGAGGAGCAATGGCTCTACTCCGAGCTCCTCCCGGGTGACAGAGCTCCTCACCTTATCTCTAAAGGAGCGCCCTACCACCCTGCGAAGAAAGATAATTTCCGCCGCTTGTATGCGGGATCGCGTTCTCTCGGTCATGACCCAAAGTTCATGACCATAGGTGAGAGTAGGAACGTAGATTGACTGGTAAATTGAGAGCTTCGCCTTTTGGCTTAGCTCTTTCTTTACCAAGACGGATTGATACGGCGGGCGCATTACTGCGGTCGCTGCTCCCGTTCCATCCTTCCCTCACTTGTGAACATGACCCCAAGATATTTAAACTTCTCCACTTGAGGCAGGATCTCTCCCCCGGCCTGAAGGGTACTTACCACCTTTTTCCGGTCGAGAACCATGGCCTCGGATTTAGAGGTGCTAATTTTCATGCCATATTCTTGTGGTATTACTTCATAAAAATACACTAAAATACTACAACATTGGACATTTTATATGTATAACACATTAGTTCGTTAATACTAGTCGCTATTTTGACAATTGTTGGACATGTCAGAGGAGGGACAATGGATACGTTGGTAGAGGAAAGATCCTAGAATTGGAGCCACCAGGACAGGGGGAGATGAAAAACGTTGAATGTCATTGATCACATTAGCCATAGAGTGTATTTCTGATAAGTAATAAGTTGTCTTCATTGAAAAAAAAAGTATGTTTCTTTAAATTAAGTGAAAAATGAGTGACCCCAAACTTATGTGTGTATATATAGACAACTTTTCCCACTGCTTGACTGTTACACCTGTTGTATCACTGCATTTAGGTCCAGAATTTCCACAAAAATATTTTTTATTTGCCCTTGCTATGACTTGCACGTCAACAATCCCGGTTTATATTCATTTATTCAACCCTTCATTCATTTCCATCCTCTTAACCGTTAGCAGGTCTTAGGAGCAGCAGTCTCCACCACTGCCACCCAAATCACACTGCTCCATAATGTGAGCCTTTCTGCGAGTGGTGAGTCCACTGTCCAAGTTATGTACAGGTCTGGGCGGTGCTATGCTCAGAGCACCACTTAATACTATAATTATTATTAATAATATTAAATGAAACATACAAATCAAATCAAAGTTATGACACCACTCTATCTGTACTGACTCAGCACAAACACCAAACTTCTTGCCAGTTATATTCAACATGAGTCAACTGCAGCTCGCACAGTAATAAAACTTGAGTGAAGAAAGTTTAGAGCCTCCGACAAACACGAACACTTACAATTAATCTGCCCAGTGATCTCAACTTGCCCGTGAGGAACATGTCCCTTTTTTTTTCCAAATGGGAATGTAATTATGGTCTTTGCCATCTATACACCCACATAATAGCACTTAGACTCTGTAATTTTGTTTTCACTCTTCCTCATGTCTCCATCTGCATATGTTAAGTGTAGCAATTACACGGGTAAATTGCTTCTAACTACATGTGGTTTTATAAGATGGACACTTTTCTTGGTAGGAGCTTCAAATAGGAAACGGAGATTATGCAATTGTATTGTCCCGTTCTTATCGTCTTGACGACATTCCACTTGAAAATGTCGAACTTTGTCTATCAGAAAAGTTCAAGGTATAATTTTCCTTAAGAATGCTGCCGTCACACTATGGAGTGAACGTTAACCTTTTTGAATGTTATAGAAATTATATATTGTAGTTTTTCATTGTTTACATTTTAAGTGGCTTTTTTCTTTGTAATATTACTTGAGACACATATTGACTTACAGGAAACTGAAAGCGCAATTACAGTACAGGATTTCAATCTATTGTGAGCAAACTACGGCTTGGGGGCCGGAATGTGGACCATTTGGCATTTTTATCCGGCCCTCCAGTCTTGTCAAAATTGTTTCGGCAGTTTACATTGTCTTTATATTGCTGCCTTTCCCCTGCAATGTCAGCAATAATAGCTGGAATAGAAATGGCTTAGTGAATTTAAGCCTTTCAGTATAAAGGTTCAAATTTTAAAATGAAATTTGTCATAGTTTACATAAATGCTCCATATATCAGACCAAGACCAAGTCTTGTTTTGCATTTAATTCCATATAAAGCAATATTTTCAAAAACTGCCAGGAATCCCGGTTAATTCTGCTTGATTAATTGAATCTAAGTTCTAGCCCTAAAACTGTTGGATTTCTCAGCATTGATATTTAAATACCAGTTCAGAGTGTGTGACTCTGTGCTCTGTGTGAGTTCTTATTTTCTCTCACCCCTGTGTACTGTCTTCATGACTACTATTGCACCACTGTAGGACCTGCAGTCTTCTAAGAAATTCTCCTCTTTCTCTGGTTGGTCTCTACACCCGTCTGTGACCTGGGGATGAACGCACCGATGAGGAGTCTCACAGTGAGTCCTCTGGTCCCTGCTCCACCTCATCTTCTTCTTCCTCCTTCTACTTCCTCCACAAGTCACTCACTGACTCACTGGCTCTCAGAGTGTGTTGCATTTATGCCTTGATGTCAGACGTGGTGGGCATTCCTGTCTCTATGAGCGTATTGTAGATGTGGGTATTGTACTGTACACCATATGAGCCATACTGTTGACTAACTGTTGTGTGTTATTTACAGGGTATGCCTGATCGCATGTTATGTGCAGTGCTGGAGCAATTTCAGCTTTACTTTTCCCTTTGGTATGTGCGCTTTGTCTCCATTCAGAGTCATTTCTTCTTGTGTTCCTGAGTTGAAATCAGCCTTTACAGTTTTTTCTGTTATCACATGCACATGAACGCACCCACCCACCCACGCACACAAACAAGCAACACGTGGCTCACTAGGTTACGCAGCTTAATCCGCTAGTGCCTTGATGTACGGTATGATGATGATGATGATGATGATGATGATGTTGACGGGGTAGTTCAGAGGTGATTCCTCTTTTTTTTTCCGATGGTAAGTCTTTGTAGGTGTGAATTACACTCGTCCTGTGTTCCATGTGTGCTACGTTGTGTATCACGGTGGCCATTCAGCTACGCAAAACATGTTTGATTTGAAAAAAACACACAATCCTACTGGCAATTCAAGTCAGGGTAGTTTAATTTTGCACAGCAAACTAAAAATAAAATTAAATATATACCCTAATAAAGCCACTATTGATACACAGCTTATTGGTAATTCTGTACAGTTCTGTAAGTAAACGACAATAATAACATTATTGTTTCATAAATGTGTTTGTCTCCATAAAAGGCAAATTAACTGCCTTGGCTGTAACACAGACATGGAAATAATAATTAGACCACCCATGTTTTCTTTCATTTCTTGTTCAGTTTTATGCCCGGTAGCACTAAAGATATATCACCTGAAAAATACAATGAAGACAAATATGCCTCATAACAGTGTTTTTTTTCAGTACATTGCTGTAAGAACTGAAGTAGTTTTGGTTACTCAAGAAAACCAGGGAAAAATGCCTAGATATCAGCTCTGAAATGAGTCTCTTTTTTTGCTATTTTTGTTCTTAACTTAACCTGGTATTTCCTTGTCTAGCATCTTTGCGTATGGTTTAGGAACAGGAACATTAGGAATAGATAGAAGACAGGAGGCTCTCTTTAGGGGTGACTAGGATGGACAGGATCAGGGATGAGGTCATTAGAGGGACAACACAGATGTGAAGGTTTGGAGAAAAAGCTAGAGAGGCCAGATTGAGATGGTTTGGACATGTTCAGAGGAGGGACAGTGGCTACATTAGTAGAAGAATAATCCCAGAGATGGAGCTACCAGGCAGGAGACGAAGAGGAGATTGATGGATGCAGTGAGGGAGGACATGGAGGTAGTTGGGGTCAGAGTAGATTTTCTGTGGAAACCCCTGAAAAAGGGACAAGCTGAAAGGAAAAGAAGAAAATTTTCTTGTCATTGTATTTGCCCAAATAAAAGTACCTTTAGTGGAACCAGGCATAAAAATGAAGAAGAGATTGATAAAAACCTCAATGTGGTCTAATATTTTTCTTCCATGACTGTATATTTAAAGTATTTGAATCTCTTGATGTAGATTTTATATATAGTTCATAATCCATGTAATAAGGGGAAATTAAAGTGATAATCCCACTGCCCAGACTTGGATGCAGCCAGTGTTTTCTGCTTTCCTCTCTTGCTTTGGTCACTGTGTGGTCCGCCTTTTTCTCTTTTTGTCAGATCCACTCTCTGTATAGCACAGCAAGCCCCAGCATGCTGAAGAGGAAGCAGAGCTCACGGGTTGAGGCCCAGCCCATGACTGATTTTGGGCCAGATGAAACCCTGGCGGACAGTGCTGACATTTTCTGGATCAACAAGCCAGTGAGTGCAGAAAATGAAAAAAGGCAAATATTTTATATAGCTAAGGCGATGCACACATATTAAAGAGTCTGATGTGAAAATGTTATTTCTATCATCCAGTGGGTGCACACTCTGCTGCGAGCCTGTGCCATCATAAGTGTCATATCTGTGTGTATGAACACGCCAAAGACATTTGAGCATTACCCTCCGCTTCAGTATGTGACATTCACCCTGGACACGCTGCTCATGTTCCTCTACACGGCCGAGATGATTGCCAAGATGCACATCAGAGGGATCATCAAGGTAGATACTGACAGAATCTCTAATCCAACAAGTGTTTTTTTAAGTTATTAGTATGATTCTCACTCTGCTGCTAGTCAGTCGAGGTTTTGTGACCCGTACTTTGACTTTAGGCTTCAGCTCTCTTCAGATCTTATGATCTGAACTCAGGACTTCACCTTATGGAGCATATGAACATGAATAGGCTATGGATGGCCCTTTTTTTTCACTTGTAGATTTAAAGAATTTGTGTTATTACTTGCTACTGTTTAGTTTGCCTGCCTGTCCATCCTGGGTGAGGATCCCCCCTGCTGTCGATTCCCAGTATGGGTTTTTGGGAGACGTTCCTCGGCCTGAAGGGGGCGCTATAACAGTCACTGCAATGCAAAGTCATTTAATTTTGTGTAGCCAATTTACTTAAAAAGTCTTGTTCCGTCATTCTGTTGTACAGCCTGAAAAAAAACTTACCTGCACTGTTTAAACATGATGTTTTTGTCCCCCATATTATATCACCATTAGGATACATGCCATCGTTTGATATCAAACTACAAAACATGCAAGTAGGTCAAATAGAAAAATAATGAGGATAAAAAAATGAAAGATTACATGATGCACATGACACAGTGGACTGAATAGGAAAATGCTGTAAAAGGAGAAGCAACAGAACAGCAAACAGGAAATGAATGTGGAGTGTTATTCAGCTGCAACAACGCAAACACATAAACAGATGGTGATGACTCTCTGTGACTTAATATTGCAGCTGGTTTTTGTTCACCTCTTCATATGCAGATGCAGAGGCATTAATAGCTGAAAGTTTAGGGATACGATTTCCATCTGCCCAGGTGGATAGTTTAGCTTTCCTGCTAAGAGCAGAAAGTAAACTGTGCTGTATTGAAAATGCAAAATTGTCTGACCCGATCACAGGTGTGTTTGTTTCCTGAAAGTAGTTATGAACAGGAGCAGAAAAGTATACCTTTTTTAGCCTTACTGTGAAGTACTGGCCTGGTCAATTATTGTGACTTGCAGACCACAGGTGGTTCTAAAATTTGAGTCACAGAACCAGGTCAGGATCAGAAAGATTGAGTATTTCTTTGAACTAAGATAAATGATGAGTAAAGTATTGAATAGAGGCAAAATACTTTAGACTATCTATTGGGGAAATGTTGGGCTTTCAGGAAAAATGTAGAAGGACAACAATAATATATATTAAAAGTATAATTTGAACAGGTTTGGGCCGGAGTAAAATGCCAAATGGGCCGCATTTGGCCCCTGGGCCATAGTTTGCTCAGGTCTGGTGTAGCAAGAACTATTTACAAGCTTTGGTTGTTGTTTACTTCGATTGCTATTCCAGGATTTTACATGTGGATATGTACTATGATGTGAATTATAGCAAATAATCATGTGCTTTATATAAAAAAGATATCGTGTTTAAGCGGTAATACATTACATTTACAACAATTTCCAGGAAATATTGTTTTCTGTTCCCTCAAATTCCTAATTCAAACTATTTTTACCTTTTAAAGTAGGTCAGTGGAAAATTGGTTCTCACTCAGAAAGTATATCATTTATATGATATTTATATTGCCATTTATATCGTTCAGAAATGGCAAAAAAGACTGTTGCATAAAAGATTTTTGTAAAAAAAAAAGTATTGACAGCTGTGGGGCCATTTGTCAGAGTTTTAGACAGTTTGGGTACGGAGCGTGCCGGAGTGGATGTTTGCATCATGTTTATAACTTTGACTGACACGGAAAGTTATTTTTTGTAGCTAGTTATTAATCTGCCCGTGCAACGAAACGATCTACATAGTGCAGTTTGGTAATTGCAGGTCTTTGTTTTCACCAGCGTGTAGTCAACATGGTCCTTATCTGTTGACTGCTTCAGAATAAGCATCTCATGTGTTTATCTGGTGTTTACCAAGTCTTCTGCCCCTGTTGTGGTTATAAACACTTGACAGGGGATTAAGTTTGGTCTCATTAGTTTGGCTGGTTGAAATTTTCCGTTTGTTGAGTTCATAAAACTATTTGCTTTGATGTTTTTTTTGTAATCGTACAGTTTTTCACCTTTTCGGCACCACAGACCAATTAGATATCTGATTTTTTTTTTATGTACTGATCTTTAAGGTTTGGTGGATGAATACAACTAAATAATATGATATGATCAGCATAAAACAGTTATTTTTTCAATATAAAAATACTTCCCCAAATGGTGATGCAGTTTTAAAGACTTTGTTCATGTACTATGCAGCGTAGGCGTGGTGGACTGGACTCTCAGAATTCTTTTTTTAATGCAACTTTTATTTTTAAGACATAACCTTTCTCTTTCTATTTTAAGAAACTTCCATTTTAAGTGAAGGGAAGAGCTCCTTCATACAATGTGCGTGATTTTTTGTGTATTGTAAGCCGATGTCAATACTGTGCTGATTAGACTTAAGAAGTACTTTTATTTTATTGCATTTTACCTTATTTTGATAAGCAACTTCAACCAGGTTCTGCCTGTTTTGTTTTCCTGTGCACAGGGTGATAACTCCTATGTGAAAGACCGGTGGTGTATGTTCGATGGATTCATGGTGTTTTTCATCTGGGTGTCTCTGGTGCTCCAGGTAAATGCAAACGCTCCTGGTTTTATTGTTGTATTCCATCTTTTTTATTGTCTCACAACTGCTTTAGTTAAAGCTAAAGCCAGATGAGAAGAGAGAAGAGAAAGGTCCAGACATAGGCAAAGAGACGGTCATAAATATGATTTTGAAGCAAGACAACGTTGTGAACTTCGCGTTATAAACATATATATATATATATATATGTGACATATTGCTTACACCTATGGTTCATTATATTTGCTGTATATGGTGGAAACAACTATTGTTTTATGAAAAATTCAAGAATTTCACATCTACAATTTACACACACACAACTGTGTGTCTCTGGCTTCAGGTGTTTGAAATAGCAGAGATTGTGGATCAGATGTCTCCATGGGGAATGCTGAGAATTCCTCGGGCCTTGATCATGATCCGGGCGTTTAGGATCTACTTTCGCTTCGAGCTTCCCCGTTCTCGCATCACCAACATTCTTAAGTAAGATAGAACTTTTTTTCGGTTTAGAAAAAAAAAAGAAAAAGAATCAGATCCATTTAAAGGTTTTGTTGACAACTGTGTGTTGTTGCTCCTTTTGTTTGCAGACGATCAGGGGAACAGATCTGGAGTGTTTCCATCTTCTTGTTGTTCTTTCTGCTTCTGTACGGAATTCTTGGCGTTCAGATGTTCGGGACATTCAACCATCACTGTGTCACAAACGACACACAGAAAAAGTAAAATGCATCAGACACGCTGGTTGTATTTAATCTCTGTCTAACAAGCAACATTAGCACAAACTCCAACTCACTCATCCAATCTTAATTTAACTAAATAAATTAAAATACATGTTATTGTTAAATTATTAGACTTTTCAGTGAACACATTTGTTCTTTAGGCAAGTCAATATTTTTTAAAAATACCAAAATGATCAGATTTTATTACATTTCTGTTGATGTTGTGGATCTGGCAATAGTTTCTTTAAATTTTTAATAGCATGATCTAACGAAAATCTTGTCATCGGTTGACTGGTCTAACAGTGATAACACATTACTACTGGCACTCTCATTTAAGGATTAATTTATCTCCGCTTATGCATCAAGAAAGGTGAATTATCTGCTAAGACACATTGATGTCACCCAGCCCAGTATAATTAGCTTTATTGGGATTCACTACTATGCTTCTGATTGCCCTTTGCGATAGTGCAATAAATTATCCTTTCTGATCCTGTAACCCTTAATAAACAATTTAGGTGAATGTCTGGGCAGGCAATTTGAAAGGCATTAATTTTCATTAGAGAAATTAAGGCGCTTCTGGAACGTCACCTGTGGCTGAAAGACAGGGAGGCAGGGAAATGAGGTAAAGCAGCGATTAGAGCAGGCATGGGCAAATTAAGGCCCGGGGTCGGATGTGGCCCATTGAACTTTTTAATGCGGGCCGCTGACCTTGTCCAAATTAAATTATTTATTTATATTATTATTAGACTTTTTCTTCAAAAATCTGTTTCCCCAGTTTTACACATTTTTTTTTTACTTTTACATGCCATTCATCTCTGGACTCGGCCCCCCATGTCCAATTTCAGGGCCAATTGTGGCTCCTGAGTCAAAAAGTTTGCCCATGCCTGGCTTAGAGGCAGTCTTATTTATTTTTATATTAATCTGTTCCTTCTCTTCAAAATATGTCTTTCCCTGATCAGTAATGTGTCATGGAACAACTTGGCCATCCCAGACACGCACTGTTCCCCTGATGGAGAAGGATACCAGTGTCCTTATGGATTCAAGTGCATGGATCTGGAGGAGCTGGGCCTCAGTCGACAGGAGCTCGGCTATAGTGGCTTCAATGAACTCGGTATGATACTAAACATATACAAGATAAATCAAATAGTCGTGGGTGGTTATGTAGTTCTATGTCCTTTGTTTTTATCTTTAAAAGAGGATTTTAAAGTTTGCCATTTCATCTGTCCTCATCTTTACTGGGGCAGTGGTGAAACCCTCTGGTTTGAAACCAGAGGGTTCCAGGTTCAAATCCACCTAGCTGACAGGTTACCATTGAGGTGCACTGAGCAAGGCACCATGGCCACACTGCTCCCTGGGTGCTCGTTAGCAGTTGACGGGGTCCTCGCTTCTGTTGACTTGCGGACAGGGTAGAAGAAGTAAAGACTGACAAGTCTATGTGCTCATTCTAGGTGCAGAATGGGAAATGGCCCCCAGCAGTGTAGGCCTATAGCAGCATATGTTTAGACTATTTTAACCAGTATGTGCCTGATCTAGTTTAGGCTAGAGGCTAGGCTAAGGGGGAGGATCTCACTTTAAAGGTGGAGACAGAATCTGAGTCTCTTACTGAGAGTAGGAGTTCATAGAGTAGTTGAATTTCGGTTCAATACTACTGTACTGTACTTTGACAGTAAAATAGTTATGCCAGTTTGGTAACTGCTGGATTCAGTTCCATCCTTCCAGTTGAGCAAACTGTCGTTATATCCATCTGAGAGGGATTGACTGTCAACATTTGTGTTGAAGATTTTCTCTCATAACAGTTGACTGGTACGATAATATCTTTTCTGGTGAAATTATCCATAGCTAAATGTTTAAATTATCCATATTTCATTTCCTTATGGCCGCATTGATAAAAAAAGACTGCCAGGATTTTCATTTTGAAGCTCATCCAAGTCTCTTTATTAGCTTCATTTGACTAAATGTACCAGTGAAGAAGACAAGGACGTGCAATAAAGAACAGTCCCATCAGATTAATGACCTGCTGAGCTGTTAAAGCTCCTGTCATTATAGCCATTGGGATACTGTGGTTTGGAGTCTCTTAGTTTTCAGAAAGTACCTCCGTGACTGAGGAGAATTTTTCAATTTAATTGCTCACTGTTTTCCAGTCTTCTGTGTTTATCCTGTCAGACATCTTTCCTGCACTCATTATTCTCCCTTTGTTACAGGTACAAGTATCTTCACTGTTTATGAGGCTGCATCACAGGAGGGCTGGGTGTTCCTCATGTACAGAGCCATCGACAGTTTCCCTCGGTGGCGCTCTTACTTCTACTTTATAACTCTCATTTTCTTCCTGGCGTGGCTTGTAAAGGTAAGTTCCTGTCTTGGCTGCTGTGCATATATTGCTTGCAACGATGCAGTGTCTGCCCTAGAGTGTTGAATATTGAGAACCCTCAACTAATTGACGACACTTTTTCTCTTTTTCACCAGAATGTGTTCATTGCAGTCATCATTGAGACATTTGCTGAAATCAGAGTTCAGTTCCAGCAGATGTGGGGGTCGAGGAGCAGCACTACCTCAACTGCTACAACACAGGTACACAGTAGGCGGGCACCCTCTCGGCGAAAAATGTAATAATTTTGTCATTAAGTGTAAAAGGTGTCAGTAAAGGTGAAGGGAAAGGTTTACAGGACGGCTGTGAGACCAGCCATGATGGATGGATTAGAGACAGTAGCAATAGGCAGAAGACAAGAGGCAGAGCTGGAGGTGGAGGAGTAAAAGATGATGAGATTCTCTTTAGGAGAGACAAGGATGGACAGGCTCAGCAATGAGGTCATTAGAGGGACAACACAGACAGGAAGGTTTAGAGAAAAAGCTAAAGAAGCCAGATTGAGATGGTTTGGACATGTTCAGAGGAGGGACAGTGGAGACATTGGTAGAAGAATAATCCCAGAGATGGAGCTACTAGGTAGGAGACAAAGAGGAGATTGATGGATGCAGTGAGGGAGGACATAGACGTCATGAACATGGATGTAATTGGAGTTAGAGTTGAGGAAACAGAGGACAGGGTAAGATGGAAAATCTTGATTGAGAAACCCCTTATAATTTGGACAAGCCATGAAGAAAAGAAGACGTCTTGTTTTTTCTTTTTCTTTTTCCAAACAGCTTTTGACTCCAGATTCAACCTCATAACCTACTGTGTTCTGACCCACCAGGTTTACACACACTTCCTTAAACTATGCAAAACAAAAGCCCTGAATACCAGATGTTATTGTCATAAACCTCCGTGACCTCGAACACAAACAAACAAAAAAATCCTCTCAGTTTTTATCAGCATTGATCCTCATAGACCTCGTCATGCTCTAATCTGTATTTTGGTGAGAAAACTAATTAGCTGCGGTGTAACACTTAATTGTTAGCCGGTGAAGCTGAAACAATATGATGCCTTCTTTGTGTTCCCTGGAGACGGAGGCTGGCGGCTCAGTCTTTAGTCCATACTCCACCCTGCCGCTGCCTGACTCTCCTGCCTCCTGTTTACTGAGGCTTTCAAACGAGATTAGACTTTTTGAATAATGTTGATAAAACAACAATCAAATAATCCAATTTGGTGTCATTGAAGCAGGGCCTTTAATTTTTTTGATAAGCAGATTTATAATTAAATTCCTTTGAGAACAAATGTATTTGAATGATTGATTTTTCCTCTCTAAATAAAGAATGAAATCTGTTAAGACGGCTGAATTAAACTGCTCCAGCTAGAGCTTTGTGTGACTCCTTGTCTGCTGTGGAAAACAATTTGACCTTTTACTTTATTCATCTAAATTAAAGAGATATCTTTTCCTTTTAAATTAGCATCAGATGTTTTATTCCTTTCAGTCCTTTTTGCTATTACTGTCTTTTTTCTTTAAATCTATATTTTATTTTCGTTTCATGCACATACAATGAACATAAACATAGTTTTCAAACATCTGTATGATACATAAATATTTAAAATAGTAACCAAGTCATTTTTAAGTAAGTAAAAATACTTTTAGTGTTTATGAGTGAAAGTAAATGCCCTTTCAGTTTGAAAGTCTTTGCACTGGTGTTTGTGTTTTATACCCTTGGTTTTTTGTTTTCCGCCCTTTGCACTGTATTTTGGCAGCACTTCTACCCATTTATACTGAAGCTGTGAATTTTTGAGAGTGATGCTTTGAGCTTTTTGGTGGCCTCATATGTTTCTGACAGTTTGGCCGTAGGGTAAAAGTGTGCCTTTCAGTTTTGTCCAGTGAATTCACCCCCACCCCGCACCCTTCCGCCCCCTCACATACTGTCTTTGTGCCACAGATGTTTCATGAAGACACCGCTGGAGGATGGCAGCTTGTGGCTGTGGACGTCAACAAACCACATGGCCGGGCGCCTGCTTGCCTCCAGGTAAAAGCTCAGCTTATTGAATATGCTGCCTTACCCGCCGGTACAAAGACTCCCTGTCTTACTCTATCCTTTACAAAAACATTTTCTTCTTTTAGCACTTGCATTTCCTCTCTTCTCTCATGAATTGTGGTGTTGCACCTTCTCTTGAGATCCACGATGTGATAATGTATTTTCACATTGGGATCAAAAGCTTTTCATAGCTGCTCATGGACAGAATAACAACGATGGCAGAGGTATTAGTACTAGAATTCCATTTACACCTATTTATGAAGAGAAATTTTGTGTTTATAGTGAGATAGCACACAGAAGATCTACTGTAAGGGTCTCTGATTTTTTATCTTGAATGGTGTCTTTAGTAATGACCTCACTTTTGGCCTGTCTCTTCTGATGCAAGTCAATCTGTAACTAGGAATTAGGCAGAATAAACCACATACTACATAAGCCACAGTCGTAGCAAGACAGAGTACATGTGTGTGAATGAAAAGGGAGAGCAGTGGAATGGTGAGGTTACAAGGAGCAGAGGTGGAGAAGGTGGAGGAGTTTAGATACTTAGGCTCAACAGGTCAGAGCAGTGAAGACTGTGGAAGAGAGAAAGGTCTCTGGAGTGATTTGTGATATAAGAGTGTCAGCTAAGGCGAAGGGACAGGACAGTTGTGAGACCAGCCATGATGGATGGACTAGAGACACTAGGTAGAGGACAGGAGGTGGGAGAGTTAAAGATGCTGAGGTTCTCTTTGGGGGTGACAAGGATGGACAGGATCAGGAACGAGGTAATAAGGGGGACAACACAGACAGGAAGGTTTGAAGAAAAAGCTAGAGAAGACAGATTGAGATGGTTTGGACATGTTCAGAGGAGGGACAGTGGTTATATTGGGAGGAGAATTCTAGACATGGAGCTACCAGGTAAGAGATGGGTAAAATAGGAAGGCCAAAGAGGAGATTTATGAATGCGGAGAGGGAGGACATGGAGGTGGTTGTAGTTAGAGTTGAGGTTAAAGAGGACAGGGTGAGATGGAAATTGTTGACTTGCTGTGGCAACCCCTGTAAAATGGGGTATGTCGAAAGGAGAAGAAGAAGAAACCACATATATTGTTGATGATGATATTTTGAACTTTGAACACTATAACCAACGCTCTTTATAGCAGGAACAAATTCCAGAAAGGGTGGTTTACCTTTTGGGTTCACCACCTGCAGGAAGTTGGTGAGCCCACTAGGGGCAAGTACGGTTCAGTGTGGTTTGGGTGGTGGTCATAGAAACCGCTACCCCCACAACCCAGTAAGGCATAAGCAGACAAAGATGTATGCATGGTCTAAAACTTATGTAGACAACAAGTGCAACATGTCTAGGTTAAAGATGGAGATGGTGAAATTAAAAATCTGCAGGTGTGACCTTTGAAAAGAGAGCAACTATAAGAGAAAAAAAAAAAACACAATTGTTTCCATGTTACCCTGTGTAGTTCACAAATGTCACGTGTAAAGACTTGATCGCCTCATTGTATTTTCATTTGTCTTGGCTTCCGTGTCAGAATCAAGCGACTGCCGTATTCTAAACGAGGGGAAGCTCATGTTTGATGTGTAGAGCTCAGCTAATGATGTCGCTACGGTGATAAATTACTTTTAAATGACGTCCTAACATGATGGACCCCGTTGTTGCCACGTGGATGGTGTGATTACGATGGTTGGGCTTTAAAGATAAGCTGTGAGCAGTAGGAATTCCTCACGGCTGGTTCAGCGCTGATAGCGTCTTGGTGTCAGAGCCGGACTCTGGCTGTGAGACACTGCTGTGGAGTTTGATGCCGTGACACGGAGGCCGGACTGTTAACACAACTCCATAAAGGAATGACTATTGATGGAAAAAACACATGTAAAATAGAAATGAAGAGGGTAGGGAGGAGAGCATAAAGAGACAAAAACTGAGTCAAGAACAAAACAAGTCAAAGGAAAGGCAGGAAAATGAAAGGTATTCCCATTAAAACCACATGTCCCCCAGAGCTTCATCATCAGTTAGAAGGAAAGATTTAGATTGAGGGCTAACCGCAGGGATAAACACGACCGACATCCCCCCTGTGCTGCATCCTCCCTCCTTCTGCTTCATTCCCTCATACCAGAATAGCTATTATTTTCCAACATCACCATCAGGAACACTGCGTGTGACAGTAAGATGAAAAGGCAGTGGCGGTGACATCAGGCCAGGTTGAGAACATCAAAGGCACAGTGGTTTGAGACCCAAATGAATAAGACTAGTGACAATACAGAGGCGGAGCAGTGAAAGAATGCCTGGATTTCGGCATCATTTGTTGCAATAAATGAAACAGTCCATGACCTGGTTCTGTCATGCATGTTCATGAGTAATCTGAGACACTAAATGGCAGCTTTATCAAGGACCTAAAGATAATGACTAATCATTCTCAGCTGGCTTTCGATGTGGTTTAGTTCGACCTGGCGATCGAGCTGAAATGAAAAAAAAATTGGCTTAGTTTGTGCCAGGTGTTTTTTTTGACCAAACAGAAACACTTTACAGGGTTTACAAAGAATTGTTCAAAGAGGTGAACATTCCCAAATGTAGGAATTCTCTTCCCAAAGATAGCCTTTGATGTCAGCATCTAGGTTGTTGAAAGGATCTATTTGTGACATGGTAGGCCTCCCAAAGCAGTTGGATGAAGCTACAAAAAAATCACAAATCAACATGGGGCTACAATTAGTCTAGACTCACTAGAAATAGACAACAAAGGAGGGGAAAATTGTTGTCTGGTCTGATAAGTAGTGGTTTCTGTAGCATTATTCTGAAGATGGGGCAGAGTGTGCTGTAATAACATGTCAGCTTGAATCCGTCCTGCTTTGTATCAGTGAATCGGGGGGACAGGGTGGACTGGAGTGAAGGATAAATGTCTACCCCACAGTATACTTATCTTCCCATGACTGCGGCTGACAAAATAGAAAAAAAAAACGTTTTGGAACGGCTATGATTGGCCCTCAAATCAAAGAGTAACATTTTGTTTAGTCTTTGTCAGAGATGCCAACAACAGTTTGTTGTTAAGGTTAATGCAGCACAGAAATGTTCCCGCTACATCTTTGCAGTGATTGTAATCTATATATTTCTGCATTTGTAGTACAGATGTGAAGTCGGTATCACTTGAGCGGGCGAGGAACATTGATTCAATGCATTTTTATTACTTTCTTTTTTACTTGCAGACTTGCTCCTCTCCAGTGTAGGCTCTTGAATTTTTTAACAGTGCTCAATTTTAGGTCTAACAAAGTCTAAATGATGTAGACTCTGGGGCAGACTTTGTGTGAGATGGACTGACTTGTACAGTATTTTAGTGGGTCATGGAACAGGACACAACTCACACCTCTGCTCACATGGATGGCTCCAGCTCTGGCCAGTGGCCCAGAAAATGTGATGGATGTCTGCTGTCACATGGAATGCACCTCAGAAGGACAGAAATATCGAAGGAAATAATCACCTTTTCGCTCATTTTTCACGATAATTCCATGGGAGCACATATCAGAAAGACATACACTCCTTTTTCCAAAACATCATACACAAAGACATAACGGATCTTGACTTCAGTTGCGATTTATATCGTTTAAAATAATCAAAATACTTAGAGTCAGTGCTGTTCTCTAAAATAATGTTATTCTTGATTATTCTTGATTGTGATTATTCTTGATTCATCCGGATGTAATTTGTATCATTTACCCAGATGAATCATTCCTAATTTCAAAGTTAAAAATTCTCTGTCTTGCAGGAAAGACAGATCATTTGAATAATGTAACTAATCAAAATGATGAAAAAGGTTCTGCAGTATATCCATAAATCCTACAAAAATCCATATCAATTTTCATATTTTCTATCAAAATGTTATGTCTCTACTAAAACCTTAGGGCCTTGGGTATTTGTGAAAGACAAAATAAAGACACAGGGTAGTTCTACTGCAGGGCCAGACTGAATCATTCCATCATCTTCTTTTTCTTGTCCGTTGCCAGTTCGCAGGGGAAGCTGGCACCACCCAAATCACGTTGCACCATATTGTGAGCCTTCCTGTGGGTGGTGAGGCCCCAAGACGTTATATAGGTGGGGATGGTGCTATGCTCAGAGCACCTCAGTGGGAACCTGGCAGCTGGTGGATTCGAACGTGAAGCCTTGCCACCACTGCTGACTGAATATTTGTTGAAAAATAAACTGTAAATCATTTTCCAGATATTAAATGCAGGGGCGGTGCTAAGGTCTCTTGGGGCTCCTGGTGAGGTATCGCTGGGGCCCCCACACTATCGGTGCCCGAAGCAAAAACATTTTTGACTGACTCCCCTAGTGGCCCGAGCCCCAAGCAATATTATCAACACATGAGAAATTAAATCAGGAATAAAACACAAACGAGTGCTATTTGCCTTTATCTGTAGCCTTTCCAGATCTTTTTAATGTTTAATGTTTACAGACCCACAACAAAAACATGTCTATAACAAAGTCCATCAATCACGAATACTACAAATCCTGCCAATATATTAGGCCTATATACTGGTGGGCCAACTCAAGTACATATTTGATATGATCTAGTGGGCCAAAAATAATTGCACTCAAGGCTAGATTTGGCCCCCGGGCCTGAGTTTGGGTTCCTGTGTTCTATAGGACGGGTCTGCAAGATTACATGTTCAGAAGAGAATGTTTTAAGTGAGGTTTTTCAGCTCAGCTGCAATAAAAAGTGATTTCAATGGTTAAGTATCAAGGTCACATGAGTGTGATTTCAGTTCAATTTAACTGCACAGTTATGGGAGGAACTAGTGTTAAAGAGTAGAGCCACATTAAATAGGTAGTTCAAATACTATCAAGTCAAGTAACTTCCATCTTCATCGGCCAAAGTCATAAAACGCAACCATTCACATGGCAACACTATAGAAAATGGAAATTGCTTTGAGGGGTTGGTGACAGATTTAGGTTAGAGAGAATGAGACGATGACAAAGTCCTGGATGGGTAGATTGGACATGTCCTTTTAAGGTTCATATCCTTTTTGATTAATGATGGATAATGATGGATATTCCCTGCGCTTTTTTCCTTTTTTCCTTTTTTCCTGCCTTTTCACCCATATCAAAACGAAGCTGTGCTCGGATTGAGCCGACAGGTAGAGTGAAGACAGGCAGTTTAGATCCAGCCTGCGGGGCCATCTGTGAGTGCAGGGGAAGTGAAGTGTGAGTTTCTGTTCTGCTCTGCCTAGCTCCAGAGTAATTGGCCGTCAAATGATTAAAATGTTTCCATGCTGGCAGGTGAATGCTATCTACGGGCGGGGGCTCCTTGTATGTTTCCTGTGGGTGGTGCAGTCCGTCAGACTGTCTTCTAAACCACCTGTATTTGTCCCGTCAGGCCACCTTGTATGCTACTGAGTCAGCCTATCATATCGATCTCCCCGTGTTGACGTGTGTCCATTTGTGCATATGGGCGGGTCTGTCTGAATGCAACAGGCTGTTGCTGTTGGAGATAACACGTAATTGATTAACCACCTGCTCTTTTTGGAGCCAGAGAGGAAAGTTTCCTCCCCAGAGAGGTCCGCAAACAAAAATAGCTCTCAAGGAAGGGACATTCTTTGTTTTTGTCTTTGTCCTTTACTCTGGCTTTAGGGGTTTTCTGTTTTTTTTTTTTTTCTGGCAGTTCTATTTTGTTAATAGGATTTTTTTTCTTCCTTATCAATAATAATTACTTCCGTATTTTACACAAAATGCACTTACTACATGTGCATTTTTGTAGTATGCACAAAATACTACAGTTTTTAAAATTTGAGTCATGGTCCAGGTCAGGATAAAAAGATTGAGCATTTCTGTGAACTAAGATAAATGATGAGTAAAGTATTGAATAGAGGCAAAATTCTTCAAGCCTCTTTAGAATTTAAATTGGGGAAATGCTGGTTTTGTAGGGAAAAGGAAGAAGGAAAATGGTCATATAAATTAAAAGGACAAGTCTGGCAGACTGGATTATAACGCCAAACGGGTCGCATGCTCTATGAAGTCTACCAGCAGTGATCCTGGAATGTAGTTTTTCCTGGCCAAGAGTTAGGTTAGAAAATCAATACCACTGTCCAACCTCTTTGGTAAATATAAAAATAAGAGCCATGAGCTCCTGCGTTTTCCACCAGATAACATGGCCTCTGGTACAGTGAGGTACAGGAAGATAAGCTCAAGAGAAGATTCAGGGCTTTGTTAGTATTCCCTGTGTCATTGATGGAACTTCAATTTATGACTGAATGTTGCAATTTGTCTCTTTTCGTTTCACACTCTTGTTTCCCATCGAGTGTTTGGTGCGTGTTTGCAGCAGCAGCTGCCTCACTTTTATGGTTTTTTTTAATTCTTACCTGCGTTTCACTGTTTGGTCTCACGGTTGCACTGTGCAGATCAGTGGAGGTTAATGAAGCATCCTCTCGTTTTTCCCCGCAGACCTGGTCGACTAATTAGCCTCTGGTGCACCACAATGCCATAATTACCCAGCAGATTGAAGCTTGGGCTGGTATAAGCAAAAGTAGAAGGTGACACTTTAGAGAAGTGCAAACCCCTAGGTGAAAAGAAGAGGTATTTAATAAGCTACAATGAGTAAGCTCAAGTATGAATCAATATATTCGGGGCACTTTCATTTAAGAACAATGAAGATAGTACTGACTTCACGGAAAGGTTAGAAGAGCTGTGACGAAAACTGCTGGACCTACTTTCATTAATCCACGTGGGCCCCGTGATTAATTAACACTTTCCCTTCAGCAGTGAGTGTTAAATGCGACTACCTTTCCATGCATCAGCTCTGTGGCCACAGAGCTAAATACAGAATGATGAATAACCCACGAGACCTCAGAAGGTGTGGAGAGGGTCCAATGAATAGGACACGTTTTTGACCCTTTCCTCCCAAGCCAGAGGTTATTGATTCTCCACAGCCCTCTTTTCCCCCTTGCCACTGATCTCTGCCCTCTGGAGCTTTGCAGTGACACTGCTCTTATCGTTTTATCTCTCGGGCGCAAAATGTTGCAAACATCTCAAGGTTAAGGGCAGTATGAGGAAGGGAAAGCAAGAAGGACACTAGTGGAGGAACTGAAGCCGACCAGCTCTCCAGAGTGAAATATTTGAGGATGACAGTTAAGATACCATTGAGAAATGTTGAGTAGATCCATCATTCCTCAGCAGTGCTCGGAATTCTGGCCTTTGGAAAGATATGACAATTGCGCCCCTCTTAGTCAGCCCCCCAAAAAATGAAATGCATAGGGTTACATAAAACCCTATGTAACCAAATGCACAGAATGTGTCATCTTGATGCCCTAGAGCCAGGGACCGGTACCGGTCTGTGGGTCAATTGGTGCAAAGCTGCAGAGAAATAATGTTTCCTTTTGGCCCCGTCTGTCTATTACTTCCACTTGATCGATACCCATATCAACAAAAAAACTGAACAATAGAATGGCTTGAATGACTCCATCATCAATAATTCAACTATATTTTATTAGGAAATATTTTCTCAGTGAAGACAACAACAATAAACTCAAAATGACACAGAGTCTTTGGCACGAGATTCTAACTTTTTTGAGTTATAGGCTGTGTGTTATCCTTGTTTTGCTCATACATATTTAATTCAGGTAGGAAGATTTTATAGGTAGGAAAATATTTCAGGACACTGGAAATGTAATTTTATTACGCGGTATTTATCTATCTTAACACTTGTTTCTTTAGATTTAATTTTGGAAGGCGTACTGAGTTGGGATGCAAGGCAACTTGGTTGAAATATAAGAAGATGCACAGTCAAAAAAAGTTTAGGAACTGCTACCTGGTGTGTGCTTAAAATCAAATAAACCAATTGTCCGGAAGGACGAGTGTCAGAGAAAACAAACGGAGAGGTGGCAAAGGTGAAGAACATCAGATATTATTAAGAGTAGGAGGCTGCAGACAGACAGACTATCGTGTTTTATTAAGAGCTGTTTTCCAGCCAGAGACATGAGTCAGCCTGCTCTAGTCAGGGCCATAATAGGCGAGAGGACACACGTTCTGTTAGATCCGCACTTTAGAAACATTTTTACACACCCACACCTTCGATAAAAATGGTCAGTGCAACCTTGTGTTGGAACCAAAAAATGTCTGCAAAGTTTACTGCCCACCGGTTTCACGATATACTTCTGATTTAGCACCTACTCTGTATAGTAAGTCTTTCATTCAGACCCTGGAGTGAAGATGAACAATAAACTGTACAGATCGGAAAATGTAGCCGTCTGTGAAGCTTCACAAGGACATCCACCTTACATTGTCACCCTACGTTAAGTGCTAGAAATTTTGAATCATAGTAATCACAAAATTAATATTAGAGGTGGCGCTTTGGTCCATGTTGCTGTTATTGGTGCTGAACTCCGGGGTTCACCTCCTGGGCAAGCTTCTTCTGTTGGAATCACCACCTCCAAGAAGGTTCATTAGGGGCTGGTACCATGTAGTGAGATTTGGGTGGTGGTTGTGGGAGGGACCTCAAAGGCCCAATTCCTGGTCAACAGACTGCTTTGACTGGTTAATAGATATCCAGGCGGAAATGGATGCAGGGAACCTTTTTAGGACCTAAAGATTTGTCTGCATTTTTAACCGAAACCAAATAGTTTTGAAGTTGCTGAAGTCAAGTCATTAATCCCACTCAGTTTCTTGCTAATTATAGTTAACAGTGTCGGCGAAACTGTCGCAGCAGCTTGTGCCAGAACAGAGCTCGGCCTGTTGGTGGCAATTCCTGTGTGAATACAGTTCGGTCCTGCCAGTTATGTGCACATGTGCTGCGCTCTCTTCTTCACATGTTGCAGTTGAAAGAGTTTGTCCCCATTGGCAGTCCAATACCAACAGACGGAGCATGAGGATGCATTCATTTATCCGTCTGTCTGCTTTGATTATACAGTGATTTTTTACATTTTACTGGAGATCTGCTTTTTGTATTGGATCCATATCCATGCAATGGAGTGGCAGTACACCATGAAACAACGGCTTCAAGACATGAAGAGATGATTTAATAAACATGAAGAAATGACAATTAATACTTTTTTGTGTGTTTGTCTGGAAGGCTGCAGCCGTTTGCTTTGATTTCCCAAAAATAAATTAAAATTAAAAGCCAGAGACAAGATATTACTGCCCTGATTACTAGTCAGTTGCATAGTGTAGTGTTCAGCACGCCTGCCTTCCAAATAGAGTGTGCAGAGAGGGTTCGATTCTCAGAGGTACCACAAGATTGGCGCTTGTCACAGGCATATTTATTATAGGTACACCCGCTGTTGTCAAGAAAACTGAAGAATATTCCACATTTGGACGGGAAATATTTGGCCATGTTCAGAAGAAACATTTGAATTTGTAGTTTTAAATGACAAATTTAAAAACTCTAATCATTTAACACTTTTTTGCAAAAGAGTTTGACTTGAATCAGGGAAATTGTGTGTGACATCAGGATGGTCGTTGTAATTAACCCACACAGGGGTAATTTGCAGAAGTTATCAACTACAAAAAAATAAATAAATTGAATAACTCGAATAATAAAAAAATGCTCTCAAAACAATATTTAGGACACAAGAGAAAAGAGGAATGAATTTTAGTGCTTTTACCGAGCCACTGTGTTACATTTCTTCGGCATGTTTTCCTTAATTGCGGCACTTCTTCGCTTTCTGTTAAAGACTGACAAATGATGTGAGTGCTTTCTTCACTAAAGGATAAAAGATTAATGCGTGGGTGTGTATTCACACTTCTGTGTGTGTGCGTTTATGTGTGTGTGTGTGAAAGTGCACACCCTGGGCACCTGAGCTTTCAAAGCGCCAGCCAGAGGCAGCACAAATAAATAGCATCCATCAAACAAGTGAGGAAAGATGTCAGAGAGACACACAAGCAAAGAAAGTAACATCAAACAGCAGGGGAGAGAGCCATCTTGTTCCACAATCGAAGCTGTTAAATTGATTCTGACATTTTGAGAATCTATATGTTGAACCACCAGCTCCTTTGGATGAACCACAGGTTCTTTTCTTTTGCCACACTGTTATTTCAAGAAGTACACAAAATCTTTGCGATGGAGGGTTAGGAGAAAAAGAGAGAAAGTGATTGAAAGGTTATTTGGCAGCGGGGCTGGTTGGCGATGGACAGGCTGGTTCTTGGTATGCCAGAGGTGTACAGATGTGAAGCGCTCTCTAAATTGCTCTCTGACTCTTCTCTGCCGTCTGATTTCAGAGCAGTTGACAGGGAAAGGGGGCAAAGACAAGACCTTGAGAGAAACACACGCCCAAGTGTGTACTTGCTGTTCCCTGTCAGTCTGCCCCCGTCTCCCTAACTCGCTCTTTCTTCCTCCCGCACACACTTTCACCCACGACTCGGTTCAGCCATAACACCCGTGGGGGGAGAGCGTCTGCTTGCTGAAAATGTCAAACTGCTCTGTCACGTCCAATCTCATTCAGGAAGTCTAACCTACGTGTGTGGACGCTGAGCATGTGTGTGTGTGTGTGTGTGTTTGTTCATCAAAACCCACCTAAAAATATAGAAAACTAGGATCTAACTTTAAGCTTTATTTACAGAATCAACAAATGTTGCCATTAATGATGATATATATATATTTTTTTGAGGACTTATAGACCACCTTCTTACATATATGTGACATCTCTCTTAATAATGACATCACGTCCTTGCAGAAAACATTTTTCTCTGGCTCTGCACCATGACCGCCAGACCTCTGACCACCAGACCACAGCCAAAGAAATAATTCATGCAAATGTAGGCGATGTGTACAGTTGAGTCTTCGACCAATGGCTGAGGAAAACTTTTTGTTTTTTTCCAAGGAAAGCAAACATCTTTCTTCTTCTTTCTATTTTCTACATGCCTTACATACAAAGGGTTCTGTGTCCGAAACATTAGAGGAACCACATATAGTAGTCTTCATTAGTTCACTCATTCATTCATGTTCATCCTCTTATCTGTTCTTGGGTCTCAAGGGCAGCAGTCTCCACAACCTCCACCCTAATCACACTGTTCCATACTGTCAGCCGTCCTGTTAATGAGCCTAACTGGAAGTTATGTGGTTTGGGATGGTGTTATGATCAGAGAACCTAAGTTGCAACCTGGCATCTGGTGGATTAGAACCTGAGGCCAATAATGTAAATCTTAATAATGTCTTTAATTTTTACATTAAGGGACTTCATGAATCATTATTATTAGATCCAAAATAGAAGTGTGTTTCAACATGTTAAAAATTATATAGTTTTTTTTTTTTTTCGTAAAAATTATATCTGTTCTTATTTTGGGTCAATACCAGCAGTGATTGGGTGAGGTACATTGTTAGACAGAGAGTTTTCCTTTCCTTTGTTTCCCATGGTGTCTGGTGAACCATTAATAATGTCTTTAATTTTTACATTAAGGGACTTCATGAATCATTATTATTAGATCCAAAATAGAAGTGTGTTTCAACATGTTAAAAATTATATAGTTTTTTTTTTTTTTTCGTAAAAATTGGGCGTATCATCTTCTGTGTAAAATATTTCGAGATACATCTTTGTAGACTGCATTTTTTTGGTGAAAATTTTCAGTTCACCAGAAACACACTATTTCTTATATCTGTTCTTATTTTGGGTCAATACCAGCAGTGATTGGGTGAGGTACATTGTTAGACAGAGAGTTTTCCTTTCCTTTGTTTCCCATGGTGTCTGGTGAACCATCTATGTCTTTGGAATAAGTGGGGTAATGGACTGGGAGACATTCAAACCTAATGCAACTTGTGGATACCTCCACAGAGGACCAGTGACTTCCTATCGCTATAAAGACACGTTGGTTAAATTTGCCACTATGGCAAATAGTGAACCTCTCAGGAACCCTTTTCTATTGCAAGTCTCTTATACAGCTCTTTGTCTTGGATTAGTGGTTGTACCCACTCACTAGCAGACGTTCTTCCACATACGTGTAGTTCAGGACTGTGATCACATCTGTCATATTGTCTGCTCACTGATTCTCAGTTGGCTGTTTGTGTTAACGAAGAATGTGACTGTTGGCGCTTCATACTCTCTGTGAGATGTGGCTTCCTTTTATTTTTTTCCTTTCTTTAATTTCAGCATTGTTTTCATAATGTCACGTTCTCTCCAGCATTCTATGTAACTGCTATTCCCACAGGAAATAACATACATTTATTCTCGGTCTCCCTTCTTGTTTCCATCTGGCTGAATACTCATTGATTCCTCTGTCTGGGTTAATGTTTCTCCCAGCAACCAGAGAAAGGCCTCTTGATTGCTTTGAGTCTCCTGCTGTTTAGCTACTGCCCCACTTTGACTGTTAGCACCTTCTTGCCTTGAATAAGGTCCCTGATTAGCTGTCACACAATGATATGTTCTTTCTTTATTTAATTATACATTGATATTATAGAATCTCTTTCCAGGATCAGAAACAAGGTGAATAGAGAAACAACACAGACAGGAAGGTTTTGGGGAAAAAGCTAGAGAAGCCAGATTGAGATGGTTTGGACATGTTCAGAGGAGGGACAGTGGATACATTGGTAGAAGAATGATCCTAGAGATGGAGCTACCGGTTAGGAAACAAAGAGGAGATTGATGGAGCAGTGAGGGAGGACATGGAGGAAGTTGGAGTTGGAGTAGAAGATGCAGAGAACATGGGGAGATGGAAATTGTTGACTCACTGTGGCAACTCTTAAAAATAAGGGACACGCTGAAAAGAGAAAAAGTTATTCAACCTCCTTTCACTTGAGGGGTAGAAGGCATGTAAAAAAAGGAAATGTGTAGTATGTTTTTTTTTTAATATAGATGGTTCTCAAAGGTTCTCAAATGAGGAGCCATGACACTGATTCAGTATTGACTGAATCGGGAGTGGCAGAAGAGTACTTGTGTGGTAACTAAATGTTGAAATATAAATATTTTTATGTATGCAAATTATGTTTAGGAAAACCCATTACTTTTAGAGAAAATACATGTTAGACCTATAAAGGTGTATTAAATAAGTTTATGTTTACGTTATGTCATTTACGTTCTGTTAAATATTTTTTTATTATGTAAAATTATACCAAACACTGATGCAAATCAACATCTCTCTAAATGTTATGACAACCTAGAGCTATCAAAGTAATTTGTGAATGTCTAGTTTGGTGAATTAAAACCCAGAATGATTTGTTGGGAGACTAAGTCGTGTCTAGCCATTTTACTTCTTAAATTTAAGAACAAAAATGACTAAAAGCCGTTAATCTTCGTAATATCCTTCAGCTTGTTTGTCTCACACTGAACTTTATTTTTAAGACACCAGATTTGTGCCAAACAAGTTTGCACAGAAGGAAGAGCGAATCTCATCTGTCAGTTTTCTTGTCTGTCTGCAAGAGTAATTTCAAGTCAATGCTACAATAATGTGTCTGTGCGTGTCCATCTGTCTTGTCTGAGTCATAGGCTTCAATCACACCGGAAAGGATCTATTATTCCGGATCAGAGTGTTATTTATCGCACTGGCCTTGCTGGATCATAGCTCCATGTGTATATGATGAATTGCATTCTGACAAACAAACCAGAATGTTCTCTGAAATTTGTATTCCTTCATTCATTTCCGCCCTTTTCCCCTGTTTTTTCCATCTTTTGTGCAATTTACATTGATTGCCATCAAACGCTGGTCTGTCTCCACAGCAACTGATGCGGTCGTCTGTGTTCCACATGTTCATCTTGAGTATGGTTGCTGTGGACGTCATCGTTGCCGCTAGCAACTATTACAAAGGCGAGAACCACCGCAGACATTATGATGAGTTTTACCTGGCTGAAGTGAGTTGCCTGTGATAAAGATGTTTCCTTTATGGTTTCCTTTGTCCTTGATTGCATTTCATATCAAATGTTAATGTTTTCCCACCAGTTTCATTTCTGATCTACCTTCCATCAAAAGGAAAAATTGTGAACATAATCATCCCCTGGTATTGAGAAAGTTTTGTGTTTTATCATTCAAATTATTCACTCATTTTTACCTGCAGGTTGCATTTACTGTTTTATTTGACCTGGAAGCCCTTCTCAAGATCTGGTGTCTGGGTTTTACTGGATACATCAGCTCATCACTGCACAAGTTTGAATCTCTGCTGGTTGTGGGCACAACGCTTCACATCTACCCGGACCTTTATCACTCGCAGTTCACCTACTTTCAGGTAGGACTACTGCTGCTCTTCAGCTATTTTTAACACCAGCAGACATTTTGGTCCTTCAGCCCGAGGATACGTAATGGTTTGGGACTGCATTTTAGATGTCGAGAACCAAAAATCCCTTAAAAAAATTCCGGTGTTTGGTGTTTGATTTAGTTTTCATGGATCCTTTTTTTGTTTAATATAAATGATGGTTTACTTTGAATTTTATCACCTCATTTTCTCACTGCAGTGCAGCAATGTTAATCTATATTGGTCTAATAATCAATAAAAAAAAATGACATTGTGATTTATAAAACCATCTATTTCAGTTGTAGTTAAAATCAGATACATCGCCCTAATGTGGTAAATATCTCTTTATCATTTATTGCATTTGGTCTGATTGGTAGTCTGTTCGTGTTATCTTCACAGTCTCAAATAAGATCAGCCTCAAAACCAATTCCTTTACCCTGTGTCAAATTTGATTTGTTTATCAGTTTGCTAGTTTGATAGTTTTTTCTATCCCCGATTTTATTTTTTTTTTAATAACGTTCTTTTGAAAGTAATGACATGGTTAATTATCTAATTCCAAACAAATCTATGAGGTGTCTGTCCCAGAAAATGCTTGTTCATCTCGGGATAATTTCCATGCCTGTTGATAACCCATTATCTTCCAATATCTTTGTGTTGTTATTGAAATTCCATCACTTTTGGATTTGATAACACTATTATTTAGGTCATTTTATTTTCCATTGTTAATGGATTTTTTTGTGCCAAAATCTATTGTAACCACATTTCATCCTTTTGCATCATTTGCTGTGAACCTCGATATATTCCGTCTGCTCGTCAGACAGAAGCATTGAACAGTGCATTGATCAACAAAAGTCACGTTAGTTGATTTATCGTTATATTTATTTTTTTTTATATATTTGAAGCTCCTCCGGGCGCTTATAGCTGCTATTGCTGCTATAACTGCTATAGCTGCTATAGCTGTTATTGTGAATCACAAATTCACAATAACAAGGAGTTTGCTTTCCTTCGCGCTTTCCTTATTTAGCAGGTATGAAAAATTCTTGTAGGAATAATATTATTTTAGGAGAAAACTTTATTATTTGTCAAATGTGATTAATGACAAAGCCATAATTGTTGGACAATGATGACTTTGTGTCAATCTGTTGTTACACTATCATGACAAAGTGTTGCAGCCATTGCTGCTGTACCGTTATGTACTGTTGGTGTAAAATACTCCTGAGCTTCAGTTCTAGTTCGAGTATTTATGTGTTGCATATTCATCACCTCTGTGGCGTGTAAACAGAACAAAAACAAAGATAAGCAGGTTTTTTTTTTGTCCTATTTTCAATGATTAATATTCTCTTTTTTGGCCAAGTTTTGGGTGTGAACTCAGTCTCTCTCATGGCTTCACTCTTTCTCCCAGAGCTTGTTATAAAATGGCTGTTAGTCCTCATGGTCTGTGAGGAGCAGAAGCTGGAGTGTCTTCCCATCCCATCTGTCATCATGCTGTGCCTGTGATATTGTATTTGGATATTGTGGTTTACCCTTTTAGCTCCGCTTCCATCTTGCCTTCTCGTTTCAAGCCATACTTTGGAAAGTGAGGAATAGCCGTTAGAATGGACTTAACAAGCCCTCGGCTGTGACTCTGTGCACTTTGGTCATTAGTCACTCTGGGGATTTGTGATCAAACCCTGGCCAAACTGCATTACCTTTGGGAACTCCTGGTCACCATAAGCAATTATGGGTCAAGCTAGAAAAGGGAAAACACAGTAACTGCACCTTTACGGCTGGTCAAGATCAATGGTTCCACTTCTAAAATCAATGTGTAATCAATGATCCTCTCTCCTAAAACCACCTCATACTTTCCTTTCTGTGGACTTTAACAACACTTTAAAGCTGGAATTATGTATGTTTATATATATACTTTTCAAAAGAGCTTAATCATTATCCTCTCCATCCTTCCAGGTTCTTCGTGTTGTACGTTTGATTAAGATTTCGCCGGCGTTGGAGGACTTTGTCTATAAGATCTTTGGTCCAGGTAAAAAACTCGGCAGCCTGGTGGTTTTCACAGCCAGCCTTCTAATCGTCATGTCAGCAATCAGCCTGCAGATGTTCTGCTTCGTAGAGGAGTTGGACCGTTTTACAACATTCCCCAGGGTGAGAAACTTATCGAAATTCAACACCTCTTTGCAAAAAAGAACGATCTTAATAATTCTAAAAAGTATTATTTTGAGGGATAATTGCATGTTGGCTTCGTAACGGAAGTAATATCAGGTTTTAATAAAACCTGTGAGATTCAAATGACGCCTATTTTCAAAGATTATGCCTTGTGTTTTTGTTTTCTGTGGCATCAACAGTAATTCTTTCCTTCCTATTCCCGATCAGCAAACATAACACAAAACAATTTTGAGAGCTATTAGATGTTTGAAACAAAGTTCCATTGGATCCATTCCATTTTTTCTATTACTTTTGAAAATGCATTTTATATAATAGGCAGCAGGATTAGTCTAAACCAGGGGTGTTCACACTTTTATTGGCTTGGTAGCTACTTTTCAAATGGCCAGACCAAAGTGTTCTACCTACTTTGGTAATATGGACAATATATTTACTCAAATTAACTTAATATACTATTTTATGCCCTGCTATTGGGCACAACAGAGAGCAGTGAGCTGAGATTGTTCGCCATTTCAAAATTATTACATTTCTCTTAGACGGCATTCACTGTTTAAACCTGACATTTGTATAAACAGTACGACTAATGATTGTAATCGGCTCTGTGTCATCGGGAACTCCTGTGCTTCTGGAAGCAGCTGTAGCTCCACCTTGATTGGGGCAGTGTGGTCAAGAAGGCTTCAATTTTTGTATAAATATTATTGTAAAGATACTTTTTGTAAATATTTATTCATACTCTCTGTATACATATTCAGACGTTATATATATAAACATATATTCAGACTTTTTATATGTATACTGCACCCAAACATTAATTTCCCGAATGGCATGCCATATATAAATATATATGCATATATTTATGTATGATTTTCATTTTAATTGCTCTCGAACCACTAGCTCAAGGTAGATCCCAAACTACATATTGGGCACACCTGGTCTAAATATATACACTCAGACTTAGCTCTTTGGAACTCCACTGTTGAGGCTGCCCGAGATACAGGAAGTTACCTGAATCAAGCCTGTACTATAGCAATAAAATAGGGACAACAGCGTCCTGTTGTTGTCCAACAGTAAACCCTGTTAAAAATCGTACGGAATCCTGTGCATGTTGTGTTAGCCTTCTCAGCTTCTTTTTTCTGTCATTACAACATAAGCCTCACACAGATGCTGCATGCATGCATAAGCAGCACACATCAGAGTTAATGCCGTCTGACAGTCTCCCCTGTGAGCAGACCTGCTGCTGGGTTTATCTTTATCTGCAGTGACTGGGATACAGAAGCAGGTAGGGGAAGGAGTCTGCTGTCTGGAGGTCAGATTCCACGGAGCAAGTGCAGGAAGTGCCACTTGACTCCAGGGGCCAGTGTGGTTCCAGCTGTCTGTTTTAGCACCTTTACATGACCTCCAGTGAGGAGACAAACTGGCAGCAAAACAGAGAGGAAAAGAAAATGGATGTGCGCTTCCTCTTTCCTAGATCTAGATAAAGTCAGAGTAGTGTTTGTGCCTCAGCCGACTCCTTTGTTTTCACTTTCCTACCTTGTCTAACACCTTCTTATCTTGGTCTCCCTTCCTTGTAGGCATTCATGTCCATGTTCCAGATCTTGACCCAGGAGGGCTGGATAGATGTGATGGATCAGACCCTAGTAGCAGTGGGTCACATGTGGGCTCCAGTTGTGGCCATTTACTTTATCCTCTACCATCTGTTTGCTACACTGGTGAGTTCAATGACCAGTATTAATGAGAGAACAAAACTATTTTTATATACAGCCTATGGTAGGATAAGATTCCTTCGATTTCTTTTTTTTTAATCTTCGTCTTTGGAAACAAATTTAGTAGATTCCAGCTACTTTAATAAAGATATTCTCAAATGTGTCAAAATGAAAGTCCAGCTCAGATCTGACCGAAATAGATAAGTTAAATGTAATGGTTAAATAATAAACCTGTAACATATACTGGTTTAACCAATTTCTAGTTAAAATATTTTCAAGTACTGTAGTGTTGGAAGAAGTTCATCCAGATTAATTCAGAACTGGCTTTTAAGGTTTTGGGCAGTGGTAAGCTTGTGGTCTCAGTAGATCTGGACTTGGGTTTGGAGGGTTCTAGATTCCGAGTCCAGCAGCTGTCAGGTTACCACTGAGGTCCACTGAGCATGGCATCATCCCCACTCAGTGCTCCCTGATGCTCAAAGCTGCCTACTGTTCACTTTGGTGTTGGTTTAAATGCAGCGGTCACATTTCAGTGTATGCAGTTCTGTGGATCACAGTGTTACACAGACAAGGAGTTTACTTTTCTGCCTTTTCTATTTAAAAAAATACCCTTTGATAAATTGAGTTTAACACACTAATTTGTAGCTATGTTTTATATATTTATGTACAATACATATGTGATTTAAACTTGGCTAACACTCAGACTAATATTTACGTAGGTTTTTACTAAATTATTCAACATTTTAACAATATGTTTGGTTATATTTTAAAGCATACATTGGACAAAGTCTCCATCTATGGTCTGTTTTAGGACATTTCTGAATTTTAGTTTGATCTATTGCCGTTTTACTTCTGTTCTCTTTTAGCCAATTATTTTCAATGTATAATTGGTAACTGCCCCAGCTTCCAGCTGTTAGACAAGGCAATTTTAGATAAGCTTTTTCTATTATTTTACATAAATGTCTTTTCTCCATACAATATGATGAGAGAACTTCTCTAGGCTTTAACTAGTTCTATCCTTGTCTGCTTAGAGTTATCTTGAACTGCTCGCCTTGGTGACAGTTAAAGACACAAAGTCAAAATTAAGGAAATTTTATTAAAATTATATATATATATATATATATATTAAAATAAAAAAAAATTCCTTTTTTTTGTCATTCACACCACAGCGCACAACGAAATTTGGTCTCTGCATTTAACCCATCATCAAAGTGAGCAGTGGGCAGCTAGTGAGCGCCCGCTTCCTTAACCACTAGGCCACCCCTGCCCTGTAAGATATTTTGCCTGAACAGGGACTTGAACCCTCGACCCTCAGATTAAAAGTCTGATATATATATGTATGTATGTATGTATGTATTGGCCCAGAGGCAATGAGGCGCTGTCATTGGTATGATACCCCAGGGTTCACCTCCTGGGTAAGTTTGAATCCGGGTTAGGGCAACTTTCTTCCAGTGGGCCCACCACCTGCAGGAAGGAATGGTGCGGTGCAATGGGATTTGGGTGACATTTATGGAGACTGCTAACCCTGCAGTCCTGTAACGGATAAGCTGATGAAAATTGATGTATGTATGTATGCCACATAAAGTCAGGCTTGGACATACATTATCTATATGTCCATATATAGAAATATACAGTACATTCCATACACATACATATGTATGTGTATGGAATGTACGTATGTATATATATTTATGTATGACGTGTGTATTTCTATATATGTCCATATATCCCATTCAGACTCTTGGACAATAGCAGCAGGAGGAAAAAAGTAAAGTGTAGAAGACATGAAGTGTTTTCATAATGCGTTCAATTAGTGTCTAAAAATCTTTCAGTGTTCCCTCAAGTGCTACATCTAATCACAGTTAATCAGACTTTCAGGCGTAATAAGTGCTGACATTTTGGTGTTTGGCCCTTCGATACGGAGAGCAATCAGGCGGCACGGACAGACTCAGGATGACTCACACCTCAACCCAGACAGACACTGTGTCTTCAAGGACAGGGGCAACAAATACAATTACAGGGCAGTTCTTAAACAAAGAGGGTTTTATTTTTACCCGTTATTATTGGGGCATGTGAGACATTAATATACAGTAGATATAAAGCACGACTTGTCTTCTCTGGCACCTCATTGAGATGTCTGTGTGTGTAGATTCTGCTCAGTCTCTTTGTGGCTGTGATTTTGGACAATCTGGAGCTGGACGAAGACCTGAAGAAGCTCAAACAGGTAAGAAGCTTATGAACAAAACATGTTGAATAAAAATGACAAATAACAATATGCACCGGGTCCGTATTTAAATATTTATATGTTTAAAGGTCAAAATGAATATAGATAGATTGTGATGTGCCAAAATATATGCTCCCTATTTGAAGAATTTATTATTTAGTGTTTACAAAGACTTAAGGTGGTATTTTTATTTCAGAGATGTTCTACATTTGCATTTTTTAAGAGTATACATTTCACTAATTTGTGACTTTATTACTGAGTCTATTGCTGACACATTCTGATCCAAGTGATCTCAGTTCAGTTTGAGTGTTTCAGCAGGTCCAAATCTGTTGGTTTTTTCTAATGTCTATTAAGGAGGACTTTTTTTACCACTCACATCTTCAGGGAAAGTCAAAGTGGTTAATCCACAGGTCAGGCTAATCCAGCCTCCACCATAGGCTAATTGTGGCCCTTTAACAAGTTCGATGGCCATTAACTTTAATGGTACAAATTAATCATACTTGAGTTTTAATTCCTCCTGTGGAGTCATGGGTCATGCTCTCATAAGCACAGACAGTGAAAAATAAGGCCTAATTAAAGCAAGGTTTTTCAAACTTATAGTTCGGTTGGTATATATTTTTTTTCATTTACAATTTTCACAAACCCTGCAATTAGTGAGTCGTCCTGTGTCCATGGTTCCATAGAAGTGCCGGTGGTGAGGGGCTGGGTTTTAAGAAAAAATGCTGCTCAAATGTTCTATATCTCTTCTGGATATTAGAGATGTCCAGTAATATTGGTCGGCTGATATCATCAGCCCAATACTAGCATAATTGCGTTATATTATATATAATATAATATTGTTAAGATTGCTATCGATTTTTGCTCCGATAAGGATTTTCCAATAACACAATGCCTAGTTTTGCCATCTTTGCTGGACTCACACATAGGATCCTGAGACGTTTATCTCAGTTTTGGGCGGAAACAGCTGCACATATTAGTATAGATTGTCACTAATTGTTGGAAATTTTGTATGTTTATATTTGGACGACCAATGCCTATATCGACAAATTATTAATGTCGGTATTGCTTTTCTACCGATATTCAAAATCCAATGCTGCAGGGCCGCGTTTTCTGCAAATACACTGGACATCCTCCAACCTACAACAATGCTGGATGCTACAGTGAATGTTTGTGGTCCAGAGCTTTTGTGGATAGAAAACTGTAATTGGTAATGACTGCAATGACTGCTGGTCATGTGAGGGTGGGGGTAAGATTTTAACACTTTATCGTGAGGTTTTTATGACGCTTAGTTAAGCAAAACAACACGGAATGGACCCACTGAATCGACAGCACAAAGAGATAAGACAAAAATCATGGAGCTCATTGTCCTGGATGACCAGCAGTTTTCATTATACATCATATGTTTACTTTAAATGCTGCACAAAGAATCATAGGACTGTTTCAGACAAAATGGTTAAAATAAATGTGGCATTTTTCCATAACTTATATTGAAGTGGTGTCATTATGCTGTACACAGTATGTTATAGAATGCCATCAGTCTGGCATCACAATAATTCGGGAGAAATCACCTGCAGATATCCATGTTGGTTATTATCGCTATCGCAAATTTTCTTTTTTTTTGTTTCCCTTTGATTAACTTGTGTGTACGGCTCTAAGGTTTGGGAAGTCGCTGATTGTCAGGATGTCTGCTGATCCGTGGCTACATGAGCAACAAAATATAAAAACATGTGTTTTTAAAAAAATTGGATTGAATTCTAAACACTTTCTGTTGTTACTCGGAGAAGTACAAGTGGGTCGAATTGTTTGCCCACACAGGGGTTGGACTGTATAATTCTCACCTTTTAGAGATTTCTCTAAACTAGAGTGCTGTGAGTGGGCAATTATGTTAAAAAAGCCAAGTCCTGTTGCGCCAGGAAGCTGGCACTTAACGCATTCACACACACGGTCAACAGGGCTGAGCAGTTAGTCACTACAGTACCCAGCAGGTAAACATTAATAAGCAGTTTCTCCAGTGTCACTGCAGGTAACCATCTGCTCTGCAGCATACACTGCGTGTCATTTTGCCAACCATGGCATCCATCTGCGGTTCGTACTGTACGAGTGAATCACAGGGGTTAACAGTTCACAGCTCACGATTTTGTTGTAATTGGACTGCTCACATGTCCATATCCTTTAGCCACAACTGCGACTCAAACGTCCCTGGAAATTTTTGCCATTCTGTGCGGAGACACAGCTTAACTTTATTTATTTATAGTGCCAAGTCATACTTTACAAACATTTATGTATAATAAACAAGATCCAGTAAACTGGAAAATACTCGCTGCCCTTAAATACCCTCACACCAGATGAGAGACGACTCAAAGACAGGAAAAAAAGGGAAGAAACCTCAGGATTATGGACAGTGGAGGGGATCCTCACTCAGGACGGACAGGCAGGCAGCAAGTAGAAAATCAAATTCAATATATCTACACAAAGGAAAAGGAAATGTCTTGGCAGACTAAAGTTGTCCCGGTTTACCAAGGCTTACCAACATCTGAATTTGAAAGCAATTTCTAAGTCCATTTATGTTTCTTGTCGCAGGTTTATGTAAATCGGAGAAAAATCGGCTTGTGAGGCTGTTTTAGCTGTGCGATTAAGTACAATTGTCTCACGAGCCGCGTAACACCACAATGCACAATCCGGGCCAAAAATAGTCCCAACCTCAAAATTGTCTTACGACTGAAAAATTGTGGCAAAATTGGCAGAGAATTGCACAGCGTATGCCCAGCTTAACTGGACTGAAAAGAAACCACTAGGAAATCTCAGTTAAAAAAAAAAAAATCTGTTTCCTGAACCAAAATACAACATAAACAGTTTTAAATTAAACCAAAGTATGCGTTGGTGAACATGTCCAGTTTTCTGATCGACATATCTCCCACGCCCCCACTCCCACAGACTCTCATAAACGTGTGTGCTCACAGCTGGCTGGCATGTCTCAGCTTGCCTGGACATGTTATTTCCCACCTACAGCTGAGTGATTAGGTGCATTGACTGTAAAATTGCCTATTTTACATGTGCTTCAATCACTGATACATGAGTTGACTATAAATAGAGCGTAGATGGCGATGTCCCCCATTTCCGGCACGAGAGCGCGTCTCCATATGTGTCATCTCAGCCCATCGTCGTGTCCAACCTTTCTATAAGAAATCCACACGTAGGCTGAAGACGATGAAACCAATTACCGTGTGTGTGATGAGTCTTTCACGCCTGCTGTTTGATAAATGACCCCATTGAGTCGGTGATGTTTGTCACTAATGTAAGTATGTGTGCCTGGTCCGGTCTCCGAGGGGGAGAGAAACGACCAGAACACAGAAATAGAATTATATTTATTTGCAAAATAAACACAATTTGGACACAGACGAGACATCAATCAACATTCTTGGAAATCAGATTCCATTCATACAGCGCTACTGAAAAATCTGTGCAAAACAAGTTGTCTGGCTTTAGATTTCTGTAAGAATTATGCCTGATTTGCTTGGAGTGTAAATGGCAACATAGATGGTGCTGGACTCACATGCACCCAGATCTCTACCCACACCATTGTGACTCGAAATATTATTGAGACCCTAATACCATGTAAACCAGGAGTTGCTGAGTGTGAGTTGCTGCCCCCTACTGACTGGGGGCTTGTTACCATACAAGCATTCAAGTGGTACGTTAATGTACAGAGTCTCGCCAACACCTCTCCTGCTTTGCTATTTTGGAATCACTTAGGTAGTCGAACTGCATCACTGGATTCCTCGTCCTACACCATAGGTGTCAAACTCTGGCCCGGGGACCAAATCTGGCCCACACTGTAATTATTTTTGGCCTGCGAGATAAAATCAATTGTGTATTATAGTTGGCCCACCAGTATGTAGACCTTACATAATGATGCATAATAATATTGCATGTTTTTTGTTATAGCGCATACATTTTGTTCTGTAAAAACACATTTCAATTGAAAATGATCTGAAAAGACAACATAGAGAACGAATAACAAACGAATAGCAATCATGTGCGATTTTTTTTTATTATTCTAATAAGCTTTGGCTGTTCCAGATTCAGTGTATCCACGAAAATGAAAAAAACACTATTTCATAAACGGAAAGAAGGGAAAACACGCATGTTTATAGTTAACTTTTCAATATATATTGAGTTTGGTCCATGACTTCATGCCAGTTTTCTTTCTGGCTTGCTGTGAAATTGAGTTTGACACCCCTGTTCTATGGGATGTGTGACATGACTGGTTGTTTGAGTCAAGGGGCCAGATCAGGATCAGAAAGATTGAGTATTTCCGTGAACTAAGATAAATATTGAGTAAAGTATTGAATAAAAGCAAAATGCTTTAGGCCTCTTTAGACTGTCTATTGTGGAAATACTGGCTTTGCAAGGGAAAGGGTAGAAGGATAACAATAATATAAATTAAAAGTATAATTTTCCGGGCCGGACTATAACGCCAAAGGGGCTGCATATTGCCCCCGGTTTTCCCAGGTCTGCTCTAGACGCTCTCTACTGTACAATATCCACAGCTCCGTCTCCACATAGTCAACTGAAACCTGGACCAGAGCTGGTTGCTGCTCAGTCCTGGTCAGCATGGCCTTCTACTTTCTTTCACGGTTGGTTGAGCAGACAGATAAGCTGCTTTGTCCAATTTATTTGGAAATAATGGAACAACAAATAGGACCTGATCAATTTATTCCAAAACAGAATCAATTTATTATTGTTTTGAAGTCAAACAAGAAACGTGTTTATGTCTGTGTGACATCTTACAGCTGTAATAGTCAACTGATGGCATGCTGACCCAATCTGGCCCGCCGAAACGTTCTGATGGGTCCTCTCAGTGTACATTAAATAAATAGATTAAAAAATAATACATTTATTCAAGGGCCTGGGCCCTTAAGTGTCATTCCATAATAATTAAGCCCTTCATCAGATATATTTAGTGACTCCCAGTGGTTTATTAAGTGATATTTAAGAAAGTAATTAAATTACACTTACTTTTCATGTTGAAGGACAGTGTGTTTTTGTCAGCAGTCATGCGTCTCTAGCATCCTGATCAGTCTATATCAGAAAATCAGACAAATGCATTAAGCTCCACTTTAGAAGGTGTTGTGTTTGGGTTTTGTCTCTGAAAGACTTCAAGCAGGTGTATGTGTGTGTGTGTACTGTCTGTTTGTGCTAAAATGGTTGCAGGTGTGCCTGGCGGCGTCTGAATGCGTGTGTGTGTGTGTGTGCGCGCACGTTTATGTTGTGTACGTGTCCCACTGAAATGGAAATATGCACATGTAGTGGAGCAGTGTGTGATAAGACCCACCTGCACAGGGATATTATGCATGATGGAACAGTATCTGCCTCATATTTTCTCCTTCCACAATATAATAGATGTCTGTGTCATTTTCTTTGTCAAAGTTATTACGATGTTTACCCTCTTAGCCTTGACACAACGTCAATGTTGAAAATGTTGAAAAAAACTGGGATATCCCAACGCTACACAGGTAAAAACGTCAAAGTAAAAAAAAAAACCTTTAGGCATTTTTAATTGTTTTTTTTATCTATCTATCTATCTATCTATCTATCTATCTATCTACCTACCTACCTACCTACACCATCCGAGCCACCTGCGCCACCTATACAGCCATGTACACATGTATATGAGTATGTCAGTTTAAATATATATATATATATATATATATGATGTCATATATGATATATATGATGATGATATATATATGATTCTTATATACTGTATATATATATATATATATGTTGCCAAGCAATATATATACCCACTAAGTGGGTCTTGGAACACATCTATACCATTTTTAATTTATATTTAATATTATTCGCTCAGACATTGCCCAAATAAACCAATATGACACAATAGGTTTCCAACCTTGTTTTTTTTTTTTTTTTTTTTTTCCCTTTTTTATTTTCCCTGCAAAGTCCTGCGGCCCACTTTTTGGTCCC
>JAFBJS010054541.1:11621-46751 GCA_016785265.1 Paraplagusia blochii | reverse complement strand
AGTATCTATCTATCTATCTATCTATCTATCTATCTATCTATCTATCTATCTATCTATCTATCTATCTATCTATCTATCTATCTATCTATCTACCTATCTATCTACCTACCTACCTACCTACCTACCTACCTACCTACCTACCTACCTACCTACCTACCTACACCATCCGAGCCACCTACGGCACCTATACAGCCATGTACACATGTATATGAGTATGTCAGTTTAAATAAATATATTGCTAATATATATATATATGATGTTATATATGATATATATGATGATGTTATATATGATTGTTATATATATTGCCAAGCAATATACGTACCCACTAAGTGGGTATTGGAACACATCTATACCATTTTTAATTTATTTTTAATATTATTCGCTCAGACATTGCCCAAATAAACCAATATGATACAAGGTTCCCAACCTATTCAGTCTGGCTACGTTTTTGCCTGACCCATCTTGGGAAATAAGTCTACTTAGAACAGTTATAGGCCAGCAGCAATCTCTTTTCAAAATAGCCTGGTGAGTCATAGTGTACAAAAGAATGCATACCTCAGAGGCCGTATGGCCAATTTGGTGGCTGGTACGTACAGAACTACATTACAATCTGTGCTGAGAATAGAAGTGATGCTGTTAACAACAGCAACTGTGTCAGACTGCAAACATAAACGTAAAACTTTTCTGAAAGGCTGTTCTTAAACAGCTCTACCTTGAGTCTCAGTTTAATGAAGTAAGTGGCAGTATTTCTTCAACCTCCCACTCATTCACTTTAATATGTTCCATTATGGGCTGCATTGTGCTCAGCGGAGCATTGATGAAGTAGATCAGTGCGGATGTAAATGGATGAAGTGGTTTTTGGTTGTCATCGTGTTGTCAGCCGAGGTCATTTGCATTCGCAGGCGTTATTTAGTGATTTTTTTTGTACTTTTTCTTCGCTCTTTCCTTTTCTTTTTCTTTTTATGGATTAAGATAGTTAATGTGATTATTTTTGGAATGCACATCATTTTTTTTCAAATGCCTAATCAGTATAATAGGTGGTGTTTCCATAGTTTTTGAAATTAATGTTTTAGTATTTGCTGATCTGGAATGATATGAAATTAAATACGACGTTGGAATTCATTGTCAGAGAAAACAAATTTCATTTTCCTTGCTTTATAGTCTTCTATGAACAAGACGTTAGGTCCCCAAGAAGAAGGAATCAGTCTGTACATTAATCGGCTGTTATTCACCAAACAAAAACCAAAGTTGTTAAAAATTAAGTAAGGATTTAAATACATAACTGTGGCTGTGGCCGATTATGTTCCATTTGATCATCATTTCACCACGATCATCTTCAGGCAAGAGCTTTGATGAGAACAACTTCTAGCTGTCAGTCTGGACAGATCATTTGTCTCAATTTGGCTTTTCAAGTTTCAGGTCTGAGACATCGGGGTCTCTTGAGGATAGCTCTGATCAAATGTGGAAACTTGAGGTTAGTAAGTATGCACTTGGTTTGGTCTGCTACCGGTCAGTGACATGAAACTATGTAAACACTAATAGATTATTGTATTTACCTTCACAAAACAGAACAAAAAATACAATCTGTATTTTGTTTTAGCTTTTTTTTCTCTTGTTTTTAACACCTCTCCTTCTCCGTCTATCATTTTTCTAAATGCGGTGCTCATAACTCATCCACCAGCCCTGAGGTCTTGTCTGATTACGCTCATATCTACAAATATACACCGAAAACGCCAGACTACAGAAGTGTGCAGGCAAAGCACACACAGATTTATTGCTGCTGACAATTCACTATTGCACACAAACACACATGCACATATTATTCTCATCACTCCTGCCCGTGGGGGTAAACACCTTTTTTTCTATTTAGTCGACATCTACAGGCACGGGATGAATATGTTTTTTTTTTTTTTTCTGTCATTCCCTGCATCCTTCTGCAGGGAATTCTGTGTGTGTCTGCAGAAATAATTTGTTAGACGTGGATGTGCCATCAATCTTTGTGATCTCAAAGCCCAGTGACCTGTGGCACCATTAATGAAGCTGGAACAGTAACAGGCGGCAGCAACATCAACAGACCTGTATTTCAAATGGCATGCCCATTGATCTGTTGCTGTTTTTTTTCCGCCATTGAATAAAAATGATTTCTATCTCCCATAAAACGTATTAGAATGAGGGTGTAAAATCTATGACAAAATATAAAATCTAAATGGATTTGGTTTGTTATTGTCCCCTAGTTACAATTTGTCTCCTTTGAGAGCCATGAAGTGCAAATTTGAGTTTAAACCAGGCAAACGTGTGTGTCATTTCATTAGCAAAGCTTAAATAATCACAATAGAAACACACCAAGAGACTGTCCTGTGTGTGTTCTCGGTAAAGGTGGGCTTCTCGGTTCCTGCCTTTACCTGTGTTTCCCTCAGCTGTCCAACTTCATCCGCTCCCAGATGTCGTTTCATTAAAGTTTTTAGACGAACCTAATTTCACGCAATAAATGCATTTTCCTAATCAACACTGATGAGCGGGGCATACACTAATGCCTGTGCACGTGTGTCCCATTAGGACATGCCTGGTAGTTCTGTGCTCCAGGCTCATCAGCCTGATGGAATAAAGTGGTTGTTGATCAGCTGCAGTCCTGCTTTCTCTTCTTCACACTAATTATAAATGATCATTCTGGGTGAATGTGTGGGACTCGCTTCATGCCTGCGTTTGTAACTGCATATGCATGTGTGTTTGGGCTGCAACCAATGAATTTCATTTTAATTAATCAATCAGGCAGGTTATTTGTATATCAGAGCGAACAGACCAAAGATGGAGGCAGAACAAAAACTCAACAAATATGGTTTCATTAAGATGAACAAAACAAAACAATAACCATAGATTATCTGAATTTGTCTATCTATCTATCTATCTATCTAAATTTGTGTGAACTAAGATAAGTGACATATAAAAGCTTAAATGCAAAAGTGCTATCTATTTAGTACATGCTGGCGATTATATGTACTATTATATGTATATATGTTTGCATCCAAATAGTATTTAAATTGATATTTTAAATAATAATGATATGATAATATAATTAAGGTAAATAAATAATAATAAAAATAAAATACGTTTTGAATATCTAACATCATCTAACAGAATAGTAAAAAAAAAGACTTCTAATAACTGTTTTAATGGACTAATTTATTACCCCAGTACAAGTTATTTAAGAAAGTTAATTTATTTTGTCTTAAAAAAAACACTAAATGCTGCATTTGTTTATTTCATATTTGTTTATAGTTCCAAAAAAGGTATTGACAGTTATATTAATGAAAAAAATATCATTTTCTTTAAGTTTTTTTATGCCCTATACTTTGTGTTTCAGTCATCATTAGGTGTTTCCTCAGCTGGGTTCCCAGTGAAATACCCACTGTGGTTAGAAGTACTGGCTCAGTCACCATCTTCCCCCACCTGCGCTCTCCCTCTCTCCCCTCTGTACGTTCATTATCACTGCTGTTGAAACAAGAAAATCAATCAATTTCACTGGGACTGTATTCTGAAGTTGAGGCTCTCCACAGCTCATTATTTCACACAATACAAAATGAAGTAGTAATGGAGGAGGCTGGTGGATAGAGAGGCCACTGTTGGAGCACAGCTGATGATGGAAGTGGAGACTGAGGGGAGAGTGAAAGAGCAGGTGGAAGAAAAAGAGCAAGATGAAAAGCCTGGTTATGATGTGTGTACCTGAACAGCTGTGAATGAAACCCAGCACACATTCAGAATTTGTTTTTGAAGTCGTCTGTGTTTGATTTGTCAATTGTGGTGACAGGTGGAACTAAAAGAAGAAGCTGTTTGAATGTGCTTTTAAACCAGCCAGTTTTTTTTTTAACATTTTAAGACAAAAATCGTTGTAAGACCATTATAATTAGGGAAGAACTACTGCACATCAGCCTGAGCTGCAAATCTGTAGTCTTGTTGAATCACCTCAACATTTGCCAAGGATTACTACGGTTGTTTAAAGAGGTTGAACTGCTGCCCCACAATTGCTTATAGACAAAACGAACGAACAGCAACTTCCCAGCAAGAATATTAAAAGCTGTATTTCAACAATTGCTTGAAGACAAAGATTAACCAAAAGCAGTAACTTCACTTTGGGATTTCTTTATGGTACTGCATGTGCATTTAGCAAAACTGGGAAAATACTTTGGTTCACATACTCATAATCTGTGCTTAGTTTAATTCTTGAAGATTTGCCAAATGTTGCTAAGCCACAGTGTTTTAGAAAAGGATGAATTTTAGCTCCGCAATTTTCTTAGTGAAAATAGTTGACCAAAAATAGTCAGTTCACCGTAGCATTGCTAAATGGCAAGTACGTTGTTCTGTAGTTAGCAGTTAGTGAAACTGTCAAGAATGTTTTTTTTTTATACAAATACTTGTATACTGTCTTTAGTTAGATTCCTAAACATTTGCCAAACTTTACTAGGCCATAGTTGCGTTATAAGAGTTTTCACTGTAGTCCTCAAATTGCTAAAAGACTTTTGCCTTCAAAAGCAACTTTACCTCGGGATTGCTAAATGCTATCTTCACACTAATGTAGTTAGTGTTTTGCAAAACTATCACAAATGTTGCTAAGGCAATGCATTTTAGAAAAGGTTGAGGTAGCCCAAAAATAGTAACTTCAGTGTAGTGTTGCTAAATGCTAACTACAGAACAATATAGTTAGCATTTAGTAAAACGGTTAAAAATGTACACATGCTTGTTTACTGTGTTTAGTTAGATTTATGAACATTTGCCAAAGCATTGCTTAGGCACTGTTAAAAAAGGTAGAATTGTAGTCCCAAAATTGCTTACAAACAATAATTTACCAAAAAAGGAACCCTTATGTGGTTGGCATTTTGCAAAACTGTAAAAAAAAATACTTTTAACTAAATACTAATATATTGTATGTAGTTAGATTACTGACTATTTCACAAACATTTCTTTGGCCCAGGTGTTATTAGAAATTGTTGAATTCTAACCCCTATATTGTCTATATTGCTATATATGCAATATAGACAATATATAGCAATATATATAGCAATATATATAGCAATATAGAGCAATATAGACAATATAGCCAAAAAAATACAAAAAACAGTAACTTTACCTAGTTAGCATTAACATAAATAGTATAAACACTTATTTATTAACTTGTTTATTCATAGATAAATAAAAATATACGCAGTGCAATAAATGGAAGACAAAGAATGAATGAATATATAAATATATAGTAACACTAATAATTAGTTTGAAAACATCAATCAGAAAAATAAACAAAATATAAACAAGATACTTGTTATTGTTATACATGACAGTGACAGAATATGAACATTCATTATATCCTCCTCAAAATGGCAAATGTTAATTGATATCTTTGCAAAACAATCATATTTAACATTTTTCTATTTCAGACGAGGCAAAGTTTTTCTTCCATTGTGCATTTTTATGTCCTGAAATACATTTATTGGAGCTTATTCCTATGAGGGACGGGGAATACTTGAGTTGTCTATTAATTGTTAGGAACCTCTCCAATCTTCTGTCCTTTACAAACACTGAGGGACTCAGGCGGCGGGTGTGATGTGTCCTAGCACTAATCAGATTGCTGCCTCCATTGTGTCATGGCTTGTCAAAGTTAGTGTAAAGAGAAGCAGGCAGTGGCAGTGTGTGGTCGTCAGCTGCATTGTGTCTGACTACATGTCAAACATTCGTCAGTTCAAATCTGCCATATAGCGTGAAAGCCATAGAATAAAGAGTGGGAGGGTGAGGAGGGGGCGAGAGGAACATTTGGGAGTTGGGAGGAAGTAATAAGCAAGCAGTAAATATGGGGGGATATGTGTTTCCCCAACAAGGCAATATATTCCTGTCACTTTAATTTAGTTTTCATGTCAAAATACAGACATTTTAGTGGTTAGTTGTTAGTGGTGACAAGCTCTTCATATGAATGAACTTGAAGTGGCTCTCAGTTTCAAAAAGGTTGGTTACCCTTGGTCTTTTTACCTAAAATAACTAGTGTATAAATAGTAATGGACAGTAAAAGTTGTGACCACATAAGACCACTTGAGGCAGTGTTTCACAAGCTGTGGTGTGCATTTGTGGTCTCTTGTTTGATTTGCTGGGAAATTCCTTAAGATATCCTTTCATTCATTTATTCATTCATTGGTCATCAAGGGCAGCAGTGTCCAATGAAATCACACTGAACCGTCCTACTGGAGGTGAGCCCACTGGAAGTGATGTGGGTCAGGACGGTGCTATGCTCAGAGCACCTCAGTGGCAACCTGGCAGCTTGTACATAGATTCAAACCCAAAGCCCTGCAGACCCAATTCCACTTCCTTAACCACTAAGCCACCACTGTCACCCCTTCAGTTTTATACTAAGTTGTAAATACAGCTGTGGGTTATTTCACAGTGAAAGTGTTGGTACTTTGTCATTGTACTGTATATCTTATGGGTGAACCACTGCTGCAAGATCTGAAGGTCTGAAAATGTTTGGTATATATAACATCAAGTGATAAGCTGTAGTGATACAAGTGATAGCTGTAATATTTATATTTCTAGAGTTGCTGCGTATTTTTTTTTTTTTTTTTACCCAAGGCAGTAATATACAGTACAGAGCAAATGAGCTGTCTTGGATTCTTGATGTTTCAACTCTCATCCAAGAGATATCATCTGGTCTGAGGGAGAACTAAAGGCCGCCAGGATAAAATGACCTCCATGAGTGAGATCCTTCATACCAAGTTCATTTACACATTAAAAATCGCATCTAATCTTCTAAAAAACAACAGAACAAACCATAGCTGACAGTTAAAAGCCAATCAAATGTATGGGAGAGTAAATGTATTTTGGGATTTAACCTCAGCTTTCATTTAATTCATTAAATTAACTACACCACTGTCTTCTTTTCAAGTAATTTAATGCGTTAAGGACCTTTGTGGATTTAGTGAAGGAGAAAAAAGGCGAGGGAGACGAAGTGAGTAGAGAATAAAAGAGTGTTTCCCCCTGGAGGATACCCATACAATGTGCTCCTGTCTATTGAATGTCACCTTCACTTTTTCACTGGGAGACATTCTAGACAGGCCGCGTTTGACGCTTAAATGAACATACATAAGATAAAGAAGAGGACAAGCTTCCGCTTTATTTATTCTTTTTTATTCTCATCACTCTCAGATCAGATGTAGAGAAAAAAATGTAAAAGTGACTGGGATTAGAATGGAATAAAATCATTTTTAAAAGTCATGGCCGGAAATGTTGTTTTCCTCATTAACGCCACAATCCACAAGTTGGATGCTGCGTAATTTTGGATTTGGAGCTAATGGTATTAATGGTGCTTTGCACTTGTTTTGATCGTGGGTAGCTATTTGAGGTTTATGGTCTGTGTGGTTTTACAGTGGCTCCATAGCATGGCTCATTACCCAGCAAATGAGAGGAGAGGGTGACCCTGCTAAGTCACTCTCACTTATTCTACCCCTGGGTTTTTTCAGCAGGACTGGACTGAGGCCAGGGGACTCGGAGACTTCATATAATGAGAGCGAACGGTGCAACAACACCACAGTCACTGATGCTGTGAATCTAAATAATTAACAGTACTGAATGAGGAGCATTTAACGTGTTGTGTTGTGTTGTGTTGTGTTGTGATGCGCCGGTATTTTTCTACCATCACATTCACAGCTGTTGCCACCTGGTCAATGGCAGATCTGTCTGAATGGTGAAATGACCGTACTGTACTAACATCTTTCCCAGGCACTTGGTGTGTTGTGTGCGTGGGCGGCAGCACTTTTGTAGGCGGGCTGTTCATCATTTCCCTATTGTTCCACAGGCTGTACGTTCTTGTGCCTTGAAGGTACTTTATCAGTACTCTGTCAATGAGCCACTAGAGACAAATGTTCCTGATTGGTTTAAGGCTTCAAATGCCCACATAAGCAGGAGGTTCAGCGAGGAGTAGGACTGCCAGGCACAAAGGCGTTAATAGCAAACCGAGGCATGGAGAAAAACTACGGCCTGAGGGCTGGATGTGGCATGTTTTCCTTTTCAATCCGGCCCACTTATCTTATCCTGATTACATTATAAAATAATATTAACTAGATATGTCTGCTCTTTCCCTGTAATCCCTGCATTTATATCAATAAGTAGCACAGAAAAAGGCAAAAAGAAAAGCCTGTATGCATGACTTAAATGCCATTCATCATAGTTCACACAAACGCCCTCAACTCTCTGTCTCCTGACCGCGCCCTCCGTCAAATTTTAGCACCCAATGTGACCCAGAAGGTAAAAAAGTAGCACGTCTGAGCCTGCCAGTGACATTATAATGAAGAGATGTATTGTGCGAGTTTTTAGAATTCACAGTTGACATTGACATTTTCAGAGAAAGTGTGATTTCATTTTACCTGAAAGGGTGTAGTTGTCAGCAACTGGACTTCTTCTTGGAGTTGAAAGACGTTTTATTCCGCAACTGAGGAACAGTTTCTGGTTGATGTCAGAGGGAACTATAGTAGTTCTACTCCTGTAAACGACTGCATTCACAACTGGCCAATAATCTGAAGAATTGTTTTGGTCACACCTTTTTTAGGCAAAAACTGCTCTTGATGCTAATGTGTGGTTTTCTTGTCACATGTCCAGATGTCAATGAGAGTCGTTGTCACACCTTTGGGCAACTAATGGGAGGGTGCCATGCTGAGGGCACCTCCGGTAACTGGGAGATAGATTTAAACCTGGAACCTTGTGTACCCAGTTTGTTCCTTAACCACTAGGCCACCACTGCCACCTTTTTGAAAGCTGCCTTGTTTACATGCAGCTACTGGGGCATGAAAATCTATAATATTTGGCCACAAGTCTGCAATTTTTGTTCCAATACTTATTCCACTCTGAAGGTTGCGTGCACCCTCTATGGGACTATGAACTTGATGATGCTGATCTACATTTTTTGCTGTTCTATATGTTTCCATTTTTGAATTACCAATCAAAGATGTAAGACACACCCTTCTCTGAAATGTGGACATTGTTGATTGTAAGCAATAACCTTCGACTCGCACATTTTGACCCCAGAGCAGTTCAAACTCTCACCCCACTGTGGTCAAAATGGTCAGGATTTTTTTTTTTTTTTTTTTTTTCTGGTCAGAAATGACGTGAAAAACCCAGTAGCGATGCTCTGTGGCTCAGCAGAGCCTGAAATTGGCTTGAATGGAAGGGGAAGCAGTTGCAGGTCACCTGAATGCTCCTCAAGGCAAAACACATTAGTCTCGCTTGCACTCTTCCACCACTGTTCCACCACTGTACACTAAATCTCACCTGTGGAGAGTGACAGAGTAATTTTAAATTATCAATTACTGACAATGACAGAGGCTTAAAGAGAGACATCAACTGCTATACAAATATATATACACACAGGTTCACGCCTTCTTCAACAGCTGTACAAAGATTGTGTTTGTTATATATATAACAAATATTGTAGTAACCTGGATAAAATGTGATTTAATTTCATTTGGCAATTACACAGAAATACTTTTATATTTGATTGTAAAAAGTAAAGGAAAGTAAACTAGTATTTTTAATGAATTAGCATGAATTGAGGTCTGCTACACTGTTACCACAGGTTAGGCATTTGACATTAGTTAGTCCATTATTCCCACCTTATCTTCTTTTGATTTCAATTTTTTTTTTCATTATTATGTGATATTTAATCATAAATTAGATTTTTTTTTACATTATAAATTAATTCTGAATATTCATACACACATTTTGCTCTGGTGTGAGAAACGTTTGGCAGGAAACTCACCACCATTTTTCAACACCTACTGTTGTTTGTTGGTGAGTGGGTTTCCATAGCTTTTTCCACTGAAAACAGATGCTAATGATAACAGTGAGACTCACCCATATCACAGTTAGTCGGGCAATCCATTGTTGATGCAGAGAAAAAAGTATATACTCTATATATTCTGTAAATGTTTCAAAATGTGACCATTAAATATAGCTTGTTACACTGCTAGAGTGGAAATTTCCATTTACTTAACAGTACCATTCATCCACTAACCAAAAAAATCAATCTGAATGTTCCTGAGTTTCTTGCGTACTTTATTGATCTCCATGTAGAGAAGCCCAATCCCTCAGTGTGTACAGTTAATGGTGATCTATAGGAGGTTGTGTGTACAGATAGCAGCTGAACATCAAACACTGTAGCATCGTATTTGTCACTGAATAGAGAATCGCGTTGTTGTACAAAACATTTATTGTGTAGAACTCATGTATCAAGACTATAACGTTAACAAAATGTTTTGTTTTTCAAGTGACATGTTTGTTTGGAATTGAGCTGTGACGTGGGTGTTGTAGAGCTGTGGTCCCCAACCACAGGGCTGGGGACCGGTACCGGTCCGTGGGTGAGTAGGTGCCAGGCCACATTGAAATAATGTTTCCTTTTGGCCCCATCTGGGTCATTGATACAAGATTCTAACTTTGTATACCGGTCTGGTAGCAGAAAGTTATAGGCTGGGTGTACCTGAGAAATCCTTGTTGTGCAGTTAATTTCGGGTAGGAAGATTTTATAGGTAGGAAAATATTTCAGAACACTGGAAATTTACTTTTAATAAGGTGTATTTTTCTGCCACAACTTAATGGCCGGTCCGTGAAAATAGTACGAGACATTTAACCGGTACATGGCGCAAAAAAGGTTGGGGAACACTGTTGTAGAGTATGGATAGTACTCAACAGTCTGCTCCCGAATGTCCATGCTGTTTATGCACATTCAGCAGCAGTTCCCACCCTTCACCATCAACTGTAATGTCAATGTTTCCATCCTTTTCTTCTTTTTACCCAAATTTACCCAAGCTTTGGTTAATGAATATGCAAAAATACTTGATGAATTCTCTGAGAACAATACCGAATGTAAAAGAAACTTTTGCTGTTGTTGATGCTGCTGCAGATAAGGGTGTAGAGCCTGGGATAAATTGTACATCTCGCTGAGTTGGCCCAATTGATTAAGACCTTTGGGAACACTAGGGTCCATATTAATTCTGCACTGTATATAGTGTATGCAGACTGGTGTTTGTTGCTGTAAGCTTTTGTTTGTGCGTGTGTTTTGCTCCCGCATTAAATTGTGCAGGTTCTGTTTGAGATGACTGCAGCATTTTTCTACAAGTTTCACCCGGAGAACTGCAACGCAGGAGAGAAACTCACAAATCTCAGCCAACCACAGTTTTTGTTTTCGGTTCTGAGCGGCCGCTCTCATGCCTTAAAACAGTTTTTTCCGTCTCTTTAGTTCGCATCGTTATTAATACCTATATCCATATACTTCTGTCAGTGTGTGTCTCTCTGACTTTTTTTTAGACTCCTTTTCTTGCCTGCCTGTATCCTGGGAATCGGAATATAAACGAAAAGCTTCAGCAAGCAAATGCTGGTGCATAATTCCGTCTTCGCAGCGTGCCACTCACAAGTCAACCCACGCAGGGCCAAAATGAAACGCCCACACTTACGTTTGGGTAGATGAAGAATTGAAGATAGACAGATTTCCATATCCCCTACTGTCAGCTCTGCACTTCCCCTGGTCGTTGTTCCCGAAGAATGAGAGTCTGAGCTCGTCATTCTCACTCTGACAATGCAGACATGCTAATACACTTCAACACAATGATGACATTTTTTTTTTTTCCTAATAAGTAGATGGATGGACAGACTTCAGCACAGACTGAGATGCTTTCACGCAGTCCTTAGTCAATAGATTTCACAAAGGTTGTCTGCTCTGAATGATAAGACATTCGCCAGTGCACTGGATATTCGCTTGTTCACTTCCAGACGTAATCTGCAATTCATCAAAGGTTATCTTCAGGCACCCAGACAGAGAATACCTGCATGTTGAATTTTAATCAGCACTGGTCCATATGTAATTAAACAGAAATAATTGGTTTTCTTTCCTTTGTCACACACACACACATATATATATATAGTTTTTAATATTATTTCTGCAGCTGCCTATGCGTGGGGAGCTCAGGTCTGCACACATGTACATTATTAACTGCCACTGCCTTTTCAATACCTGTCCATTAACATTACCAATGTATTTTTTTTTTCCTCTGTTGCTCTCTTTTCTTTTCAAAAGTAAGTGGGAAATCTGTCCTGTATCTGTTTCTGTGCTGTTAGGTAAGAGCGTTGCTGCCATCATCAGGCAGAAAAATAGAGCTGCAGTGATAAATCTTCCACAGGACTTGTATATAAACCCCCATTGTTCTGTGTGGTGAAACTAAATGGCTAAATATCTGGTGCTTATCCTGATGCTTTTCCTCTGTTACCAGTGGTTCCTTCATGCAGGTCCCAAAATCCCAAACCCTCTAACAGCTCTTACTAGTGGTTCCTCCGTCGTTCTCTCTCCCTCATCCTCACCTTGTGGCAGATTTTATTTTTTTTCTTCTTGTCCGTATCTATGCCTATTCTTGTGTCTTATTTTCTGCTTTGTTTCAGCTCAAGCAAAGTGAAGCCAATGCCGACACCAAAGAGAAGCTGCCTCTTCGACTCAGGATCTTTGAAAAGTTTCCAAACAGGCCCCAGATGGTAAAGATCTCCAAGTTGCCCTCGGATTTCACTGTGCCAAGAATCAGGTAAAGAGAAAAACAATCTTCTGAGAACGGTAGCAGATACACATCATTTTATCTATCTATCTATCTATCTATCTATCTATCTATCTATCTATCTATCTATCTATCCATCTATCCATCTATCTATCAGTCTATCTGTGTGTCTGCCAATTTTAGATTAAAACCTTGGTTCCATGGATCTCATAAGGCCTCTATTGTTTATATACTCACCACCAAAAGGGGTTTCAGACCCAGTTATTGACCAGGGGCAGAAACAAACTTGGTACAAAGTCCTATCCCATCACCTTACACAGCAGAGTTGTACGGCTTCGTCTTCTTTCCTGTGGTTCTCCTACACTACCTCATCATTTCCACTTCGTGGTAGCTTAAAGCACATCGATCACTTCACTTGGAAACCAGGCATCAAAATTGATCACATTTTCATGCTCTTGCTGGTGTTTGCGTTCTCCAGGGAGAGTTTTATGAAGCAGTTCATTGATCGACAGCAGCAGGACACCAGCTGTTTGTTCCGGCGCCTTCCCTCTGCTTCGTCCTCCTCCTGTGACCACTCCAAACGCTCGGCCATTGAAGACAACAAGTATATTGACCAAAAGGTGCTTTTAGACTATCTTATCACACAATGGCCAGCAGGATGTTACATAGGCTGTAGAGTTAGCACCCTATCGACTCTCTCTCTCTCTCTTTCAGCTTCGCAGGTCAATATTCAGCATCCGAGCCCGTAACCTCCTAGAAAAGGAAACAACTATTAATAAGATCTTAAGGTAAGGCACATCTTCTCCCCCATAGTGGGTAATGTGTTTTTTCCAGGTCAAATGAAGCTTTGAACTTCACTCGTATTTCATTTTCTTCCCGCCCACTGTCTGTATTGGTTTTTAATAATAACATAATCAAAGACTTTCTTTCCCCCGAGACTCCGTCTGGTAGAGCTTAATATGCATCATCCACAGTCATAAAATACACCCCTTAGCCATTGTGTGGGTGAAACCAATAATGTGAATGCATATTGTGACTCTGCTGTAACAGCACTCCAGCTCTGCTAGTGCTGCTATCACTTTTTTTACACACACTTTAGACTCATTTTCTGACGTGAAGATAAAAATATTGCTGTTCACTTTGTCAAAGTTGTCCATAAGTGTGGATTAAGCTTCAACCTTTATGTGTCCAAACTGGCTGGTAGTCAGTTTTACAGACAGACAACACTTATCTAGTTATTTTATATCTTTAGTTTTTGTTCTTCCACACAGGCTATAATAACAAATATTATTATACATACAGCCTTGAGATTTTGTACTGACAAATGTTACATCCCTGGCCACTTTATTAGGTACAACTTGGTAATATTGGGTTGGATCAGCTTTTAGAACTGCCTTTAACCTTTGTGCCACAGATTCTTTAAGGCACTGGAAAAATTTCTCAGAGACTACTGTCCATATTGTCTTCATAGCATCACGCAGTTGCTGCACATTTATCAGCTGCACATTTATGACGTGAATTTCCCATTCAATAACATCCCAAAGTTGCCCTGTTACTTACTGTTAAATAATTCAGCTATTTTTTTCGTTATGTATTTAACAGTGTGGCAATTAGAATCTCTTTTCCAATACATAGTATCTGTTAAATGAACAGTACATATCATTTCTGTTGTATTTGTTGTCTGACTTTACAAAATATCTCAAGTTTGAAATAATCCTGATGAATGGTGAACCTTGATTTAATGTTAATCAGTTAACATTGTGTCTAATGTTTTAAAGGAGAAGCCACAGTTGTGTTGTGTTGTGTTGTGTTTGCAGAGCCTGCACCAGACAGCGTATGTTGAGTGGATCACTGGAGGGTCAGCCCACCAAAGAGCGGTCCATACTCAGTGTCCAGCATCACATACGACAGGAGCGCAGGTTAATCTGAATACATTTAGAAACGCAATTAAGTGCAATGGCAGTATTGTAAATGATGTCCCATGGACAAATGTCTCATTTGGTTCCTTGTTTTGTTGCTCTGAAGATCACTGAGACATGGCTCTACCAGTCAGAGAATCAGCAGAGGGAAATCCCTGGAGACACTTACCCAGGATGTAAGGTTTCCCCTTGGGTGACAGGAGCCACCCAACATTACAGTGTATTTCTACTATTATGGCTTAAAGGATGACTCAGCATTGTCTCTGCTCTTCATCAGCATTCCAGTACAGTACGCTACAGAAATGCCCAGAGAGAGGACAGTGAGATCAAGATGATCCAAGAGAAGAAAGAACAAGCTGAAATGAAAAGGTTTTTCTTTTTTTTTAGCCAAGTTCTGCCCATTCCTATTCCTGAAATAAGTATGTAAGTGACAAAAATGTCCAGAACCTGACAGTTTCCATCCCTTTCTGTGTGTGTTTCTACAGAAAAGTCCAGGAAGAGGAGCTGAGGGAGAACCATCCATACTTTGATAAACCCCTCTTCATCGTGGGTCGGGAGCATCGCTTCAGAAACTTCTGCAGGATGATTGTTCGAGCGCGTTTCAATGCGTCCGTATCTCTTTTGTACCGATGAAAATTGTAACTATATGCAGCAGCAGATGTTTGCCCATCTGCAAATTAATCTTTGAAATTAGATTTTTATTTCGTTCTTTAAGGTTTAATGCATTTGCTAATAGAACATATGGTGCAGAATGATGCAGGCTGACACTCTGGATTAATTTAAACATAACATGTTTTTTTTTTTTTTTGGTTGGTGGCATTTAGATCAAAAACTGACCCTATAACGGGAGCCGTGAAGAACACAAAGTATCACCAGCTCTAGTGAGTGACATTGACTTTAATCTAACTTCTCTCATCTGTATTTAAAAAAAAAAAAAATACAGTGTCCTCATTGGACATACATCTGTTCTTCCAGCGATCTGCTGGGCCTAGTTACCTACTTAGACTGGGTGATGATCGTCGTTACCATCTGCTCCTGCATTTCCATGATGTTTGAATCACCCTTCACCAGGGTCATGCACGTCCCCACGTTGCAGGTATTAATGAACTTCTGCACAAGCGGAGCCTGTGGAAGACGAACGTGCACAGCTGCTGCTAAAACCATTACGCCGCTGTGTTTCAGATCGGGGAGTATGTGTTTGTCATCTTCATGAGCATCGAGCTCAACCTGAAGATCATGGCTGATGGTCTGTTCTTCACCCCTACTGCTGTCATCAGAGACTTCGGAGGAGTTATGGACATCTTTATCTATCTTGTAAGGGATGTTTCTAATTGAAGGTTTCTTGTTCAATATGAAGTATTTAATTTATTTTAATTACCAGTCAGCAAGGTCATTTTATTCAAATCCAAATTCTCCAGTAGAGTCTCTTTTGTGAGATTGAAAATTACTGTTGAATTCAAGATGGTTCAGGTGTTTTATCCTGAATTATAGCAAGAAAATGATCAGTCAACTTCATCCTCTTGTCAGCGGTCTCCACAACTGGCACCCAAATCACACTGAACCATATTGTAAGCCTTCCTGTGGGTGTTGAGCCCACTGGAATGTACAGCATGTGGGTTGGGGCGGGCTGTGATCCGAACAGCTCAGTGGCAACCAGGCAACTGGTGGAGTACAACCTCAAACCCTGTGGACTCAAATCTGATTCTTAAACCGCTAAACCACCACTGCTGCCCTAAAAAAAAACAGATTTGCGCAATACTTCAGTATTTGAAAGACAATAAAATAAACAAAAGATAGATAGATATTACTTAATTATTCCTCAGGAGAATCCTTTGGGAAATTACCGTAGTATCCTTCGGGAAAATAACAAAATCATTTTCTAATTGTGTTGGCTTAAAACTGCATGTAAACCAAAATAGAAATAATACATATTGGTCAAAAATTCCTAAAAATATTCAAAGAAGGAAAAGCAAGGAAAGAAAGCAAACTTCTTGTCATTGTGATTCACACCACTGCACACAATGAAATGCGACCTCTGCATTTAACAAGTCACCAAAGTGAACAGTGGACACTGGAATGCTCAGTGGACCTCAGTGGTGACTTAGCAGCTGGTGGATTCGAACCTGGAACTCTAGTTCAACAAATATGATAGCCAAAAAGTAAAAATGAAGTCAAGAGATAAAAAAATATCTTCATGATGCCAACAAAACCACCAATAAACAAAAAAAACAAACAAAAAAAAAACAACTATACATTATGTGCCTGTTTTACACATTTTTATTATGTATTTTTAATGAAACATTTATTTTCTCATATTATGTTTGATTTTGGACCTGTTTACTGCAGGTGAGTCTGATCTTTCTGTGCTGGCTGCCCACCGACGTCCCCTCAGAGTCTGGTGCTCAGCTGCTCATGATGCTGCGGTGTCTTCGTCCACTCAGGATCTTCAAGCTCGTACCACAGATGAGGAAGGTGGTGCGGGAAGTTCTCAAGGGATTCAAGGAGATCTTCCTGGTTAGTGGGTCAAGTGGACACAATTTTTGTTGTCCATTCACTGGCCAAGTGCCATTCTGACATGAAGAAAATTAAGTTGCAAATGTGTTGCTGTTGAACTGATGTGATTTTTTTTCAAACTAATTCAGGAAAATACATAATTCTTTTGATAAGAAAATAAATTTGCAGCTCATGACACCTGTTAGCTGTTAAAAGCCTTGCTTGTGTCCGGTGACTGATGATTTCCAGCTGAGGTCCATGGTCTGACATCCTCAGCTTTGCTCTTTTATCCCTTTCTCAGACAGGGATTAGTTTAGATCTGCTGTCTTTTAACTCTCGATGTTTCCTCCTGCAGGTTTCCATCCTGCTCCTCACACTGATGCTGGTCTTTGCAAGCTTCGGGGTTCAACTCTTTGCTGGGAAATTGGCAAAGTGCAACGACCCTCACATCCTTAAACGGGTACAACACAAGCAACGTAATCTTCTTACTAATAGAGAGCCTGCTCCTCTTCCTCCGCCTACACACCACACTCCCAGAGGGGTTCACGAGGTGGAGGAGTTGAAGGGGGGCTTTCCCCAATTAAATCGATCAACACCAGTGCAGTATTTACCCTTCTTACTTACTTACTTACCAATGGGGCAGATTTTCAACTTCCTAATGATGTCATCCTATTATTAGTGTAGTACAAGTCTGATCTTTAAGTCTCAGGTTACTTTTTCACTCTTGGCTTTTCGATGAACCTGTTAACTATGATCTGTTCTTGTGTAGATGTTTGCTCTGTGCATCATTACGTTACAACACTTTTCATGAAGTGTTTTTGAGAACTGGTGAAGTTAATGACAAAATATCAGCCAAAACCAATCACTCACATTTTTTCTTAATGCCATAGTGATGTAACAGTAACGTTCTACATTTAGAAGTAACCTTTTGCTGTTCTTTTGTACCTGTCTCTATGGTCGCAGGAAGACTGTCACGGTATTTTCAGAATAAATGTCAGTGTTTCCAAAAACCTTAACCTAAAACTGAGGCCTGGGGAGAAGAAACCAGGTTTCTGGGTGCCGAGAGTCTGGTACGATGACATTTTGATGTATTTTTCCTGCATTTTTATTGGTGTTTAAATCAAAATTGTTGACAAATGTTGTTGTTTTTTTTTTTTTTTTTTTTCTGCTCCAGGGCCAACCCTCGTAATTTTAACTTTGACAATGTGGGGAATGCCATGTTGGCACTGTTTGAGGTGCTGTCACTCAAAGGCTGGGTGGAAGTCCGAGATGTTATTATTCACCGCGTCGGACCGGTACTGCTGCAGACCTAACCGTAATACTAATATATAAAAGAAATTGTTTAGTTTCTTACACTGTTCTTTTGTGGTCACAGATCCATGGCATCTACATCCATGTCTTTGTGTTTCTGGGATGCATGATTGGACTCACTCTGTTTGTTGGAGTGGTGATTGCCAACTTTAATGAGAATAAGGTAGGAATTATTCAGTGGTGTTCACCTGAGACCACCAGCTCCAACATTGCAGATGATGTTGATGATGATAATAATGTTGGTATCTATCCCACCACTAGGGCACTGCTCTGCTTACAGTGGACCAGAGAAGATGGGAGGATCTGAAGAGTAGGCTGAAAATAGCTCAGCCTCTCCACCTGCCTCCTCGTCCAGGTAACGACGATCATAACAACACACACTGACAGAAAATTCTGTAAAAGATGGATTTTCAGATAATCGTCACGGAAATCACGTCTCTCCCCGATTCCTGATTGATCGGGTGGCGCCCATGGCGGTGCATAAACAAGCAGCTCATGTGATAGGAATTCTAAATGAATAGATCTTGTTTGAATGAATATTCATGGATCCTGACTGATGGCTGCGAGCAAGAAAACGTGAAAATGAAGATAATTAGAAAAGTAAGAAAAAGCCCCGGTGCTAATTACCTGTCCCAGTTTCCTGCTTTTTTTTCGCTGTGAGAATTGAAACAGTTTCCGATTTTAAAATACAAGTTAAATCTAAATTACATCTACACTAATCCAACACAAGCTTCGAGTACTTCTTCTTCTTCTCCATTTCTAATGTAAAGAATCTACATCAGCATAAAATCAAGTTGTTTCCCTTCAATCCCAAATATATCTGTAAAAATTCATAAGCTGGAAAAGCTCGTTCTCAACCTTTGATATTGCAGTCGTCGGTCAAGTTTTTAAGGATTATTTTGAAGAAAAAAATGAATTCTTTTTATCATTTACCAAACATTTTAGTTGATGCCATTTAAATCCTCAGCAATTTCTTGTGGGGTTGCAACCCCAGGGCTCTAATAACCATTTAAGCTCAGGCCTGGCCAATTATTTTGACCCTTGGGCCACAGGTGGTACTAAAATGTCTTGGTCATTTCAGGAGACGATAGGTGAAGCATTAGTGTGAACTAAGATAAATGATGAGTAAAGTTCTGAATAAAGGCTAAAATGTTGAGTTGCTTTTAGCCTCTTCTACACCATTGATTGGGAAAATGAGGGCTTTGCAGCAATAAAAGCTTAAGGATAATGATAATATAAATTAATTTAGTCAATTTGCCAAGTTTAGCAGGCTGTATAAAAAAGTGAAGTGGGCTGCGTCCAGGCCCCGGGGCCCAGTTTGCCTAAGTCTGGGTTAGATGATATGATGGTCACTAATTTGATTGCATTTTCTGCTTTATCTGTTTGGTGATATGGTTAGAATGGTTAGAAAACCTGTTTGAATTTTTATATTTCATGTAAAAGTACAGATTTAAGCATTTACAAATAATAATAATTGTTACAATTGTCAAAAAAAGGGAAAAAGAAGAAGACCGAAAAAACCTGTTACAGTGAATATGTCTTTTTTTGAGAATTTTTAAATAAGGAATGTCATCACATGCCATCATTCAGTCCAATTTATTATCTTTTATTATCTTTGTAGTTTATTTAGTTGTTCACAGTTACCACTAACTTAAAGTGTTTCCTTCTGTTCCATTGAACCCATTCACTCAGAGTCATGTGATTGGCTGGGAGACTGTGTGGGAAATCACCTGTTGACAGAGCGGAGGCTGAGAACTAACGGAAAATCAATGTCTTTGGTGGTTTAGTCAGCAGAGCTGTGGTCTCCCCCACGTATTAACCTGACTTTGATCCACATCCACAGACCCACGGGGCTGCCATCACTCAGCACTAACACATCGTTACAGCTCAGAGTCCATCGCTGGTAGAACCACCAAGAGCTAGTATAGAGTGACTCAATGGACAATGTGATAGCAGCGCCCCCTAGTGGAAATCATATCGTATGACCACCACTGTACGGATCCAATACTGTTACTGGAATTCTCTCTTTAGACAAGTCTCATTAGTAACTACTTTACTAGTAAACTGTGTCACTGCTGTCTTTCACATTAGTGAAACTGGTTATTATCAAGACCAGGATATAACGAGTCAAATGACTAGTATTGACCCCGGGTCCTAAGGAAAAATAACGAAGCAAATGTACCAACTGTATTTTATTTTGAAATAAGCCGAAAAGAACAAACATCCATCCATCATTACCAGCCTACTCTGGATTCTGGGCCAGCAGTCTCCACGACTAGCACCCAAATCATACTGCACCACACTAGACCTTCCTGCAGGTGGTGAACGCTAGAGTTTGACAGTGGCAGAGACATTGCCTCTGGGCCAAGGTGAAGACCAAAGAATTAACATTTTAGTTCTAATTTTGCATTTGGTTGGGAAGAATATTTCCAAATGAATACACATGCAATTTCCCAGCAGGCTCAGTCCCCACAGGAAGGCTCCCAGTATGGTGCAGTGTGATTTAGGTGGCAATCATGGAGACTCCTGTCCCTGGTATCAGAGAGCAGACTGAAGAGGAATGAATTACACGTGAAAGCAACTTGAGATACAATAAGGGCGTGAGTGCCATCTGCTGGACAATAGGCGATACTACATTTTTTTTATTTATGCATCAGGGCAATCGTTTTGTAAAAGATAATTTGGCTTGAAAGGTAATTGTTGCCACTTAAACAATTTTATTTCTAAATTTCATAAAATTGTTTATGCAATTATTGTATGCAATAATTGCATACAATTATTTACAATGTATGCATTAACTAGTATCATCAGTAGTATCTTCTTGTTTGAGGTTTCTACTGTATTTATGTGACGTAAATATAAAGGAGACACCAACTTCCAGTAGTTCATTTTTTCTTTCTTCACTATGTCAAGCCATTTTTCAGATTTGTTTTTAACATTTATTTGTCTCCTGACTGACAGAGAACGGTGGCTTTAGAGCCAAGATGTACGACATCACCCAGCATCCTTTCTTCAAACGGGGCATCGCTGTTCTGGTCCTGGCTCAGTCAGTGCTGCTGTCAGTCAAGGTAGACTCTGATTTCTCCTGTCCCTGAGCACGCATGCATTTGAAGTAGTCCTTAATTTCATTTCAAACATGTGGGTACATTTTTCTCCAGTGGGACGTAGACGATCAAGTGACGTTTCCTCTCGCCACCATGTCAGTCGTCTTCACCTTCATATTTGTTCTGGAGGTGAGCCCAACATCTCGTCTGCTTGTCTACATCACCTGTAATTACTTTAAATTGTGTCCTCTGGGCATGTAAATTAAATTGTCTTACGTTGACGTCTCGATGTTGTCAGGTGACCATGAAGCTGATAGCCATGTCTCCGGCTGGTTACTGGCAAAGCAGACGCAATCGCTACGACCTGCTGGTCACATCCCTGGGTGTCATCTGGATTGTCCTGCACTTTTCACTCCTGGTTAGAGACAAAAATTCCCTATGGACACTTGAATTAAATTCACATTCAGCCAATAACGTACTAACAACTGTGTTGTTTCCTCCTAGAATGCGTACACCTACATGATGGGCACCTGTGTCATTGTCTTCAGATTCTTCACTATATGTGGCAAGCATGTGAGTGTGTTTTGTAGGTTAGAACAGCGATGTACTTGTGTACTTCAAGACTGCAAGACTTTTTTTATAGATTTTAAATAGTCATACTATCCGTCCAATGCCTTAAGAGTGAGGGTAGGAAAATATTATTTTGAGTGTTATATATTGAGTGTTTTGGGTAGAGTAAAATTAGTATAACTAGACTACCTCCACTAATTTCAGTCACTTGACTTCAGCTATCTGAGGCCCCCTGGTGGCAAGTCCCGGGGTTGCAGCCCCTTTGCCCATCCTGCTAATCCTGGCTTTGGTTATATTTACAATTTTAAATATAGCTTAAGGTCCTTAAATGTTATTTCCATTAATAAAATTTAATTATTTCATTAATCATAGTTTAAGTGTGTACTTAAATTTTAAACGATACCTTGAGTATTTTACATCTGAAAACTCTGAGAAACAAACCTTGTCACTAAAAGTATGTGTTAAAATACAATGATATTTTCAGATATAGTTGTATGACTTGCAAAAAAACCATAAAAATCATTTTTACATTAACCAAGACAATTAACAGCAGCGAATAAAAAAATATTTCCAGGCCTTCCAGCTAAAGCCATCACTATGTACAATTAAAATTTGTTTCCTTGTTTGTCTCATGCTTCTAATTCAGGTCACATTGAAAATGCTGTTGCTGACTGTGGTGGTCAGCATGTACAAGAGCTTCTTCATCATCGTGGGCATGTTCCTTCTCCTCCTCTGCTACGCCTTTGCAGGAGTTGTCCTCTTCGGAACTGTCAAATATGGGGAGAACATCAACCGGTAACTTTATAAGCGTCTTCCTTAACGCTCCTGTGTTTGTGGATGAGTTCTCTGCAGGGTGAATGTTGCAGCCCATGATGGAATGTCATCTTCTGTGTTAAGATTTTTTTTTCTACTTGTCTTCCACAGACATGCAAACTTCTCCACAGCAGGTAAAGCCATCACTGTGCTCTTCAGAATCGTGACAGGAGAAGATTGGAATAAAATCATGCACGATTGCATGGTAAGATGGAGAAGATGACTGTTTTACACAGACAACAGGATGGAGAAATGTGAAAATTTGCACTTTAATTTTCTGGTTCTGTTCATTCTCTCAGCGGATGAGAATGTTTTTCTCTTTCTTGTGGAGCTAGATTTACAGCAGCTGCTCTGCTGGAAATCATTTCACACACTTCTATGTCCTATAGTTTATTTGGATTTAAATAAATATGTTAATTCTTATGAAGATTAATCCAAATGTATTATAAACTCTTCTGCTTCTGACTCTCCCAGGTGCAGCCTCCGTTCTGTACCCCAGATAAACACCGCTACTGGGAGACTGACTGTGGAAACTACGCTGGAGCTCTTATTTACTTTTGCTCCTTCTATGTCATCATCGCCTACATCATGCTCAACCTCCTTGTGGGTAAGTGTGTCACATTGAACAGAATGGGAACTCACAATTCTGTTGTCTATGCATTTTGCTGACAAGTATATATTTAAGCCAAACAAACTTGGCCCATTCAGAGTAAAGTGAGGGAATTCTGTTTAGACCTGTGCAGATTTTTTCACAGTTAGAGGAGAAAAAGGAAGTCACAGAAAAGGCAAAGGAAGTCATAAATATATGGATTAAATGTCCTGTTCATCCTATCTGATATGAAAAATCTCTTATGTCTGTGTTGTTGAATTTGGGATATTTTGTTTTCTACACCATTACTGAAGGAACCTTTAACCCCTTCTTTGACATGCAGTCTCTTTGGGGTAAAATACCAGAACTCCCTTGTAGTCAGATGGCTGACAAAGCCTCTCAAATGAGAGGTAAAACTTCAACAAGAGGCCTACTATGTCCAGTTTCCCTTGGATTAAATGACTGAAAACCTACACAGATATTACTATACGGATACATACATTCAGTCATTCATAATAGCTAAATACTTTTCGCATTCTCTACTGCATCTTTAGGAAAATCATGGGAAATGCAGAGAAAAGCAGAAGTATAATAACAATACAAACCAATGATTTAATCATGAGGCCGGATTACGATGGGGAATGGACCTGAACTGGCCTGCGAGCCATAGTTTGCCCACAACTGGTCGATACATTTCATTTATTTGGGAAGAATCCAACATTTTCCTCTTTGTTTTGCTGCTGATCTTCATGTGTTTGGCTGCAGCTCACGTTTCACTTCCACTGACACTCTGTGTCATACACAGTGGCCCCTAATTAAGTAATTACTCTCTCTTCCCAATCCTCGCAGCCATCATTGTGGAGAACTTCTCCTTGTTCTACTCCACGGAGGAGGACCAGCTACTGAGCTATAATGACCTCAGGCACTTCCAGATCATCTGGAACATGGTGGATGACAAACGGGAGGTGAGACATCGCCATAGGAAGAGAGAATGAGGACACAGCAGAGGGGGCAGGATGATGACGATGATATGGCTCAGAGCAAAGGATATTATTGAGATAGAAAAAAAAAAAATCTGGATCTAATGAGAAGGACTTAAGGGAACAGAATGTGGCATTGAATAAGAGGAGAGAAGGTAATTAGGACAGTAGACCTCCCGCTGTTCACCCATGCTGACATTTAGATATAGGCTTCAGGTTCATTTTGTAACCGTGTGCAATTATGACATTATATAACAGGTGTCTAATTGAGAGCCAGTATAAGGCACAGACATATATATAGGAACTCATTTTCACCATTATTAGCCACAATATTTCATTACCGTCACCTAAGTGGAAAAAGTGCAGTTCTCCAACTCTAGAGAACCGCCAAAACCTAGAACAGTATAGACGCAGGAACTTTTTTTGTTAAAATTTCCTCCTTTATTTATTTCCTCCAGGGCGTGATTCCGACATCCAGGGTGAAGTTCCTGCTCCGTCTGCTCAGAGGACGGCTGGAGGTCGACCTGGACAAAGACAAACTGCTGTTCAAACACATGTGCTACGAGATGGAGCGACTGCACAACGGAGGAGATGTGACCTTCCACGATGTTCTTAGGTGAAGATAAAGGATCGATCATGTTGAGTCTATTTACAGGAACATTTAAGTTTATAGGTTTTGGCCTGGAGGGTGGAGCCGTCGGGCTAGAAACTGCTCAAAGTTACTGGATTATTTGGTTATTTGTCATGATTGGGCGCAAAAGTGAGACATAATGATGAGACAATACTGCAAGTATATGTCAGAATTACTTAGAATCAAGTAAGGAAACTCTGTTATTTTTGTTATTGATGTTGATTTTGAAGGTCTTTTTTTTCCTGGACAAGATAAATTCCAGGTTTGGGTCGTTGGCTCCTTGGAATGGCGTCACTATCTGCAAGATGGTTCAGGAGGGGTACAGTGTGATTTGGGTGGTGGTCATGGAGACTTCTGCCCCTGGATTGGTAACTAAGTGAACCAAGATGGATTGATTGAAAAAAAAAAATTCAACCTGTTTCTGTCCATTTATGTTGGATATATTTGTGGTAGCAGCAGAGCAGAGGTATCACATTTCCAGCTCCTAATCTGACCCTTGGCTGTTTAATTTTTTGGCCTTTTATTGTGAAGGCAGAGGTAACTGTGGGCCCCTCCTCACTTGATTTTGAGACCTCTCGTTTGAGTTTGCAGAGGACACCTTTAGACGTATTAATATCTGATAAAAACATGGTTTTTCTGTCTTTGTCATGATTTCTGCAGCATGCTGTCATACCGCTCAGTGGACATTAGAAAGTCTCTCCAGCTGGAGGAGCTGTTGGCCCGTGAACAGCTGGAGTATACCATTGAAGAAGAGGTGGCCAAGCAGACCATCCGTATGTGGCTGAAGAAGTGCCTCAAACGTATCCGGGCGGTGAGTCGACTCTACGCGCCTTAACCTGACGCTTTCTGCCGTCGTGAGACACTGACCGCTCGCTGTTCTGGTCCGGTTCTTCACAGAAGCAGCAGCAGTCGTGCAGCATCATCCACAGCCTGAGAGAAAGCCAGCAGCAGGAGCTGAGCCGCTTCCTCAACCCCCCCAGCATTGAGACCACCGTGCCAAGCGAGGACCACAACACTAACAACCCAGACAACCCCTCACAGCCTGAGGTAAACACCCCGCACGTGCTGCACACACACCCCCACTCAGACACAGCTTGATGTTCAGCGGGCACATCATAGAATCCGCAGGTGAGCGTCAGCCGCGGCGTAACAAAGACGATCTCCCCTCTCTGTGTAGATGAGTGGTCTCCAGCAGCTACGGAGCCCCACGTTGTCAGACAGAGGAGGCTACAGACAGGACTCCTCAGACCTGGGGAGACCACAGAGGAAGCTGGGACAGTGGAGACTTCCTGCAGGTAAGTGTGAAGTCGCTGTCGTCAGAGCTGCTTCCTGTCAGAGAGAGAGAAACACTACAAAAGATCTCCTCCAGGGGAGTATGCGGTTTGTAGTGTCATAACAAACAGTGTCCAGTAGGGGTGCACAAGAAATGATTTGAAGTTGTGTCTATACAATATTCATTCAAACTAGTCAGATAAGCGACGTAGGACAGACGTCTCTTCTTGGTGGTACTGGTGTGACATCAGAGTGTCCTTCACTGCTGGGGACACGGTTAAGGCAGAGCAGAGCTTGTTCAGTCTCGAAAATGGAGACCAGTGGTCATTTTTACTACGGGGCCACATCACCAAAACAATTTCCTTGGCCGGTTGTACTTGAAATACTATTGATGTAACTACTCTAGTACATAATAATACATGGTACTACACTTTATTATAGTTTATTTACTGCTGTGTAAACACCTTTTTTTTTATTTATCAGGTTAAGAAACTCTGCTGCATATAAAATGACTTGATGGGCCGCATTTGGCCCCCGGGCCTTAAGTTTGACACATATGATGTAGAACAACTTCAGTTTATATAAAAGAATAATTTTTGAATTGAAAATTTATATTGAATCAAATCATGGAATAATCAGAATCATGCACCACTAGGGTCTAGAAGAGGGTCCTTTATATTGTTTAGAGCAGTTTTTCTTCAGTAAAATTGAGGTATCTGTTTTTGTCTAGTATTACCTGGTCAGTTCATATTTGTAGTACATTTTATAACTGCAATCCAAGTATTGACTGTTGTTTATTCAGTCAGAATTCTAAGGATTTACCCATGGAATTCATGTTCTTGGTAAATGATATTATTTTAAGATATATATACTGTATATATATATATATTAAATTTGATATTTTAGGTTTTGATGAGGTGAAATTCCGGTTACCTACAAAATAACTTCAGTTATCATAGAACAGTTTTTGTCTTACAGGTACAAGTAATTAGAAAAACTTCTTTCTACCTTTGTTAAGTATATAAGTGTCTTAAACATATAAATTCTAGCCATCTTTTATACCTCATTTGAATAAGGAAACCCTTTCATTACTGGCAGTATGAAACAGTAGAAGAAGAAGACACCGAGATAAATGACTGTTGTTGTTCCATCAGGTCGCACCAGCGTCAAGTCCATCGTGTGTAAGATGAACCCTGTGAACGATGAGGCGTCTTCAGGCTCGGAGGTGAAGAAGTGGTGGACTCGTCAACTGACCGTGGAGAGCGACGAGAGCGGCGATGACCTGATTGACATTTAGACCTGAGCTGCAGCGCCTCCTGCTGTATGTTCGGTTCACTCCGCCAGGGTTCAAAGACTCGCAGACTGTTGTCCTGTCAGGCCTAAAGCAAAGTATTTCTATTTTTCTGTGAATATTTGTGAGACATTTATCGCTGCTGTCCTTTCTGACAGGCGGTGAGGACGATACCTCTGAGACAGGTGTCCAGTTTCTGTCCCCCCTTGGTAACTTTGCTGAGGTTTTCTATGCAGGAACAGCAGTTATTCTTACAGCAGATGTGAAGCAGAGAGGACCAAGAACCAAGAAGCTGCTTCTGTGTGTGTTTTTACTCTTCAGCTTTTCCAACGTCTTCATCGTTCTCAACCTTTATGTCCTTCTGCTGCTACAAATACCAGTGACGTTACTTATCCTTAAGTCTCCATCCCTGTTTTTGTCCCCGTCCCCTCTTGTCTGCAGCATTCTTGGGTTCATTTATCTTCGTATCCACCGTGACTGTATTCTATGATTCTTGTTCTTCTCAGTAGAACAGGGAAACAGAGCAAATATTTAGAACTATGACTGTGAATGTAATTACAACGGTTAAAAAAATTCTATCCGGTATGTCAGTGTGAAGTATGAATGAAAGTATTTTATAAATGTAATTTATAAACTTTATGAAGTATTAAATTATCAAATAAAGCCTGATCTACAGAGGCATATATGAACTGAATAAAGGTTGGATTCTGTGCGCTTTTCTTCCAGGTTCGTAAATGGACGTAATTCAACTTGGACTTGAATGAGTGGACAGGTATTTAATGCATCACTGATTTGCATTAGTGGTTCCTATTAATCCTAATACTGGGCTGTGGTGACTTGGTTGTTAAGGAAAAATACTCGGGGCTGGAAGGTTTCAGGTTCGGATCCAACAGCTGCCGAGTTACCTTTGAGGTTCTGTTCCTTTGGTGATGGGTTAAAAGGAAAGATAACGTTCACTTACTCCACACTGTGTCATTTATGGGGCAGTGGTGGCCTAGAGGTAAAGGAACTGGACTTGGGTATGGAGGGTTCCTGGTTGGAATCCACCAGCTGACAGGTTACCACTTAGGTCCACTAAACATGGCACCGTCCCCACTCACTGCTCCCCCGGCCCTCAAAGTTGCCCATTGTTCACTGTGGTGATGGGTTAAATGTAAAAGTCACATTTCGTTGTGTGCAGTGGTGTGGATCACAATAACAAGAAGCTTCCTTTTCCATTTCCTTTACTTTTCTACACTTACACCTCAATACAACACTGCTCCCTAGTGGTAACATGGTCAGCTCTTCTGGTACACAGTTCACACTGTGTTTTTCCTCAGTCAAAAATAAAATCTAAGGTCACGTCTAACTTACACTACCCTGCACCTTACACTTTGACTACCTTATATGCTTTAGGTACCTTTGGCTCTTAATTTTATAGATACTCTCCATGACAGTAACTGGACTGAACTCAATTACTGTATTCACTAAATATAACGGCGTAATATTGATGAGATTTCTTTTCCTTTGTTAATGAAAATCCGATAACACCAAAATTGTTCTGAGTTTTGCCAGTTGCTTGAATTGAACAGACTCCTGAGTGTTTAACCTCAGTTTTTGTGGACAAACAGCTGTATATATTGGTATTGGATTACACTACAATCTGGAATTAAGTTTTTGGCTAATATCAGTATAATCTGATTTCAGAAATAGACACAGTCAGACTTTCCCAGTATTTACCCATCAATCTGAGGAGTCATTTACTCGTTAACTTCTTGATAGTATATAGTATATATATAATATCAAATAGTATATAGTATAGAACAAAGTAGATTGCATTTTTGTGTATATTTATCTTATATCACGCTAAATTATTATTTTGTTTCTTCTTTTTTGATCAACTTAACATTGATCTGCTATCTTTTTATTGCAACTGAATCTGATTTTGTTCACATACATTAATCTGTGTCTATTTTCTGCACTCATATAGTATACCTGTATAGTATATAACTTGAGGCAAAATTTGTGTTATACAGATTTTTTTGCGTTCTCCTTTTATGAGTTCATGTAACGTCTCCCTGAGCAAAATTCATTATCACTTCTGTCCTTCAGACAATGTAATAAAAAAGTTGTGGTAATGGTTTTTCTTTTTTTTTTTTTCCCGCCATTTAAACTGGGACAACGGTTTTGTCCTCAAGTCATAGCTACATTTTTAATAATAACTATATATTTTTTAAATTTCTTTTTCAGCCTTTGATTGTAGTTGTACCTGTTTTTTTTTTTTGTTTTTAAATATATATTATAGGATCAGAATCTCTGCACCTAACTTGATCTTACCTTATCTTCGTATGCAGCCGATGTGTTTCTTACACTCAAATAAGAACCTGGTTGAAGCATTTAGTCCTAACAAGGACACAGAATTGGTCCATCAAAAAGACAAGGTCTTCATTAGTCCTTTTCAAAAAGCCCAGTAAGTTTCCCTGTTGAGTTGTTGAGGCAGTGAATGTGAGGTTGTCTGGGTAATGACTGCCGAGGGAAACCGACAGAGAATGAGTTGCTGCTGGGACTCATACTTTGCTCTATAGAAATCACAACTTACGTACTCGCACAGTCGGGCCTCTGATGACTGAGTGGCCCTCCGACATATGGTCCTGTTGGGAAACAGTGTGACATCAGCCCCTCTTGCCAATCAAATGTCTTTAATTTATCTCCCTTTCGCTCTTTCTTCTCTTCAGTCGCTCCCTCTTAAGCTCCACTTAGCTCCAAACTCCCTCGTCAAAAGGAGCTTTTTTCTCCCTTTTCCTCATTTTCGCCCCGTGTGGTGGAACACTTTCTGTCTTTTAATTGCCTCCTCCGTCACACTGGGCATTACGGCGCCTGTTGTTCTTAGCCTCGGTCGTAATTTGCCCGTCTCTGTCCTATGCATGTCCACTGCTTATTTGGGGGACTAATTGAGCCACTTTGGTAATTGAGGAGGAAGTTCCTAAGAGCAGAGGGAGAGGAAAAAAAAAAAGTGACTCAAGATTACCTGTAATTAAAGTAACATGATGGCTCTGATGATGGCGCTACCACCCTCCTGGTGAGATGTGGCCTTCACCTGGCATCAGTCCCTGCATTAACATTGAAAATACTTAAAGATGGATCCTTTATGCCCTCAACTAAGAACATTCCAGATAGAGAATGTGTGCAAATGTAACGCACACACATTTGAGAGAGAAACATGATGTGTTAATAACTGTGCACCGGTAAATGAGTTTGAGGTCCAATTCATCCTCACATGGATTTTTTTGAAGCACAATACAATTTTCTCAACCTTTTTAATCAGTGAATTTATGCTCATATCCGAGTATAAAAACCACATATCAATATATTATATTACATATATCATTGGGAGTAATATCTTCAATATACATCTTAATACTAAGGATAAATATGCTACAAAAACACAGCTATTTTACAGTGTTTGAAACAGTTAGAGGAGGAAAGTCGTTGGGCTCCTCCTCTGAAAGCGCTTTCTCCATTTCATCTCGGCACAGGTAATTTTTCTTTCTTCCCTTTTCTCTATCTCGCCATTGCTCGTACTCTTTCCCTACAAACACTGTTGCGCTCATATAAAATGTTAACCTAACTATTAATAATAGTTATTTTTAGACGTCAGTGTTTTTCCCTGACACTTTTCTGTCATCCTTTGGCTGAGGTTGCGACTTATAATCAGCTGCAACTTGTGTATTAAATTATATGATTTCTCATTTGTTATTTTCACTTTAACAGCCGCTAGAGGGCACTCTAGGCTTCTGTAGCTGTATCTACTGCTCCTATACTATTTTAGAATATATTTTATGATATGGTTTATGGCCACCTGGTGGTGATGCCATACTCTGGAATGACTTACAGTCTGGAAAATCAAGTGTGTAGAGTCTCTAGCTAATGTCCTTAAGGGGACATTTTTGTGTTAAAAGAAAAAAAATGTTTTTTTTTAATTTGATAAATTTGATAGATTTTTGTTTTATTATTTCCCCCGTCTCTTCCCTATGCTCATGTGCTCTAGTCAAATGGTGTCCGTCCCCTCAGCACTTTCTCAGCCTGGTAAATAAGGTGGTGGCAGTGCAAATTAACTGCCTGTACATCATGTCAACATCCACCCCAGGTCTAGGCCTGATCCTGTTCCTGTGTTTTCAAACAGATGGCTACTACTACAACAATAAAAAAAAAAAGTAGCAAATTATTTTAGCAGCAGGCAGCAAAAGCAATTAACAACTGGCATAATGTGTTGATTAAAATCCATTTCTGTGTTAGTTAAGGGAAAATGAAAGTCTTATTATTTTCCACTCAGTTTGCTGGCATTCGTCCACTGCTCCACTGACTCTGACCTTGGTGGGACCTTCACTTGCAACACAACCCACTCAGAAATGCTTAGTAATTAACATTTTATTTTGTTTTGTTTTGTTTTGTTTTGTTTTGTTTTGTTTTACCAAAGTGAGTTTAAACAAGTTGCTTGGTTGTCCTACTGACTTTTGGAATAACTTTAACAAAATGTAGAGCAAATTTTCTTTGGAGGACAATTATATAATTTCTTGACTTGGACTTGAGGATACAGAGGACAGGGTGAGTTGGAAAGCAATGATTCGCTGTGGCAACACCTGATAAGACGAAAGGAGAAAAAGATAGACAAGCATATTTATTCGTCTTCTTCCTCTTATTCGTTGCTGTGTCACAGGGCAATAGTCTCCTCCACAGCCGCCTAAATCACACTGCACAATATACAAAACACCACGTTGCTGTGCTTAGAGCAATTCAGTGGCAACCTGGTAGCTGCTGGATTAGAACCTGAAGCCTTCTATACCCAAGTCCACTTCCATAACCACTAAGCCACCATTGCTGCTTACTGACAAGAGTATATTATTACGTAAATACATTTTTAAGGACTCAGCACCTACAGGAAGGCTCACAGTATGGTGCAGTGTGATTTGTGCGGCAGTCGTGGAGACTAGTGCATCAACAATACAATTTCCACAAAATTGTTATTTATTCATGTAATTAATAATATTATTTTTTGTGTATTTTAAACTATTCTTTATATAGAAGGCCAAGAAACTGTGCTGCATTGACTAGATACAATGCTGTGTAATCACCTGCAGACCATACAAGATGACTTGGTGAGCCACATTTGGCCCCCGGGCCTTGTGTTTGACACATGTGGGATGAGTGATACGTTGAAGATAAATTAATGACATTTGTACCAGTAAAGCAGCATAACGAAATGAAAAAAAAAATGGCAATAGCATAGTTCACGGTGGTTCTGTTCAGTCCAACACGCAGTATGAACAGTATGACTAAGACAGGAAGTGTTTCTCAGGTGTTGATCACCTCGTCATCGTCAGCCCGCCAACCTCGAGAGAACAGCTTTGTCTTTCTGACAGACAAAAAAAATTCTTTCGGAGAAAAAAAAAAAAAAAAAAAAAAAAACATGTTTTGACTGAAAGTCCAATCAGTCCCATTCATCTGACTCCAGGCCAGTTGTACACCTGGCCGTTCCCTTCTTTAATTACTACCAGGCTGAGCTTTTGTCTGATCTGCAGCCACAATGACGGTGTGAGTGGCAAGAGAAATCAAACGGACTCAAACCAATTCAATTACCCAACAATCACAGTAGAAAGGCTGCTAATTGCAGTGAAAGGTTAACAATGGGAAACCTCTGTTCCACTCAGTCAGCTGACCACATTCACAAAGCAGCAGACGACACTGGCCTGCAGAGGGCGGTGTGCTCAAACTGTTCCATTTCAACGGCCCAGGCATCCTGAGAGCTTTTGTAACTGCAACCTTACCATATAATTTAGTTGTTTTTTTTTTACTCTGCTTTTACATGGAATTGTGCAAAAATATGGTGTTCATGAGCAGAGGAGCTGGAAATTGACGTGACATTACTGAGAGGTAAAAAGCGTTTAGGGCTGTAATAGTGGTTATAAAATACCTTTGTAAAGCACTTCCAATAAATGGAGCGTGAGATGCACTTACTGTAGAATCTCTCCCTTCTTTTCCAAACTAATGGAAACACTCTGTACGTCCCTGCCGGTCTTGTTATGTGTTTTTTTTTTGTCTGAGTATTTTGGGAGGGGGACCTTCGGTGTGTCCCCCACGCTGTGCAGTCCCAGCAAACAAACAAATAGCAACACAGCACCGCAGGCTCTGAGGAGGTCAAGCTGAACAGGGCCGCGTCCAGGACTCAATCTGAGGTGATGCAGGAGAATTTGACCGTTTGTACAAAAGGAACAAATACATGGATGTAATTTTCACTTTGTCCCAACAGCCAGAGACCTGGGGGGGTGGAGGGAGGACAGAGACGACAGGAAACAGGGAAACATGAAAACATGGAAATACTGCTGCTGCTGCTGCTGCTGTTGCCTCAGACTGACAGCAACCCCCACCGGCTGCAGAATGGGATCATTTGCGACAACTCAGGTGCAAAGTGACAACTTGAATTTTTTTTTTTTCTCCCCCTCTCGCTCCCTTCCTCCCTCCTTTGTTTGGTCACATTTGAAGATTGCCAATCACCACATCAAAAGCGAGCACTGTTGTCAGTGCTGTTTGTGTTTTTCCAAATATTACCCCCACCAACCACCACCACCCCGCCCACCCCCTGCTCTGCTGTCACCCTCTATTCTGCGGATTTAAACAAAAATCCTAAAATCGTGCCAACATATGTGCACGGACAGAGTTGGCACGTGCACCAGTCTCCTGAAGAAACAAACAAAATCCAACATCAAACGGTATCAAAGCAGAAATCAGTGTCCTTCATGGGCCCAGTGATGTGGCAGATTTATTTTTTTTTAATCCTCATTTTGCCAGACTGTGATTTTCACGACAGCTCAGATCTCATTTCAAAATGTGACTCTAATGTTTGAAGTTACAACTTTACAGCTGTATACGTTTGAGTTTACATTGGTCATTTTATTTCAGGCATCAATTTGGTTTTATTTTGTTTGTTTGAAGACCTCTAAACTAAAGGAAATGTAATTGCAGACAAATAGTGACGACAGATAGTTTCACGTTAGGTGTTTTTTTTGTGTTTTATGTTAATAAATGTTTTTTATGATATAAGAAAATGTTTTTTTTTTTTATGGGTTTTAGCTGTCATAGTATTCTGGTATTGCCCAGGGCTTATCTGTTCAAGAAATAAAAAAAAAAACAGAAACAATATTTTTTGCTTAAATGTTATATTTTTCATCTTCAACAGTGTGAAAGTCTGGCTGGATCTGTAAAAAGTTTGTATTTTTGTTATTTTGTAAAACGTGACATCATAGCTTTTAGTTACCTGGACACTTTAACAAATAAATGACCCAGATGAAAAAAAAGAAAAAAAAAAACGGAATAAAAATTAAAAGAAAAAATATGAAAAGTATACAATTAAAGATTAATTTTAAAAGCTGAAATTTGAGCAAAAGAAAAACATCCTATTAACAGTCGGTAGAAATTTGCTGATTCAAGACAAAAAAAATCTAATAAAAAAGCTTAAAAAACACATCAGTGTTGGTAGCGGCTGTCAGAATTTTGTTCCTCAGTCATAAGCTCCTTACTAGAAACTAAAATCATAGTAAATCACCCATCCGTTGTAATCTGTTTCTCCATTTTCCTGTCATAGGAACAGAGTCTCCATGACCTGTCTCTTATACACATC
>JAFBJS010054541.1:0-11589 GCA_016785265.1 Paraplagusia blochii | reverse complement strand
CTGTGTATTCCATTTACTTTCTCACCTCTGTACTGGTTGCGATAAAATACTTTTGGACCAAGTTAAATGTCTGGAGTCCATGCGCCACCGACAGGAAGGTATGGTGTGGTGCAATGAATTCTGCTCTTAGATGATTAATTCATCTTCGTCCGCTAACACGCTTCCAGGTGTCAGGGAGAGCACTCTCCACGACTGCCACCCAAATCACACTGCTCCATAATGTAAACCTTATGGAGACTGCTGGAAGTTATGTGGGCCATGATGGGGCTGTGTATATATGGGTGTATATATATACATATACATACATATATATATATATATACATATATATATACATACATACATATATGTATATATATATATGTATATTGTATATTTGTGCAAAGAAGTGCCTGCTGCACTTAAACAGAAGTGCAGACCACTTAGCAGCTGCCTCTTCCATATAAGTATTCTCAGGTTGACTAAATCCATCATAATTACTAGAGTATATCTGTCAGGTGATTCATAGCTGCAGCTCTTTCAGCCATTACAGCAGCCAAACTGCTTATGCAGATGAGTGACCTCCAGTTTATGTCACTGTTTCTCATTCCCGTCTGGAAGAAGATGGACTGAAATGTGGTTGATGCCAATCTACCGAGTCAAGGCTGTGTAAAAATGTATAAAATGTGTGTTTAAAGAAAAGGTGAACATTAATGGAAATGATACAGGCCGTGTGTGTCTGCTGAACACTGTTCATTAATCACGTTCTGGCTCTGTGAAAACAGAAAGTGCAGCGCAGGCTTTTTTTGACCTTCTTAAAAACCAGGCATTTACAATGATGTTCGGTTTAATGTCCCTTTTAAGAAACAAAAACTAATAAATTCAGATGGAGGTTGTTGGAGAAAAGAAGTCGTCTGCTGAGATAAACCTGAGGCAAGATGGTTGACTGTGAACTCAGCATATGGAGATGTTGATGGTGGTTGTAGAAGAAAGAAGGAAATATCAGCAGTCGTGAAGTTGATAGGCTCTAGAGCAGTGGTTCCTAACTGGTCCGGCATTAACATCCATCATCCGCCCTTAATGGCAACCCGTGACCCAAGGAAAAAATAAAAAGCTTTATTATACATAACATTTAGTTACACTTCATTAACTGTGCTCTCCAAGTTGTTTCAATAACTTGTTCAGACAATAAAATTTTTTATTTTGATTTTAATAACTTACTACTACTTTCGACTTGTCGGGTTGCCACAGTGAATTAATGTTTTCCATCTCCACCTGTCCTCTATATCTACTATTCTGACTCCAACTACTTCCATGTCCTTCATCACTGTGTCCATTAATCAATTAATCAAGAATTCTGACTGAACCTGCAAAGACCCACTGAACCAGGTGCATGAACCACTTTTGGGTCACATCCCACCAGTTGAGAATCGCTGCTCTGTCTTTTCTAGGTCTTTATTGTTAGGTTTGCTTTAGGGTTTGCAAGAAAAAAAGTACTGTTAACTGAAGAGTTATCGCAGCTTTAAAATGCTACAGTGATAAGAAATTCCTGTGTTAATCACGAATCAGAAAATAAAAAAATATATACATGTGCTCTTTTCCACCTGTTCATCTTCTTCGTGGCTTGCAAACAAACTGAACAAGCTCTACTGCCACCTACTGTACAGCAATGTACATGTTTGGGTTGTTTTCTGTAAAATTTTACAGACAAATTAGCTCTGAAAGCATAATGATTCAAATTGTAAACATGTTTGAATATTGTTGTGAAATTTTGATTCACGCAACGTTAAAAAAAAAAAAGTACCCTAGCCCTGCAGTACCATCACAGACCACAGGGAGGGCCTGTGGTGTTTTCAGTATTGGGCCTATTGAATGTGACAGGACTAACTGATCCACGTGCAGGAAAATCAAAATAACCAACTAAAAATGTTATTTCCTCAAAGTTATGATGAATAACATTGATACTGTGTGAAAGAAGAATCAAGCAGATTAATCATGATGGTGGTACAGCGGTAAATACCCTTGTGTACATAGAGTAATACCAATAACAACGCATGTTATTTCATGGAAAGTACTTGACGATTACAGTCTTTACACTATTCCTGAACATTAATGACCCATAAAGCCTTTCTGCCACCTCAACTTGACAAATGGCAAATGTCAGCGGCATATTCTCCTGGTAGGCATAATTTTATTAAGTGCAAATATCACTGTGCTCCTTAGGAGACACTCAAAGGTTAGACCAACAGCTGCAGCAGTTTTATGTGTATTAGCCCGGATTTTAGAGCAAGTCGGGCTCCCTGAGTTGATGGACACAAGCAGTCAACCATGAGCAGCCGGGCTCTATCTAAATGCAATAAGGACAGGCTCAGGCTAGGATCATGTTTATTTAAAAGCCAAAGACAATAACCTAATGGGGGGACAGTACGGAGAGGGGAGGGGCGGCGGAGGCGACGGAGAGAGGAGCCCCGAAAAAAAGAAAGTGTAAAATTAAAGCGAGAGAATAAGTGGTGGCACAAGCAGGGCCAGATCATTTTCCCATTTATTGGCTGCAGTAATTTGTTGACTCACTCATCCATGCAGTGTCTTTATGTTTAATGCAGGCCTCTAGAGGGGGAGAGGGAGGGAAGAGAGAGGGGGAGAAGTGGGAAAGAAGGGCAATAAATGAAGGGATGGATGGAGGAAGGGGTGGAGAGGGTGGACCACTGTGACAGAATAGACTTCACCTTGTTAGAGACAAACCCTGAGAGTGGGCCTCATGCTAATGGGAACTTTGTACCAGGCTGACACCACCCGTACACCATCCAGACAAGTGATGGAGGCAGTGCATATATAAATATCCATGTTTCTGTGGACGCTGCTGAAGCTGCCGTGGTTTCACAGGTAGTGAAGGGTCAACATATATGACTATGAATAAAGAAAATAATACCTTGATAAAAAGTGGGGTATTTGATGTAAATATTTAACTATTTTAGGGACATTATTTTGATTTCACAGCCACTAGGGGGCACCAACCCCGGATATATATTGAGGGTTGCGAAAGACATCCAAAAAAATCTGTCTGGGCCTGGTTGGACAGGGTGAGATGGAAATTGTTGACTCGCTGTGGCAACCCCTAAAAAAAAGAATAAGCCGAAAAGGAAAAGAAGATGATGATTGGACCACATTAAAATAAAAACGTTATAATCAATTATCAATCAATCAAATTTTATTTACATGATGACTAGCCCACATTTACAAATTAAATTTGTCACATAGGGCTTTACAGGGTTGGTAACATTCTATGTCCTTAGACCCTCAGCCAGGGTAAGGAAAAACTACTGAGGAAAAAAACCCTTTTAACAGGGAAAAAAAAATGGTAGAAACCTTAGGGAGAACCACAGGAGAGGGATCCACTCCATGGACGGACAGACAGTGTAATGGATGTTACAATTATTTTCATTAATCTAAACATTAATCTAAAAAAAATACAATTTATTGGTGATCTTATAATCAAAGGATTGCAGGTTTGAATCCCGTCGTCTACGGTTTTTAGAGCCAATCTGCATCTGAATGTATTGGACAAATGCTGCTGTTTGTAGAAGTTCCCTTTCACCACAACAAGGTTGATTCTTCTGATCAGAAATCAGACTCACTGACTTGTGATGCCGTGACTGTTCTAGGAAATCTTTTAACATTTAATTCCGGCCCCCAATCCAGCCGAGAAAATGAACAAAAAGTCACATTCCAGACTGTAAACTCCAGATTCAATCTTTAAAACATGGAATAACCCTTGACAGTCATCCCTGACAAACACAGGGCACTTACATGCTGCACACCTGCATCAAAAGCAATCATAATTCATGATTTTAGGTTGCTATTTTTCAGCCAACCTACTAAATAATGTTCTAGTTGATCCCTGGAGCTCAGTTATTTGTGGTTTTGTGGTATAGCCCCTAATTTTTCATTGTGCCGCTGGAACACTGAGCCAAAACGCTAGTTCCCTTAACACTTTACCCTCCTCCTTAGTAGGTATTAGTCCAACCTACTCCTACAATATGGGAGTGCCAAGAAGCAGCGGGGTAGAATTACCCTTGAAGAGGCAAATTGGATTTGACTCACCTTCCATTACCTTTGCCTTTAAATGAATTTCTCTCCCCCGATGTAGGTGAAGGGTTTCCTTCAAACAAATGTCACCTTCACTTTTCTGAGTCAATTCTAAAAGTTTGCCCTATTCTCCCAGTCCTTGGCCGCCACGTTTCTGTCATTATTGTGTATATACACTGCGGTTTTCACCAATTTATTCTCCATTTTAATGCATGGTTCCACTAAAGGTACATATGTCTATACAAATATAATGATACATTGTTTTTTTTTTTGTTTTTTTTTGACGGTAATAAAAATAACTTTAGATCAGGCCTGGGCAAGTATTTTGACTCGCAGTTCACATGTGGTTCTAAAATCTGCGTCATGGGACAGGTCAAGATCAGAGAGATTGAGTATTTGTGGGAACTGAGATAAATGATGAGTAAAGTATTGAATAAAGGCAAAATGTTCATGTCCTCGAGACCCTCAAAATGCTGGCTTTGCAGGGTAAAGGCAGAAGGATAAACATTAATATCAATTAAAAGTATAATTTGGACAAGTTGGGCGGGCCGGATTGAAACGCCAAACGGACCGCATCTGGCCCCCGGGCCTTAGTTTGCCCAGGTCTGCTTTGGATCTTACATTAATAGCTATGGCATTGCACAGCCAATAAACAGGGCTCTCAGCAATTCCATGAATTCCTATTGTACTTAAAATCAACTGGAAACGAGAAAAAAAAAAAACAAAAAAAAACGATGGTTTAGTATTTTTCTTTTATTCAATTTTGTTTTGTCGTTTTGGTAAGATTCTCGTCTATTTGTATGTTAATTTTTTTTTTGGACGTGTAAACTCGACATCTTTCACTGGTGCCTCGCAGCATCTCCTGGGTGTGGGAATGCTGCAGAAAGCCCTGGAGCTGTTACCACCAGCCTTACGAGCTGATGTTCAGCCTACGCTGTAATCCGTGGGCTGTTGTGTACACCCTGCTGCCTAAAACAGAACAACCTCTGGAGCATGAGGTACACATGGTGCAAAACATATGTGTCTCTCTGTGAATCCTCTGGAGAGTTCCTACTAACTGATTTGTGCTGATCTCCTCCCAGTGTCTTTAGGCTCTGTGTCTAAAGTACATGTGATTGTGTGTGTGCGTGCATCCAAGTCCCCAGTCACTTCCCGGTATCATATCTCGCCGATCTCTCTCCACCGGTGCCGTCATAAGATAATGTGACAGGATGTCAATCATCCCGAGGCCTCGGGTGTCATGGTGACAAGAGGGTTTTTGGCGTAACACTTTTGTGAGCAACACCAGGGAGAAGGCAACAGCAGGGGCCGTGGAACAGAACAAATCAGCTTAACCACAGCCAGAACTCACACGTCACATCTTTTTTTTTTTTTTTTTCCAAACAGACCCCCTCTAGTCCCTGGATTCATCCAACCCATTCTCCACATCCAGGTCCTGACCACTGTCCGCAGAAGTCAGAAGAACTCACATCCCAAAAAAATCTTCGCATATCTGAAGATGGTCTTCGTCTCATCTCTGTGCCCTGAAGGCTTGGACAATACTATACCTTCGTGCTGCCTCTATTCGACCATGAGCTGTGATGTGATATGATGGATCCATCACTGTGGAAACGCAGGGACAGACACCTGTGGAGGGAGAGGAAAAAGATGATGGGATTGGACAGGACAGGTCAGGACAGGACGTAAAGAACATGGAGAATGGGAACAGTTCTTGAAATCCAACTGTTTGTTTAATCATCTTCATCCCCGTATCTGATAACAGGTTGCTATCAAGGGCAGGAGTCTCCATGACTGACACCCAAATCCCACTTCTCCACAAAGTGAGCCCCGCTGTGGGCGATGGCCCTACTGGAAATTATGTGGGTCGGGACGGTGCCCAGCTTCCTTAAATGCTAGCTGGCTCGGCCCACCACTGTTGAACGCCTGGGCAAACTACAAGTATTTATCTATCTCAGGCTCATGGGCCACAATTGGTCCTAAAATTGGAGACGGGGGACAAGTCGGAAGTAGAAAGATGAATTGTTCATTTGAACTGAGTTAAATGGCATAAAAAAGGTCATGTATAAAACATTAAGTCCTTGATTTCTAGTACCCTTTATGACGCCATCTACTGGGTAATCACATTATTGGAGAGAAAAGGCAAAATAATAATGATAATGTAAAACTTTAATCTAATAGTATAGAATAGAATAGAATAGAATTGCCTTTATTGTCCTTGTACAGTGTACAACGGAATTTGAGCACTTCTCTCTTGGTGCCAAAAACAAGAAGAGTAAAAACAATATATAAAAATAAAATCCGCGGGCGCATTTAGACAAGGTTGGTGGGCCGCATTAAAAATCTCCTTAGTTTGCCCACGTCTTCCTCTTCCTGATCCTCTTCCCTATCTACCAACTTGCCTGCCTACCTAACAACACTCCTCAATAAATTTTATAAAGAAAGCTAAAAATGAAAAAAATACTGCTGCTGCTGCTGTTTATCAAATTTAAGGACAAGTCAAAGAGTTTGGCCAAGAAACTTACTGAATCCTAAAGTTCACATCCTGGGATAAAGACGGTTTTATTAGCTTTTAGTACTTAAGTCACTTCTTTTTCATGCAAGAAACACATCTTCTCTATCAGTGTGTTCAGTCGATATGTTTGTGTCTTTGCCATTACAGCAAAATGTAAATATGTGAGTCACAGAAGACACGTGCTGAGGTCCTCCAAAGTGACACAGTGATGGACACCGGGCCCCTGGGTGTTGATATTGATGTCAATGCCTTTATCTTAGAAGAAGACCATAGCTTTGGCCACATGTAGAGAACAAATAGTCCCTTCATCGTTACACAAACGCAAATGCAAACTGGTCGAATTCAGCTTCTACAAACAAACAATATGTATAGAATGATGAGCTGTTGTTGAATTTACTTCCTGTCTGAGATCCAGGCATCACAGCTCTGTGATTTTTCAGTATAAACAATAGCATCGATATCCAACAACAACTGAAATATTAATGCCTTAATGTTTTGATATAAGTAAAAAATAATAATAATTTGAAAAGATGCCAGAATCTGAACAGACGCTCAAATAAAATTATAATTCTTTTTGGAGTTTTATTTTGGAATCCAGTCGGGGCCCAGATTAGATAATCGCTGCAGTAAACCACAATGAAAACTGAATCCTGTTGCTGTAACAAAAACACAATGATGGACTCTGACAGATTCAGAGTCACCTTTTTTTACTGGGAAAGAAAACTAACAATGAATTTTTCACCGATAAATAAATAATAATAAAAAAAACACTGATATTTTTACTTAAAGTTTTAAAAACTTCTTTTCACACAGGCAGAACTCATACTTTTGATAATGCGTTTCCTTTAAGAACAAATTGACTTTGTTTAACTGCGAAATGCTTACTTTGCACTTAGGCGTCGTTATTAGAAGGTGTCATCTCATCCTCTTCTTCTGTAGGCGGCGGATAATAACAGTCATCTGGGCTTTTTAAGTGATAGTGTCCTCACTCCTGCCTGCTGTGTTTCTCCTCATTAATGCAAGCTATTCTCCATCATCATCCTCTGAAGGCGCTCTCGTCATACAGGTATACACAGCACTGTGACAAGGAGGAATTACAGTTGGCTCTCCCACACCTAATTAAAGTGAAGATGTGTTCACCTGAGGTGGACTTGACTGTATTGATGTCATTCCTTTACCAGACAGGACTATAAGAAGTCGTGGGTAGAGTTGTTGGATGGATTCTTCCCATGTGGACCATTGGCTGCAACTGTCGGATAAACTGTCTGTCCTCAGTCAGACTCTCTATTGTTAAATTGTTTATGTATTATTATTATTAATAAATGTAACTGTTTCTGTAATGATAGCACATTTTTATTTAGTTTTAAAAACTCGTAAGATTGATTGGACACCGGATGTGGACATTTCTCTGCCTTTTTATTAGTGGACCACAGTCTTTGCAAAACACCAGTCATTGTAGACAGAGATTGTTTCTTATTCATAGCATTTTTATTTATTCATTACTTCACGTGCATAACGCTAACCATATAAGGTCCAGTCAAAATAAAACTGCACCAAAGTGTGGGCCTTTCACTTTGGCAATTAAAATGCTGTGTTTTTTTTTTTTTGAGCTGTTTTTCGTGGACTTAATAGTGAGACGTAACTGAAGTGTTTCAGCTTTATTTGTGTTATATTTTGCCATTTTGTTGTTTTGTTTTGTTGTGTCTTGTGCACATTAAAGTCTTTAGTAGCAGTAGTTTCCAATGATGAAAACAACACATACTTTTACAGTTTCAATGTGAGCCCGCTGGACGTTATGTGTTGGGACAGTGCTACAATCAAAGTGCATCAGTAGTGGATTTGAACCTGAAGCCTTGTGGACCGACACTGGTGCAATGTGATTTGGGTGGTGCCAGCTGCCCCTGCAAGAAGAAGATGAATGAATGAATATTTATACGCAACGTTAAATGGTGCTTTGGCCTGGTGGCAATGTCTCTGTCATTGCTGTGAAACTCCAGGGTCTGTGGAAGATCAAATCTCAGTTATGGTGGTTGGCTCCTTCAAGTGGACTCACCATTTGCAAAAAGGTTAATGTGGCTGGTGGCCAGTGTGATTTGGGTGGCGGTCGTAGAGACTGGGACGTTCCCATGATCTTGTAACTTACATGCAGACGCAAAATGGATGGATGAGTAGTCTCTTAAGCAAAAGCAACTAACTTGCCTAAGTTGCCTATGGGGTGTGTTCCAAAAAACAAAACTAGTCCAAAAACTAGTGGATGAGCAGAGGTCATCTTACAAAGATCTTTATATGACGGTCAGAAGAGTGCTCACTATTGCATGTGCCAGAACCTTTTTTTATTACATTGTTTGCTAAGTCTGTATCAAACAAATCGCTGATCTTATTACTGAGTGTCCTTAAAGTAGCTTTTGGTTTCAAAAAAAGGTAGGCGACCCCTGCTCCTCACATTATTATTACAATGACAACAAATCCTACTTTACCTGCACCTTTCATTTCCTTTTTTTTATTCTACAGCTATGGATTCATGTATTAAACAATATTAGTTCACACTATTTCTTCAAACCCATTTAAAGAAACACTACAAGTCTGTGCTGAAAAACTGAGAACCCGCCGCTCAGAACTAAACACTCGGTTTCATAAAGAACCAAAGTGTTCACAACAAGGTCCTTGTCTAATGTCACCGTTGGACATGGATCTTCTTGTTAGTTTGTGTGTGCTAGGTACTAGCTGCTACAAGTGAGTGACAAGAGTGGAGCAAATTAGCAGTAGCTACATATAACTGGCGGAGGAAGCACAAGAAGTGTTTTGAACATCAGCAGCTCTGATGAGGACCTTGGAAGGGCTAGAAACAGGCTTTGATTTCCCCCCATGAAGTCCCGGTGGCTCAGCTCAATTGTGAAAAGATTTGGATTCAGTACCTTTGAGGGTGAGATTTCAAAAGGAGGTGTTTCAGCGCCAGCACATCAATAGCTGCTTCCAAAAACTTTAAAGGAGATGAAGCGCATGTAACAATGCAGTGGTGTCTTTAAGGAAAAGTTTGGAAAGTAGAGATATTAGGAAACTTTTGATCAGAAAAGGTAGAACTTACAGCGGTGAAGTCAAACTAAGAAGTTCAGGGCCATGTGACAAGTGATGAGTCAGAGCTTGTTTTACAGTCAATTATGTCTCCCTTATCCCCACTGAAGTTGTCTGCTCCAACCCTGGCACCCATACAAAAATAGGAACCCTCTACAGTGTACGTGACTTTAATGGAAGATTATTAAATAAAGGAAACACTTTCACCAAAGTGACAAACTGCGGGACAAGAATAGAGGACAGATTTGTTGCTGCCCTCTAGTGCCCCTTGGGTTATTAATTTATCTATAGCCACGACAGAAATTATCTACAGCTGGCAACAACTGTTGGTAAAGCTACGAACGCGATGCTTTACATCAGGGGTCTCAATTTGCGGCCCGCGGGCCATTTGTGGCCGGTTGAACGATATTTTGTGGCCGCCACTTTTATGCGAAAGTTGAATGTTAGCGTTGGCCGCAAGATTTATAGAAGGATGCTACTGCAAGTCAACACTAAAAATGGTTTTGCTGGGTGAACTCAGTGTTAGACACTGCTGTGGATGAATGTGAGTATTTCAAGACTCGTCCTAAGCGTTGTATTACAGTGGGAAACTCATTTTTTATTTTTTATTTTTTTCGTCTATAATGAACTTTAACTGCTAATGTGGCCCTTTGGTGAAATGACAGTGGGGAAAGTGGCCCTCAACTTATTTGGGTTTGAGACCACTACTTTGTATATTACACATGCTACACATTTTTGTTTACCTATTGAACTTTCACCATCTTTTCCCCTTTAGGTCAAATGCTCATGAGTGAAGCATATTATCCATATTTTCCTAAATGGATAAATTAAGTTCTATTAGTCTATTTATCTATCTAGCATGTGATTGTAAAAATCTGTATGGAACAAATTTTTATTTCAGTACGTAAATACACTGTCAGCGGACATCTAATCACATGATGTTATGGGTTTAGTTGGTGTTCTTCGTAGATTTTAAAAGCATTTTAGTGAGACAAGTACACATCATATAAGAAATTCCCAAAATGATCAAAAGTTGAACTTAATAATGTAATATTTTTTCAGGCAGTCAAAGTGCATTGTTTGTTCCCTTGATGAACAAAAAACATTTATGCTCTTTGACAAAACCAACCAGACTGGCACCCGCGTCCCACCAAACCTTCAAAACTTGAAGCTCGGCTAAATATAGTTGCGGAAATTAAAGTGGCACTTGACAGTTGAGTTACCGGAGACGTTGTTTTGAAGATTGGACTTAATTATATGTGCTTTCTCGATGAATAAGCATCTACTTCTCTAACCAACCTGAAGGTTTTAGAATGTGCCCTTAAAAAATTGCCCCCACCCTCCTGTCACCCTGGGCCCCTGGTTCTGGCCATTAAGAAGATTCCTTGTCTTCTCTAGGCAATGACAGGTGAAATGGAGCACAAAATCCCAAAGTCTGCCATGGGCCTCTACACAAGATCAGTCTCTCTAATGCTTACAGATGCTCATCTCTTCAGTCACTTCTGCCATGTCTTTTTCAGCGAAAAAAAAACAAAAAAAAACAGCCATGCGTCATGACTGACATTTGGAATCTATGTTGGGATCATCTTTGTATCTCCCGCTCTACATCAACTTGACATGAAAACATAAGACTGCAACTGAAGTAAACTTTTATTTTTGCCGTCTGTTTTACTGAACAGCTACTTTGTTGATTATTAGAGTCACAGATGTGGACGGATATAAATAATAACAGTCGAGGATAATCAGCATTCAGAACAATTTATTCACTCCGTTTTCTTGTGTTTGTTCTCAAAGGAACAATCACTACCTTGATTTGGTAGGGAGATTGATTTTGATTGTTCCACTTGAAAATTGCACCGCTCAACCTTTGCAAAAATAATATGTAAGAGAAAAAGATATGGGATTTTTAAAAACTGTAATAATAACAATTATTATTATTA
>JAFBJS010054536.1:26595-40076 GCA_016785265.1 Paraplagusia blochii | reverse complement strand
GCATCTTTAACTCCTCCACCTCCAGCTCTGTCTCCTGTCTTCTACCTATTCCTAGTGTCTCTAGTCCATTCATCATGTCTGGTCTCTCCACTGTCCTGTAAACCTGTCTCTCCACCTTAGCTGACTCTCTTCTATCTCAGATCACTCCTTACTCTTTTCTCCAATTGTCCCATCATGTCTCTACTCCATTCTTCTCCTCTTGTTCCAAAGGCTGGGATCATTTTTATTTTTGACACAAAAGCACTGTTCTTTTCTATTAAAACCTCTTTTTTTTAAGATCAGATTAGTAAGTCTGGATTTCCATAAAAAAGTTACAAATATTGAAATATTTGAAATCCTTAATTAATGTTTTGTACACATTTACTTTCACATTTTATCCTTAAATCCACTCTTTTTTTGTTTAATTCCAAAGCAAAGACCGAAGAAAAAAATGTCCCACATGATATTTTCAGTCTATGAAACCACCCAGCAGACAACACGTGCACACGTACGTGCACAGACAACTATGAATGTATTGTCTCCGCCACTAAACACTGCTGCCATTAGTTTTTATTAAATCTTTCCTATTGTAATTTTTTTTTAGCTCCTGGACATTTTGTCTTTTAATTGGACAACTGCACTTTTATCTCTTTCAAGGAAAAAGAGACAAACTTTCTTTTTTTTTATTATTTATTTTAAAATGCATGAAATCATTAATGCGCGACGTTGGAACAATTAAGCGACGCTCATGTGACTAATACGATAAGGAAGATTATGGGCCGTAATAATGTGAATTTTATGGATATGAGAGCAGGGTTTTAATTACTAAAGATGAATAGAAACATGAATCAGAAACAAACGAGAGGCAGGCAAATTACGGGGAGGAAACGCTGTTGAACAATCTCAAATAAATGATGGAGTAAACCTCAGCCAATGTAAATGATAATGAGGGAAACTGGATTTGTAATCTGGGCTGTAGAAACATCTCTCATATCTGAACTGTCGGCGGAGGAAAGACGAGGTTCGGTGTTTGTTTCTTCAGAGTTGGACAAACTTTTCAGCAGAAAAGTCACCAGAGTCTATCAATGAGAAAATCAGTGCTTGTAGCTCCGCTCCGGACACACTGCTGCCCCCTGTGGTTAATTTAAATACTGTCCCTTGTATAAAGGAAAGGGATTCTGCTTTGAGCTCCGGGGAGCAGTGAGTGGGGACGGTGCCATGCTCAGGGGACCTCAACGGTAACCCGGCAGTTGGTGGATTCAAACTTGGAACCCTCCGGACCCTAGTCCGGTTCCTTAACCACTAGGCCACCACTGCCCCAAGTAGCAGTGGTTCTCAACTGGTCTCACTCTGGGACCCACATTTTCCTGTGGTCATTAAGTCGTGACCCACTTTCATAGAATTCAAACCAAGCAAATTCATTTTCTAAAAAAAAAAAACTTCTTTTACCATACTCATTTTATTCAGCAGAGTGTGCTTTTCAAAATAAGAGATTTTTTTAAAATAAAACACATGCTCAACAGCTGATTCACATTATTTAGCTGATTTTTGACCAGCTGACCCACTTTTGGGTAGGGACCCACCAGTTGAAAACCACTGCCTTATAGTACATTTGTATTTAATGATGAAATCAGAAGAGGATGAAACCGATCAATCGTTGGTGTAAAGGGCAGCAGTTGTGGCCTCACCGTTAAGGAAGTGGACTTAGGTCTTGGAGGTTCAAATCCAACGGCAGCCAGGTTGCCAGTGAGCATCGTCCTGTCCTGACCCACAAATGGATGTGGGTTCCAGGATGTGGGTCCATTGGGTTCCAGGTTGGAATCCAGCAGCTCCCAGGGTGACTCTGAGGTTCACTTGGGTGATGGTCCTAAATCCAGCAGCTGTCAGGTTGCCACTGAGCATAGCACCGTCCCGACCCACAAAAATTCCAGTGGGCTCACCACCCACAGGAGGGGTCACAGTATGGTGATTTGGGTGGTGCCGGGTGTCCATGAGACCTGGTTACGGTCTCCATGACCAGCAGTCTCCATGACTGCCACCCAAATCACACTACTCCATACTGTGAGCCTTCCTGTACGTGGTGAGACCACTGGAAGATTTGTTAGTGGTGCTGTGGTGGCCTTGTGGTTGAGGAACCGGGTGTGGGTCCCGAGGGTTCCAGGTTTGATTCCACCAGGTCCACTTTCACAATGGGTTAAATTTACATTTCATTTTGTGCAGTGGTGTAGGTCACAGTGTCACAATGACAAGGAGTTTGATTTCCTCATGTGGATTAAGATGGTGCTTTGCTCAGAACACCTCAGTGGCAACATGGCAGCTGGTGGAGTCAAACCTGAAGCCTTGTGGACCCACGTCTGCTTCTTTAACCACCAGGCCACCACTGCCCTGATGTAAAATATTTTCTCCTTCCTACCTTCCCTCCTTCTCTCCATGCTTCCTTCACTCCACTCATCTCCTCCCGCTTTGATTTCCCCCGTAGATCGATTCTAACACTCCAGTGATCAGTAGTCTCTCGCCCCGGCGGTGAACAGCAGTGTCATGGCCACGGTGATGTCAGCAGCTGGGGTTTAATCCAAAGTGACACTTGTTCTCTGCCTTCCTTTACCAGAGCCATGGAGGCAATTACCCTCTGTAGGTGTGTGTGCGTGTGTGTGTGTGTGTGTGTGTGTGTGTGTGTGTGTGTGTGTGTGTGTGTGTGTGTGTGTTCCCTTCCTGGTTCCCGTCCTCAGCAGAGTTGACAGGGTGGAACCTTGGCTGCAGGTCACCTGAATTGAAAGAGAGAGAGAGAGGGAGATGGTGTGAGGTGGAGGGAGGTTTACAGCGTGAGGAGCAGCCGTAAAGACAGGGACGCCACTTGTTCTCCGTCTCTTTTCATCAGCCTGAAGCCTCAATCATGGGACAATCCCGGGACACTGAGAGGGACTTTTATTAAAAAGGACGATCGCTTCCTCTCTCACTGCTTCTACAATCATATACTGACACTTATAGGACAGTAGCATATTTTCAAAGTGTGTTTCTAAGAGATACTGGTATACTGAGAATGCTATCAGCGCCCCCTGCTGATGAATTCCCTCAGAAAAACGATCCAGCGAACACAACTTCCTACGTCCACACCAATCTCTTCCTTTCTTTTCAGCTTGTCCCTTTTTTCAGTGGTTGCCACAGCGAGTCAACATTTCCATCTCCCCCTGTCCTCTGTATCTCCAACTACCTCCATGTCCTCCATCACTGCATCCTTCTACCTGGTAGCTCCATCTCTAGGATCATTCTTCTACCAATATATCCACTGTCCCTCCTCTGAACATGTCCAAACCATCTCAATCTGTCTTCTCTAGCTTTTTCTCCAAACCTTCCTGTCTGTGTTGTCCCTCTAATCACCTCATTCCTGATCCTGTCCATCCTTGTCTCTCCTAAAGAGAACCTCAGCATCTTTAACTCCTCCACCTCCAGCTCTGTCTCCTGTCTTCTGACTATTCCTAGTGTCTCTAAACCATCCATCGGCTAACTCTTTTGAAAAAACATGTCTTTATCCCGTGTTTGTCATAACCACTGGTCCACTGCTGCCCCTAGTGGTCAAATTGCCATAACGTATACATTTCTCTGCAGTTTGTTCTATTGACTTCTGGTTCATGTTTCTACATTGTTTCCTAACAGTTTACCTAATATCAATTTGATAAATTAATGGTTTACTCAGTTCTTTGTTGACTTTGATACCAACAAAGACATTTTGAAGAATTTAGTTTTGTTAGATTTTCTTATAAACAATACATAAAATATATAATTTGTCTGTTTAATGCAGCCAGACCTTTTAAAACACAAAAATATATTTACATAATGGATACATTCTTTGGCCACCACTGTATTACATTTCTGCTTTTTATATTCCTCTGCAATACCTGCATTTCACCAGTAGGAGGCACGGAAAAGGTTAAAACATTCTAGTCTGATTGACTTGGTTGCTATGTCATATTTTGGGATCCATCGATCTCGAAGTTTGACCCTTCCATTAGCTTCCAGTGCTACAGGTACTTCTGGCCTACCGCTGCCTCGTGTGGCTGCTGTGTGTGAATGAGATTAATTGAAATATATCACCCGAAACCCAGCAGTTGCCCAACAAACTTTACACTAAGTGGTGAAGACGGTGGTTATTGCTACTGGGGTAGGTGTAAAATCAGGAATTTCCTCGGTAAAAACCTCCGTGCGGGAAAGTTGTCGTAAATGTTGAGTTTTAATGATTGATTCTGTTGTGTATTTTTGAAGAAACATCGTGGAGGATTTCTTCTGTGCATTTTTGCACAATATGTCATGTTTGTTTCAGTGCACGTGCACGTGCACACACTTGTGAAGCCTGTCAGTGGTCAGGACCTGGACACTGCTCAGATTTCCCCGTCGTAGCGTCTTATCTGGCCTCATACTCACCGCTGCTGTGATTCCACTTTATCTCCTGGCTGAAATTCCTCCATGTTTGTTTGTTCTTTTCCCTTCTTCTCCTCTCCTCTCCCTCCCCCACTTCCTCCTCTTCCTCCTCCTCCTCCTCCTCCTCCTGCTTCCGAGTCTGGCCTGAGCTGATGGATGAGCTGATGGTGTAAACAGATAACTCTCCTATCTGGACACAAGAGAGGAAAAAAAATGAAGCTCTGAGTTTATTTTACCCCCAAATATAAATGGAAGGAAAATTGAATTTGGTTCAAAGTAAATGAAAATGAATTTGCTGCAATATGTGGAGATAAGAACGCAGAGAAACACCACCGGGTGGAGCAGGGCGGGGACACGCCCACTGGGTGATGTCATCATCTGTTTTTTCGGCTTTTTTTTTGAGATTAAAGAGGAAGTTTTTTTTTTCCTGTAGAAGACAGTGGTCCCACCTCCTCTCCCTCTCCTCCCCTCCTGCCTCCTTCTCCTCGTCTCCTTCTCTTCCCGCCTTAATCTCTCCTCCCTAAATAAATGACAAACAGTATGAAAATGATATTCTTTCCTTGATGACAGCCATTATTTATCTGTCGCCCTAAACAACTCCTCCACCTTCTCTCCTCCTCCTCCTCCCCCTCAGTGTTTCTCCTCTCACCATCTCATCCCTCTTCTTACTCCTCCTCCTCCTTCCTCTCCCTGTAACACTTTTCTTTGGTATTTTTTTTTTTTGCACAGGCAAAAATTAATCACCTGTCTTTTGTGTGCGTGCGGTTGTGTGCGTGTGGCCGGCAGGAAGCCCACAGAGGTTTTTAGCAGCTGATTTATTGCAGAGTTAATTCATAACGGCATGAGATGATGATGACAAGAGAGAGAGAGAGAGGGGGGGGAGGAGAGGGAGAGAGAGAGAGGGGGGAGAGGCGGAGAGAGGTAACGGTAGATGGAGAGAGCGGACCAACAAACACAGCGGCTCTTTGGTGTAAATTAATGGAGTGTGAAGTGATGGAGGTAAAAGGAAGTTACCATGAGTGAGGAGGTGAGAACGGAGGTGAAGACAAAAGGTGGAGAAGGTGCAAGTAAAATAAACAGGAGACGGAGAAGGTGAGCAGTCTCTGCAGACGAATGGGTGGAGGTGGAGGTAAAAGAAAACTGTAGGAGAATTTGGTCAAAGAGGTGGATTTAGATGGAGAGTCAGTAGCAGAGCAGGGTTGGAGAATTAGAAGATCACATCTGACAACCAGGTTAACAAAGTGATTTGCACCAAGTCAATAAATTTCCATTTTAAAATCTTAAATCTTAAAGCACTACATACCTATGTCCCGTTAAAGGCATGGGCAAACTAAGGCCCGGGGGCCAGATGCGGCCTGTTCCGTTTTGCAATCCGGTCCACTACACTTCTATATCTGTTTTGCAGATCAATTCTAATCATAGATTTTCCCTACAGATGTGGAGAAAGCTACAATTATTTTAACATTTTTGGATGTAACATTTGGATTTTTCAGAACACTCCTCATCCTAGAGGTTTCTTCATATCATGAACTGAAGAAGCCTTCTTAGACAGACAGACAGACAGACAGACAGATAGACAGACAGATAGAACTTTATAATAGCTCAGGAATTTCAGTGAACAAGTTAGAGTTCGATAAAATACAAAAAAGGACAAAAAAAGACCAATACAATAGAGACAACATGGGTGGAGTTGAGGTTTGTACAACCCGAACAGTGGTGTTATGTTATTAGATAAGTTTGTAGTTATTAGCAATGTTAGTAGATAAGTTTAGTAGTACACACACACACACACAAGTAGAAAGGTTAATGTTAGTAGTTTTAGTAGCTTAGTCGGTCGTCATCCGTGTTAAGGAGTCACAATCTCATCTCTTGGATGTTGGCTTGATCCGTGATCTTCATCCTTCCTTGTTGGTTCTTTCCATCATTGTGATGCAGAATGTGATTGTTGGATTGTTGTTGGTGTCATGTTCCCTCCTTAGTTTTACCCATTTCCTGCTGAAGATGCGTCGTTGCAATGGTGATTCGCACAATAGTTGCAATATTGATCAGTTCATGAACTGTCCCTCTGCCTATCAAAGACCTTTAACGTTAACCATGACCTGGGTGACTGAAAATCTTCATTAATATTTGAGTATTCTAGACTTTATCTGTGAAATTCACATGAACCATCCATCTATCTGCTCCTAACCTGCCCCAATGTCCAATTTTACAACCAATGGCAGCCCTCGAAGGTCAAAAACGTTGGCCACACCTGTCCTATAACCTTGATTCACCCTCCACACTGTATCCGGACAGAGCTTAACACTGACCAACACAATCGCAGATACAATCACTAAGGCAGTGGTTCTTAACCTGGGTTCGATCGAACCCTAGGGGTTCGGTGAGTCGGTCTCAGGGGTTCGGTGGAGCCTCTGCCATGGAGGTCAAGACACCACGGAGGTCAAGACACATCAACTCACCCTACTAAAGTAGGTTTCGGTGAATGCGCATATGGAACTGGTGGGGTTCGGTAGCTCCAACAAGGTTAAGAACCACTGCACTAAGGGTTTTACTTTGATGTTCAGCTGCTGTCCTTCATATCCCATCATCCTCTCTCTTGTCTTTTCAGGCTGCAGGCTCTGAGGAAGGAGAAGTCACGTGACGCAGCACGGTCGCGGCGCGGAAAAGAGAACTTTGAGTTTTACGAACTGGCCAAGATGCTGCCGCTGCCTGGCGCCATCACCAGTCAGCTGGACAAAGCGTCCATTATCCGTCTCACCATCAGCTACCTGAAGATGAGGGACTTCGCCAACCAGGGAGACCCGCCATGGAACCTACGCATCGAAGGGCCGCCCCCCAACACCTCTGTCAAAGGTAGGATGACGTTTGAGTACGAAAAAGAAAAATCACTTGCCTTCTACTGCACCTATCTCTCCTAACTTTTCCTTGCTCCCAAATCTGTGGTAAATCTTTTTGAAGATCGTCAACTACAGACTAAGACGTTGCGAAACCAAAATGTTTAACGTTCTGGCGAAAAGTTTTTTTCTACGTTTTTATTGCCCGAAAACTACATTTTCACATAGGCTGAACACCTTTGTGTGAAACTCTTTTCCATCCATTCATCGTTTCTTCTTTGTGTTTCTCTTACTGAACACTGGGGGCATTAGACTCCACGACTGCCACCTAAATCACATTGCCCTAACCGGGATTTGGACTAGCCTAGGAGGTGAACCCTGAAGTTTCACACCATTCAAGGAGGCGTTCCCTCTGGGTCAAAGTGATGGCCTTTAACACCCTTTTAATTCAGAATTTTACACTAACAAATACTGAGGTATACGCACGGGGAGTGTATTAACATTTGCCGATATCTGATTTTGCCGATATAGTCCAAACACTCCATTTCCAATAATGATATTAACCAAATCCAAAATACTATGGAACAAGAATAGTTTAAAAAAGAACACACGTGTAAGCACGGATCCACGAACGTATTCGTGGATCCGTGAATACCCAAACAACGCTTCCCACGTCTAAATAGGTTTGGGAATTCTTCAAACAACGTTTGTAAATTGTCGTACACGCATGCAAATCGTTCTTTTAATTTGTAAAACTACCCGCACACACGAATTTGTCTTTTTGAGACTCGTCTTAGGGGGACCAGATTCGCCCACGTAATTTTGTCAGTCCGTCACCAGCCAGGGGCAATGCTGAGCATTCCAGTGTAAGTACGTAAGCATGTTATAACATGATACTTAAACTCGAACGTTCGCCATTGCCGCCATTTGTGTAGGACGTGAACTTGGTTCTTTGGCACAGTTTAGTGACGTCACACACACACTTGTGGGGACACTGCCATGTGATTGGTTGCAAACGAGTGAGACTTCTGATTGGCTGGTGACGGACTGACGTAGCAAAATTATGCATGTGACTCTGGTCCGGGTAAGATGAGTCTCAAAAATAAAAATTAGTTTGCACGTAGTTTCACAAATTAAAAGCACGGTTTGCATGCTCGTACGACAATTCACAAACGTTGTTTGAAGAATTCACAAACGTATTTTGGCGTTTGAAGCGTTGTTTGTCTGCTCTTCTCAGAATACGCTCGCAGATCCGTGCTTACGTGTGTGTTCTTTTTTAGACGATTCTGGCACCATAGCAAACGGTTCCACAAAGGTTTGTGCAGGATTTTGTCCCAACCAATCAGTAGCACACCTGAGTTGACAGGTTTATTCAACTGATCTCAATCGTCAGACAGCTGATTGGTTGGAACAAACACCAGCAGCCACATCAGCCCAGTTTGCCCATGCCTGGTTTATGGCGCCTGGTCCCCATAAGTTAATTTCTCAGGACTCTGAGTGTGATTCCAGCAAAATTGGCAAAACCTAGATACTCTGTTATTGTTATTTTCAGTATCGGAGGTTAAAAATGCATACAAATCCAAATATCAGGCCAATATTATTGGCAGACTCTTATTATTGGATATAAACAAACAGAACCGCAGACAGTTATGTCAGGTCTGGAACAGCCTTTTTTTATAAACATTTCTTCTGTTCCGAGTGTCTTTTCTCCGAGAGGACATTAGGCTTTGATGAATTTCTGTCCCCCGTATCCATGAGCACACACTCGTGCACACTCCACAAACTCTCCCCACTCCACATGCCCGTGCACACTCCTAGGGCTAAGTGGGAATTTGACTTTGAGATGTGTCTTTGCACAACAGTGCTCTCAGAACAGGAGAGGAACACGGGCTTCACTTTATTTTCTTAAACGAAAGCTTGACCTGCAGATGAAAGCCGGGACCATGAATATGCACGCGACGTGCACGTCCACACGCACGTGTGTCATATTCACCCGGAGGCTAAGCTTCAATGCTAACACCAACCAATATATTCCAGCCAGAAACACAGAAGTGACTCTGGGTTTTTATGTGTGTGTCTGTGTAGTTAAAGGCATTTCTAGCCATAAAACACACAACGTGTCTGTGTGCGCGCCCTGGTGCACGCGCCCCGACGCACACCAGATGGCATCATTGTCATCAGCTCTTTGAAGATGCAGCAGCATGTTAATGAGCCTTTCTCCGACAGCTTTGTAAATCTGTTTCCTTTCCCATAACAAAGTTTATAGAGAAAACAGAGGATTTTAACACGAAGGCGCGCAGGGGGTTGTTGGTTCAACGCTGCTTTAATCAGTAAATACACGTGAGGCGTTTTAGTTAAAGGTCTGGAATGGATTTGATCAGGTTTAACTCAAAGAAGGAAGTTGACCACACGAGGCAGCGGTGGAGCAGGTGGACACGTTGAGGGAGTTTATTCATCCACGCATCCCTCCTTCCATCCATCCATCCATCCATCCATCCATCCATCTATCCCTCCATCCCACCCTACCTCCGTCCATCCATCCATCACACCATCCCTCCCTACGTCCCTCTCTCCATCCATCCACCCACCCCTCCCACCATTCCTCCTTCGCTCCATCCATCCATCCCACACTCCCTCCATCCATCCATCTCTCCCACCCTCCCTCGCATCATCCATCCATCACACCATCCCTCCCTATGTCCCTCTCTCCATCCATCCACCCACCCCTCCCGCCCCTCCCACCGTCCCTCCTTCGCTCCATCCTTCCATCGATCAATCCCTCCCACCCATCATCCAACAATCGCTCCCACCCATCCCATGTCCCCTCTCCACCTCCCCTCCCTCCATCCATCCATCCCTCTATCCCTCCTACCCTCCCTCCGTCCCTCCATCCATCCATCTATCCACCCATTCATCCATCCCTCTCACCCTCTCTCGGTCCCTCCATCCATCCATCCACCCATCCATCCATCCATCCATCCACCCATCCATCCATCCATCCATCCATCCATCCCACCCTCCCTCCGTCCCTCCTTCCATCCATCCATCCATCTATCCACCCATTCATCCATCCCTCTCACCCTCCCTCGGTCCCTCCATCCATCCATCCCTCCATCCCTCTCACCCTCCCTCGGTCCCTCCATCCATCCATCCATCCATCCATCCATCCATCCGTCTATCCTTGATTGTTAATTTGTAGCCACAAACGTCTTTGTTTCCTTTCGGCTCGTCAAAGCAAGTCAACAATTTCTCACCCTTATCTCACCCTGTCCAATGTCCAACAGTAACAGCACTGTTGGTGGTCGCCCCGACTAATCCCGTAATAAAATCATTTTGTTTTCTCGCACCTTTATTTGGCCTATGTTTTACGCCGGATGTCCTTCCTGATTCAACCCTTACCATTTAGCCGGCCTTGGGACTGCCACTAAAAAACACTGGCTTCTGCCCCCTAGTGGCTGGTCTACACTCTGTATGTAGAGATCGTCAGTTGATTGCGTAATGAGAAAAGGTGAACAGATGGAGATTGACTGCTTTGGTCTCACTAACCCTGACTTTAAGAACGGCTGTGTTCGACTGTATTGATGATGATGTCATTCTGGGGACACTGTCCTTATAGGGACATTTTTTTTGCAGGATTTGTGGGCGAGAGAGTATTTATTGGTTACAATGTTCATTTGGAGTTTGGATTAGAACAACAATTCTTCATGCGCCAACTTGTGGACAGAATTTTTTTTTATGTACGTCTTACCCACATACCTGCAATTTGGAATACTATTAAGAATGTGTTAAACTGTACAAATAACTGTATGAGGTGCTGCCACCTACTGGAGTCTTGTTGTCATTCATTCCACCTGACTGTCCCCTTCGTCCCTCACCTGGTCAAACATTTAGATTCTTAAGCCACAGTTGGTCCTGATATTGGACACAGTGAGTGACAGAGATGGAGACTTCATCTAAGCTAAAACAAATGACATGTAAAAGTCTTTAAGGCTAGAAAAGGTAATATCTTCCCTATGTGTCCTACTGGGGAAATGTACTGTAGGTATAAAGAAAAAGATGACGTATAAAGATACTATATATTAATAATAAAATTCTGGAATAGTAGTACACACATATGAAGTATTACAAGCCTTTGCTACACAATCTATAGCAAAAACTTGGGCATCACAATATAAACCAGTTGTATAATTTAAAACATTTTGCAGGGCCGTATTACAAAGCTGCATGGGCCACAACTGGCCCAAGGGCCTTATTTTGCCCATGTCTGCTTCCACTGCTCCTGCCCCTGCCTCTGCCCCTCTGCCTCTACACTGCCCCTTGTCTACTGCTTCTGCCTCTTTTCTCCTACTGCTGCACCTCACCTCTTGCTCCTTCTTCTGACACTCCCCTCCTGCTCCTGCCCCTAAACTCCTGCTCCTCTTCTCCTGTCCCTGCCTCTCTCCTGCTGCTCCTGCCCCTCTCTTTCTGCCCCTTTACTTCCCCTCTTCTCCTGCTTCTGCACCTCACCTCTTACGTCTCCTTCTGCACATGCCCCTCTCCTCCTGCTTCTGCTGTTCTCCTCTTCTTGTGCCATATCTCCTTCGCCTCTTCTCCTGGTCTTGCAACCTCAACTCTTGCTCCTGGTTCTGCCACTCTCCTCCTGCTCCTGCCCCTCTTTCTCTGCTCCTGCCCCTTTCCTACTGCTCCTGCCCCTCTTTGTGCCCCTGGCCCTCATCTCCTGCTCCTTCCCCACTCCTACTGTCCTCCTCTCCCTTCCCTCCTTCTCTCTTCCCTCATCATTTTTTTTTTAGGTTTACTTCTCTCCCCCTCTTCTGTTGTCTCCTCCTTCTCTTCCTCCTCCTCCTCCTTCTTCACCCATCCTCCTCCTCCTGGTTGACCTTTGCAGTAATTGACCCATCAGTTGCTCTTCTCCACTTCAGTGTTGGAGGTTTTGACTTCCTGTCAGAGAGTCTCCACATCTGCTGCAGGACGCCCACAAACAACCCTGACCTTTGGACGAGCATCCTGACACCAGACTGTGTCTGCGTGTGTGTGTGTGTGTGTGTGTGTGTGTGTGTGTCTGACCGACCATCTCTGTGTGTGTGTGTGGGTGTTAGTCAACATTACTCGGTGTGTTTTCAGCCGACTCCTTTCCTTTACCTCTAGAGCAACTCACTTAGGGTGTGTGTGTGTGTGAGTCTGTTTCTCTGTGTGTTTGCTCATGTGCATATGGTCAGTGTGTTCGACAGTGTGGTGTGTTTGTCTGACAGTCTGCTGCATGTGTGTTTGTTCGAGCCTGAACGTGTGTGTGTGTGTGTGTGTGTGTGTGTGTGTGTGTGTGTGTGTGTGTGTGTGTGTGTGTGTGTGTGTGTGTTTGTGTGACCCTCGTCGACACCTGGCTATTCATTATGCATGCAGAGGAGAACAGACACCAAAATGCCATACTTCATGAGCAAGTCAACAAACAACAAATAACACACACACACACACACAGACGCACACACACACACACGCATACTGCTGCTTTGCATTAAAAATATTGTATTTTAATGTTGTGGTCAGACACCATGTTGACTGGAGCCTAATTGAAAATTTACTTATAATTAAATTAGAGATGCAGCTAATTTTTAGCCACTAAAAATAATTGGCCTAAAATGACCTAAAGGTGTATTTTTCATTTTGGTTGAAACACAAAAAAAGCTGAACAGGAAGTTATAATGATGCAAGGTAAAAAATGGTAAAAATTGCAGACAGCACAATTTTTTTTTTTGTTTTTTTTTTATATTTGCCTAGAATGTTTATTACAGTGCGTCACTAACTTATAGTATGTAGACAACAAAACATATCAGGTCATATTAATAATGTCATAGAGTCTAAAAGCACCGTCCACTGTTTTTCCCTTATAGGAAACCAGAGGTTGTGAACCCGTCACTGTTTTGTACCAACCTCCTTTTAGAAACCAATCATTTTTACATCGTGTTTTGTTCTTCTCATTCTATTTAAATTAAATGCAGTGATACAAACCCACCACAGGTGGCAGCGGTAGATCTGACCAAACTTAAATAGTCAATTCCTCTCACTTCTTCTTTCTGCTTGTCCTTTTTTCAAGGGTTTTCACAGCGAGTCATCATTGTTCATCTCCTCCTATCTCTCCATCTTCTACTCCATCCATCAATCTCCTCTTCGTCTCCTACCTGGTAGCTCCATCTCTAGGATCATTCTTCTACCAATGTATCCACTGTCCCTCCTCTGAACATGTCCAAACCACCTCAA
>JAFBJS010054536.1:5633-26520 GCA_016785265.1 Paraplagusia blochii | reverse complement strand
ACTCCTCCACCTCCAGCTCTGTCTCCTGTCTTCTGTCTATTCCTAGTGTCTCTAATCCATCCATCAGGGCTGGTCTCACAACTGTCCTGTAAACCTCTCCCTTCACCTTAGCTGACTCTCTTCCACTGCTCTGAACAGTTGATCCTAAGTATCTGAACTCCTGCTGTTAATTCCTCTCAATGTCCCTGGTCTTTGACTGTGGTTTAGTCTCTAACATAGTGTTATTTCTCCACCCGTTGGTGGCAATTGTGTTAATGTTGGTGTCAGACTCTTCCAGCAGCAGGAGACACTGTGTCTATGTGAGACACTGAGAGAAACAGGTGGAGATGTCCCGCGGTTATGATCTGTCTCATCACTGCAGAGATTGATGTTATTATGTTTCAGCCTACAGAGAAGCTGATGGCTTTATACATTATTCTAAAGGACATGAGGACATGCAGACATGGTGGAAGTGGACAGAGCTCTTGCCTTACAGCAGGAAGTCACTAATGTGATGGGTTGAATCCAGGTTTGTTCATCTGGAGATGTTAGAAGCTCGTTGACATGGTTCAACATCACTTCAGCACCATGGATAGCTCTACAGTGGCTGCACTGTCAGGAGCTTCAGTCGATGGAACAGAACAAACACTGAGGCTGAAGAGACTGGACTGGAGGACAATGTTATATGAGCTGAGCTCAGATGATGGATGTGAGAGAAAGACTACGATCAGCTGACTGTAGTTACCAGAGATATAGACAGACAGACAGACAGACTGACAGACAGACAGAAACACTGACAGACAGACAGGCAGGAAGACAGACAGACAGACAGACAGACAGACAGATTGATAGACAGACAGATACACCGACAGAAACACTGACACAGACAGACGGACGGACGGACAGACAGACAGACAGACAGACAGAAACACTGACATACAGACAGATGGATAGACAGAGAGACAGACAGATAAACAGATTGATAGACAGACTGATACACTGACAGAAACACTGACATAGACAGACAGACATAAAGATAGACAGACAGACAGACAGACAGATAGACATATATACAGACAGACAGATAGACATACAGACAGATAGATAGACAGACAGACAGGTAGACATACATACACACAGACAGACAGACAGACAGACAGACAGACAGATAGATGATTAGACAGATGGATGGATAGACAGAGTCAGACAGACAGATATAAATGATAAATAGATAGAAAGACAAGCATACAAACAGACAGATCAGGGAGGCAGATAGACAGAAAATATTATATTATCGCTGAGCAGAGCTTCTGGATGTGAGTTTGACAGAACAACTGCTATTAGCTGACTGCGGTAACTGTGGATATAGACAGACAGACAGACAGACAGACAGACAGACAGACAGACAGACAGACAGACAGACAGACACATAGATAGAATGGATGAATACAACTTTTTACTTTTAATCCATCAGGAGTTCCCTTTGGGAAAAGTCATATTTAATATTTTTCCAAAGTTCCAGCATCAGTTGATGATGACATCAGTGGCTCATTCCCATGACATGTTAATAAATATGAATATTTAAATATAAATTTAATTAAACAGAATTGTGTGATGGACCAGTGCAAAAGAGAAAGATCAGTATGAGTGGAACACCTCCTCCATATCCGTACAAACCCATAAACCATATGATTGAGGTAAAAGAAGGTAGCTGAGAAAGGTACATTAAAAAGATAGAGAAGGAAAACCAGAATTGTTCCTTTACGTCACTCCTCCTCCTCCTCCTCCTCCCATCCTAATATTCCTTGTCACCTTCATATTTCCTGTCTTTATGCCTCGCTGTCGGACGGCGATGACAACTTCCTGCAGATGTCTTTCTGTTTGTCAATAACATAATGACTGAAGCAACATATGGAAAAGTGTCTCTCCTCCGATTATTTCTGTCCTTACTTCTGTGTTTAACAGCAGAGAGGAGAGGAAGAGAAAAAATAATAAAAAGGTTTTTTTTTTTTTTTAAATATAGAGATGACTGGAAGGGGCCGGCAGCAGCGTCAGGAGCCCGGAACTGTTTCTCTGCATCTAAATTTAGTGACGCGGCGCCTGAGGGCGTCATCAGCATTTTGTAATTAGTTTTATAATTACTTCTGTTTCCTGCTCTTGCCTTTGCTGTCTCTTTCCTCCTATTTGTCTTCGCACTGCACCGAAGGACCAGGAGGAATCAGAACTTCGTCTCACAGCTGCTGAAAAATGACTATGAGGTTATGAGATGTTTGTGAGAGGGCTGTAGCTTCAGGAGGAGGAAGAGGAGGAGAAGCTTTGAGGGGTTTATGATATGGTGGAGATGTTGTGACGACACCAGAACTGGAGATAATAGGAGTGGGTAAAACACAATAGTAGGGAACAGGAATTATGAACCCATGTGAGATGGGAAGCTAAAAAAGTTGAGTTGAAGTCAAACAATTCGAGCCAATTTGGTTGACTCCATATTTTTATTGTCTTTGACCAACAGTTGACTAACAGCTCTGTTGGTGGTCTTTGTTGACCAGGACCACACTGGATTAAGGGAGAAGGAGCTAGAGAAGACAGATTGAGATGGTTTGGACATGTTCAGAGGAGGGACAGTGGATACATTGGTAGAAGAATGATCCTAGAGATGGAGCTACCAGGTAGGAGACAAAGAGGAGATTCATGGATGCAGTGAGGGACATGGAGAAAGTTGGAGTCAGAGTAGAAGATACAGAGGACAGGGGGAGATGGAAATTGTTGTCTCGCTGTGGCAACTCCTGAGAAAAGGGACAAGCTGAAAGGAGAAGAAGATTAATCCATACTGGATTGGTTTGGACCAATCTCACCATTAATCCTGATTTGAACCTTAAAAATCACTGGCTTGTGCCCCCTACTGGCCGATTTGGACAAATGTGTTGATGAAATAGTTGACCAATATTAAAGTGAAGAAATCAAATGAAGCAGAACAGGGTGTGTGATGGAACAGGACTCACTTAAATTTACCAGGTGGTTGTATTTCACGTTGGACCAGAGACAATGTCTCTGTTATTGGTGTGAATATTCAGGGTCCACCTCCTGGACAAGTACGATTCCCAGTTGACCTCCAGTGGCCTCACCACCAGCAGAAAGGCACGGTGCCTTGGGTGGCAGTTTTGAATTTGTAATCATTCTGACATTTGCAAGACGTTTGACGAAGACGCCCAAAGACTAAATCCATCCACACATTTTCACCCACTTATCAGTTATTGGGTCAAAGGGGCTTCAGTCTCCACAACTGCCACCCAAATCACCATTGCACTGCACCGTACCTTCCTCCAGGTGGTGAGTCCCCTGTGAAGTCCCCTGTCCCCCGTCCCCTAACTAGGACTGGATTGGAAGAAAACCCTGAAGGTTCACACCACACCACAGAGACACTGACTCTGGGCTAAAGGGAAAAACACGACTCAATCAAAAGTAAAAAAAAATGTTGGACGTTTTCATTAAGATTTGGTTAAAATATTAGACAAAAATTCCAAAGGAAGGTAAAAAAAAAAAGCCCGGAAAGACAACAGGACATGAATTTTATCTAAAAAACATTTCTTTCTGAATTGAAGAAGCCTCCGATTGGAAGTAAAAGTCTTTTAGAGAAAAAAAAATCATGTCCATTTTTCTAATGGAACTCTTCAACCATGACATGATGACTGAGCTTTTTCATCCTTATACTTCAAAATGGTTTGTTCATTTTTAGTTTTAAATAAAAATAAATAAAAAAAAGATATTTTTTGGCCTAGATTTCTTATTGACATAACTTTCTTTCCCATCATGCCTCTGAGTTGGTATTTCTGGGAAGCCCCTCCCCCCCGATCCTCCCGCCCAATCACTGGTATATCACCCGTTATTAATGACGGTGCGGCTCCTGTGAAGGACGTGGAGCCATTAGAGCCGATGTCCTTACTAACCCGGTTATACGTCTAATGTCTTCTTCTAATCTGTTTATCCCGCACTGCCTTTCATAGCAGACAAATGGGACGTTATTGGCCCTCAGCTGCGGGGCCCTCAGCAGTCAATCATCCGCTCCAATATTCAGAAAGCCTGGGCTTTGACACTGAATTAAAAGCGACATGTAAAGCATGTGTTGAACAAAGTAAAATATTCCCAATCAGGTGTAATTGGCTTGTCGGAGCCGGTGGTGATATATGTAGGTAATTAGTTAAAGCGGCCGGAGTTTGTCTCAAAGGCTGCGTTTTCTTTTCTTTTTTTTTTTTTTCCCCTTCTTTTTTCCCTTCCTGCGCCGTTGATGGTGAATGAGAAGGGATAAGGAGCGTTTGAAGGAGCGACAGCACCGATACGGAAACACAGGCCTGGGTTTTGTAGACTGAGGCTGAGGACGTCGACGGGGACATGACGTCTTAGTTGGTCCTAGTATTTACTCATTATAACCTGCCCAACTTTGTTGATTCTCCACATATAAACCTGTAATTTGGCAGAAATCTGTAATATTTACTCACGGTAACAACAAAGCTATAGGTCTGCTGCTGCCCCCTGTGGTTATTATGTGAAAAACTACTTAAAGAGTAGATTAAAGAGTAGAAGAGTAGATTACTTTTGTTATAAAAAAATTAAAAACACATTATTTTAATACTTATTTAATATAAATTGCACGTGAGTGAAAACGTCTCAAGGAAAATGACGATTTTCCAAACACTGACAACAAAGAGTTAACTTTAATTGTTATTATATGGATATCATATGGTTTTCTGCTGCCCCCTGTGGTCAGTTTGTGTCACAGTTATGCACTGACATTAGAAAATGCCCATCTGTACACGCTGTACTCCATACATCCATCTATCTATCTGTCCTTCTGTCCATCCACTCATGTGTCCATCCACCCCTCCATATATCAAATCTATCTGTCCGTCCATCAGTCCATACATCAATCTATCTGTCAGTCCATCCATCCATATATCAATCTAACTGTCCATCTGTCCATCCATTCATATTTCCATCCATCCATATATCTATCAATCTGTCTGTCCAGCGATGTGTCTCTGTCCAACAGTCTATCCGTCCATCCATCCATCTGTCCATCTATCCGTCTAAACATCAATCTATCTATCTGTCCATCCATCCATATATCAGTCTAACTGTCCGTCTGTCCATCCATCCTTTCATGTGTCCATCCATCCATCCATCAATCTATCTGTCTGTCCATCACCCATCCATATATCTATAAATCTATCTGTTCGAAATTAATTTACGTTATTGTATGGATGTTATAAGATATTTTGCTGCCCCCTGTGGTCAGTTTGTGTCAGGCGTTTCCATGCACTAACATCAGAAAATAACCATCTGTACTTTCTGATGGAGACGGCAGTAGATCAACAACAACTGTTCACTGGGAGCCAAAATGATTCGCTTCTCCAGGGGACGCAGCCTACTGCTGTGACACACACACACACACACACACACACACACACACACATGCACACACACACACACGTGCACACGATCTAACGGCTGCACTCTGATCTGTACCAATGGATTTAATGGATTTTTACAATTTCAGAATTGTACCAGAGGAGAGTTGGAGGACAAGTGAGCACAGAGATGGATGGAGATAGGGACGGGGGAGGGTGGGCCCACGTGTGTTTGCTGCGCCGTGAAGCGTTCAGCTGTAGAACCATCTGATCGCTCTGTTAGCGTTGGAGGCCATTTCTTAATAACACTGATGTTGTGCCCTGGTAGCGCAGCACGCGGGGAGAGAGGGCGGCGCCGTAAAGAAGATCAGTTTATGGACTGTCGGAAATAGAAATGATTAAAATATGACTAGAGAAAAATAAGAGTTCCTCAGGGCACCGTACGAGAACCGCAGTCATCTCCAGTCCACTGATTAAGTCAGAGTTGATCTGGTTGATTATTAATTTGCATTTTTATAGCTAATTGGCTGATAATTAATTTTATCCTGTAAAACATTGTCTACTGTAGAGTTTCTGTCCCCGGTCATAGAGAAGACAGATGGACACTCTGAGTCTGAATCTGAATAATGATAGAAAATAGTCTATTCTCCATCCAGCTGTCCATCCATCCATCTGTTTGTCCGTCCCTCCAACCATTCCATCCATCCACCCATCCATGTATCCATCAATCCATTTGTCCATCTCTCTCCGTCCTTCAATCAATCTGTCAGTTTGTCAATCCATCCAGCTGCCGTCCATCCGTCCTTTCATCCATCCATTCATCCATCCATCCATTCATCTTTCATCCATCCAACAATCTATGTACTGTATATGTCCTGTACTATATATATACTGTATATACTGTACTGTATATGATTGATTGATTGATGTCCATCAATCAGTCAATCAGTCAAACAGTCAGTTGGTCAATCCATCCAGGTGCTGTTCATCCATCCATTCATCCATCAATCCATCCATCCAACAATCTATCCATATATCTGACCATCCATCTGTCTGTCCGTCCCTCTGACCATTCCGTCCATCCACCCATCCATACATCCATAAGTCCATTTGTCTATCTCTCTCCGTCCTTCAATCAATCTGTCAGTTTGTCAATCCATCCAGCTGCCGTCCATCCATCCACTCATCCATTAATCTGTCATCCATCCAACAATCTATCCATATGTCCATCATCCATACTCTATCCAACCATCCATCCATAATTCCATTCCTTTACTTATCCATCCATTCATCCATCCATTCATCCATCCATCCATCCATCTATCCACATGTCCATCATCCATCCTCTATCCATCTGTCCATCATCCATCCTCTATCCATCTGTCCATCCATCCATCCATCCATCCATCCATCTATCCACATGTCCATCATCCATCCTCTATCCATCTGTCCATCCATCCATCCATCCATCCATCCATCCACTCTTCCATCCACCTGTCCTTTCATCCTTTGATCCATCCATCCATCCATCCATCCATCCATCCAAATGTCCATCCACCCATCTATTCTTATCCGTTACCTCTTGCCTCAGAGATATTGTTGTAGTCGAGATGTTTAACTAAAGTTTTAACGTATCATTTGATAAATAGTTATTAAGATAAACTGATGCTGTGAATAAAAATGCAGTTTTACGATGAACATTTTTCCATGTTTACCATTTCATTATATCGATGGTTAATAGAAAGAAAAGGTTTGAAATTAATTGTGATTAATCTATAGCTTTCCTGTGATGAGTCAAATCTAAAAATGTAGTTTTATTTTTTTGTGGGGCCATGAAACGTTGTCTTTGAGACAAGGACACTGTAATCCATGTCCGTCTTCTCTTCTCCACTCCTGGATGTTTGGAGTGTGTGATGGTAACTTCTGATCTTCAGCTCTTCCCTCTCCACTCTGAAGTTCTCCACTCACCCTTCCATCCATCATTTACCTCAACTTACAATCAGCCCAGTCCAACCTCTCGTTCCTTCTCAACGCCAGGATCACAACGTCCTCTGCGTCCACCTCGTCCTTATCCTGTCTGCCTTTTTTCATTCCTTACATTTACCTTTCAAACATGTTTCATAAAAAGTAAATTAGTGTGATCAGATCAAAGGCGGTGAGTGACGGGGAGACAAACACGGCAGCGGCGTTGACAGGCTCCGCGTCCTGAAGGACAGATGGTCTCAAAGTCGTCTCGCTTTGTTTTCAGCCTCAAAGCGCTGGGGAGCGTGTTTTCATTTTGGTTTCATCTTCCACTGCGGAGTTCATTTAGGAAAAGAGAAGATTTAAGAGACGTGAATCAAACGCGAGCAGCTGCTGCTCCTGATCAAAATAAGACGGAGGAGCATAGGTGGGAAGGTGGAGGCGGGAGGAGAGGGTAGCAACAGTGAGTCGACAAGAAGAGGAAAAAATGATGGATGGAGAACAGATAGAGGGAAAGACAATAAGGAGGATCAGACAGCGGTTCTGTGGATTTTACCGTTCCACAGTATATAGGACTTTTTAACCATTTTCCATAATTGTGAGGTAAATTCTTTTATTCTCGCATTTCCGTGGAAGAAAGGACACATTTACCAGATTATTCCAATGTCACAAACAGTACAGACCAGATTGATCATCAGGGTCAGTGTCCCTTTGAGCTCAAACCATTGATTTTCTCTATGGACGTTGGTCTGAGGCAATGACTGAGTTCATTAAAGCAGTTTTTCCGTTTTTCCGAACAAGAAACTGACTTTGGAAACTGCTGCATATCCTGAACCAGACATGTCCAAACTGTTCCACAAAGGGCAGGTGTGGGTGCTGGTGTTTGATCCAACCCACCAAGATCACATAGTTTGACCAATCAGCTGACTGATGACTGAGATCAGCTGATTAAACCTGTCAACTCATTGGTTGGAGGAAAAACCTGCAGCCACAGTGGCTGTGATGTTGAGATGAAGCTTCATGAGGCTTCCACCACCACAGGAAATAGTTCGAGGAAGGGTTCATGTCTCGAGGCTTGTGCTCAGGACACCACCTACTGGCCAAGTGTATAATCTTTCTACATAACGTGTGAGTCATTGATATTTTTATGTCTGTTTTGAAGGACTATGAATTACAAAAAGTCTGTGACCAAAGAATTTCTGTACCATTTTCCCATCGCAGGAGATACAATATTTTTCTCCTAAACTCGCCAAACGATCTTCAGACTATATAACTCTTTCCAAGCTCTCATCTTAACTCAACTCCTCCAAAAACCAACATTTTGATCGGAGCCTGAGGGGTTTATATGGCTGTAAAACATCAAGGCAAAATCTGAACCACGTAAATAAAATAAACAAATAACAATTTGTTTTTTACCATTTTGCAGTGCAACTCACTGCGGTACTTCAGTAAATTATAACTAACACTGTCCAGCCAATGATATGATGCGGTTTACACGTGTTTACATACACAGCCAATCAATGTCAATAACAGCGCTCCATGCCTAAGTGCTGCTGTTTTGCAGGTTAGCATGTAGCTAACGTCGCGGACCAACACTTCGCTAACCCTTTTATCATGGCGAAACTAACGGGCAGCAGCACGTCCACTCACAGGGTCAAAGTAAAAAAGAATTGCGGTTCTTTTAAGGTGGAATGGCTGTCCAAGTATGTGCGAACAGAAGGACAAGGGGTGAAACTGGGTGAGATTTTTTCGTTTCTAGTGAGAAAGGGTTGCGCTGCAAAACATGCTGCGAAGCTAAAGTAACAAGCGAGTTTTCGGAGGGAAAAGTGTGGACTGAATGGATGTTGGACTATGTCAAGCGTCACATTCAGCAGAAAAGTTATTTGAATGCTGGTGGAATTGTACGAAGACGGGAGCGTGGATTGGTTGCTGTTGTCATTTGATTCTTTTAAAGCCAATAAACTTGCTATGATCCCTGGTTTGATACTGGTGTGTGTGTCCACAGCGTGGACATCTAATGTTGCTCACAGTGGTCCTTAGTTTGCTCAGAGAGGTTGTCTGTCTGCCCAGACATGAAGCATTAGAGGGAACATTGGGTCGCAAAGCTATCATGTGACACATCTGGGCAGCGAGGCTTCGGACGTCATAATTTTGGCCCCTCCCCTAAATGAAGCAAGCCTAAGATATGCGCCTCGTGGAAACAACCCCTTCTTTGCTCGGCATACGCTTCGAAGCCTCGGCACATCTCGCAACAACATTAAACACTGGCCCTTTGTGGAACAGTTTGGACATGTCTGTCCTAAACTGAATCTCAAAGTGAAAATCCGAGATTTACGATCGCTGGTCCGCTCCTGCCTCTGGTGGTTAGTTTGTGCTACTGTGAGATAAACTGAACATAGTAAGGTTAGCTTCCAACTGATTGATGATTAAAGCACAATCCACGACTGTGAAGACACATTTGTCTGTAGTTCAATAGTACAGAGTGACGTTTTGTGTCCACGTTGATATTTTATGTTCATTTTCCATCCGTCCTCTCGTACCTCAGTGACATTCAGGGTCCAGGAAGCGGTGAAAGTTGATGACGTTCCCTCAGATGTTCACTCTGATCATTCGTCACGTCTCTAATGACGCTCCCTAGTGGGCGACAATCTGTGTGGCTTTGTGGGAGAGTGTGTGGTTTTTGTGCACGTGTCTGTGGACATGTCAGTGTGTCTTTGTCTTTTCTGTCTTTTTTTCAGGCTTTGCATTTTTTCCATTTATTTTGCTGTTTGCCTGCATATTCTTTCCTCTGATTTCATGGTATCTCTTTGTGTGTGTGTGTGTGTGTGTGTGTGTGTGAGTGTGAGTGAGTGTGTGTGTTTGCGATGGTGCCGTGGAGCTGCGCTGCTAATCGATTAAGAGAAACATGTTTGAACCAGCGTCACATTAGTCAACGTCCCTGCTGAGACAACCTGCAACACACTCAACACACTGTGTTGTGTGTGTGTGTGTGTGTGTGTTTATAGAGTCTGGGCATAACACACACGTGTTCCACGAAAAAGAACTGAAGACCATTGTCCAGGTCTCAGGATAATCTTGAAAAAGTGATTGCACTTTTATTAGAAACATACCGTAAAGCTTGACATCTCTGTAGAAGGAAACAGTCTGAAGTTACTCTACAAGTAAAAAGGTATAAAAATAGTTATGTGCTAAATGAGTCTGTTGTCGCTCGTCGTACGCCAAAAGGCCGCGCCCCAGTGATTTGTGACACGTGAAGGAGTTTGTTTAGTGACACCTAGTGGTTTTATATTTTACCTTAAAAATTAAGAATAAGATTAAGATTAAGACAGATTACTCATAGTTGTAAGTATAGTATTAAAAAATATGAAGAATTCAATTAGTTTCGTTCTATAAAAAGACATCGAGGAGTTTCCTGTCTGTCCACTCCTGTCCTGTCCTGGTGTGACTGTCCACACAGAGCGATGGGAGAAGAGACTCTGTGGTTTTGTCCTTTTCATTTGACTCTGTGACTCTGGATTCAACCTCATTCCTGGGACACAAGCCAACGGGGAAATAAATCTCGGACACTTTCTGTCTTAAACTGTCTTCTCCTGTCCAACTCAGACATTCCTTCTTTCCCTCCCTTCCCTCTCTTCTCTTACTTTCTTCATTGCTCTTCCTTTTTTCCTCCCTTCCTCCCTCCCTCCCTTTCGTCTTTTCTTATTTCCTTCTTTCCTACTCCTTTCCTCCCCCCTTCCTTCCTTGTTTCCTCTTCCTTTCTGTCTACTTTCCTTTTTTCCTCTTTCACCCTCCCACCGTCCTTCTTTCTTTCCGTTTCCTTTCTTCTGTCTACTGTAACTCCTGTCCTTTCCCTTCAACACTTTTTTCCCTCCTCTTACTTTCTTCCTTCTTTCCTCTTCCTTCCTTCCTCTGTTCCCCTTCTTTCCTCTCTTCCCTTTTCCTCCTCCTTTTCCTTTTTCCTTACTTTCTTCTTTTCCCTTTTTTCCTCCCTTCCTACCTCCCCTATCCTCTCACCCTTATTTCCTTCTTGTCTTCTTCCTATGTTCCTCCCTTTCTTCCTCCTTTCCCCCATTCTTTCTCCTTACCTTCATCCCTTCCTTCCTTATTTCTTCTTCCTTTCTGTCTTCCTTTATTCTTTTCATCTTCCTTCCACACATCCTTCCTTCCTCTTACTTCTTTCTTTCCTCTTACTTCTTTACTGCTTTCCCCCTTCCTTCTCTTTCTTCGTCCCTTCTTCACCCCCTTACCTCCTTTATTCCTCGTCCTTCCTTCCTTAACCCCCTTCTTTCCTCTCCTCCTACCTCCCCCTCCAGCTCCCCTTTACTTCCTTCTTTCCTCTACCTTCCGTCTTTACTTTTCTTTCCCCTCTTCCTTCCTCTCTTCTTCCCATCCCTTTGCTTCTTTCTTTCCTCTTTTTTCTTTCCCTTTTTTTCTTTTTTCCTCCAACTCTCTATTTAATCACTGCTGACTTGTACAGTAAGTGTGCTTACACGACTACAACAGATCACGGTGAGCGCCCCCTGCTGCTGACATTGACAGAGACAGGGTAATACACCACAGAAAGCGTCTCTGGGTAAAACAAACTAATGAGATTTGACATCATGTCTGTTTGGACGTCAATAAACCTGGGATGGTAAACTTGGATAGAGATGATTTGAAGCCGATGTCAGAGTAAAGCACTGACGTCCACTGCTGCCTCTGTACCGCAGGTACAATCCTGTTAGTTCCCTTTTCAAATTCAACATTCTTCAGAGTTCATTCCTCCCCTCTGACCACGACGCTGCTGTTTCAGAGGCGACAAAACAGAGGTTTTGTAGAGGAAGTGGAAGATCAGTCCTTATGTATTTTATAAAGAACGTTGTTCCTGGGGTTTCTGGTTTTCACGTTGAGTGCATTTTTGTTTCCACCCCGAGGTTTGTTTATTATATCACCAGGAAAGTGTCTGTTTCCCTTTTCCCTCCAAGGTGGAGGTTTACAGTTGGGAGTGTAAAAGCTGTTGTTTATAGCTCGTCTCCATTTGATGAATTAAAAGGTATAAATAGATTTGGCTGGGCCGCAGGTGTCTGGTGATTTCATTTAGTTCCAGGAAGTTTCAAAGAAAAAAAGTGGGGGCCAAAAATAGTTGCAGACGTCTCAATGTCACAGGTTTTTATGGCGGAGAGGAGACGCTCCCAGGGACGGAGTTTACTGGTCAGTGCTGGAGGAGAGACGGAGGCAGACAGGGACGGAGACGCCGGGGGAGGAAAAAAAGACAGAAGGACGCGGAGGAAATAAAATAGGTGTAAATATAAGAGATATACAGGTAGGATACACGGAGGAAGAAAAAGGAAATGTAATTAAAAAGTCAGTTACATTAGAGGACATGAAGTGGAAAATGAGATGAGGAAGATGAAGATCTGGAAAGATGGAAAAAGAAAATTAGAGTACAATGAAATGATGTAAAGCAGATTTCAGGAAAAGAACAGAAGATAGTACTGGTCATAGCTACTAGTCCACTGCTGCCTCCAGTGGCCAGTTGTTGTCACTGAGCTAAATTTTACCAACATTTCATATTGGATAGTGTAGTCGTTAGAAATATGTTTTGAAACAGAAACAGAAAATGAATACTGGGCAGTCGTAGCTACTAGCCCACTACTGCCTCCACTGGTGAGTTGTTGTCACTGAGCTAAACTTTACCAATATTTCATATCAGAGAGTGTAGTTGTTAGAAATGTGTTTTGAAACAGAAACAGAAAATTAATACTGGGCTGTCCCAGCTACTAGTCCACTGCTGCCTCCAGTGGTCAGTTGTTGTCACTGTGCTAGATTTTACCAAAATTTTATATCGGAGAGTGTAGTTGTTAAAGATATGTTTGAAACAGAAACAGAAAATGAATACTGGGCCGTCCTAGCTACTAGTCCACTGCTGCCTCCACTGGCCAGGTGTTGTCACTGTGCTAAATTTTACCAACATTTATATCGGAGAGTGTAGTCGTTACAAATATGTTTGAAACAGGCAAGAAAATTAATTTTTAGATGTGTATAAGAGACAGGAAGTATACTTGCTGACCTGTATGATACTTTATTTGAGTAAGTATTTAATTGTTAATGTCTGTCATTAAAGTCAAAAATTTTGTTTGTGTGATATGGGACAAGAACAACTTCTGGTCCACTGCTGCCTCCAGTGGTCAGTTGTTGTCACTGAGCTAGATTTTACCAAAATTTTATATCGGAGAGTGTAGTTGTTAAAGATATGTTTGAAACAGAAACAGAAAATGAATACTGGGCCGTCCTAGCTACTAGTCCACTGCTGCCTCCACTGGTCAGTTGTTGTCACTGTGCTAAATTTTTCCAACATTTATATCGGAGAGTGTAGTCGTTACAAATATGTTTGAAACAGGCAAGAAAATTAATACTGGGCAGTCGACGCTACTAGTCCACTGCTGCCTCCAGTGGTAGGTTGCTGTCACTGAGCTTAATTTTACCAACATACTTGCTGACCTGTATGATACTTTATTTGAGTAAGTATTTAATTGTTAATGTCTGTCATTAAAGTCAAAAATTTTGTTTGTGTGATATGGGACAAGAACAACTTCTGGTCCACTGCTGCCTCCAGTGGTCAGTTGTTGTCACTGAGCTAGATTTTACCAAAATTTTATATCGGAGAGTGTAGTTGTTAAAGATATGTTTGAAACAGAAACAGAAAATGAATACTGGGCCGTCCTAGCTACTAGTCCACTGCTGCCTCCACTGGTCAGTTGTTGTCACTGTGCTAAATCTTTCCAACATTTATATCGGAGAGTGTAGTCGTTAGAAATATGTTTGAAACAGGCAAGAAAATTAATACTGGGCAGTCGACGCTACTAGTCCACTGCTGCCTCCAGTGGTAGGTTGCTGTCACTGAGCTTAATTTTACCAACATTTTATATCAGAGAGTATAGTCGTTAGAAATATGTTTGAAACAGAAACATAAAATTGATCTTGGGCCGTCCTAGCTACTAGTCCACTGCTGCCTCCAGTGGTCAGTTGTTGTCAATAATCTAAATCTTACCAACATTTGGTATCAGGAGAGTGTAGTCAATAAAGACATGTTTGTTCAAATGGAAAAACAATGATGATGTTAAGACATTACCATCTTTTGCTCACAACAGGGGGCGCTCTCTTTCAAGACTTTAGTTCAGAATGTTAAGCAAACAGTGTTTGATTTCTCCGACTGAAACCCAACATGACACGCAGACGCCGACTCCACCACACACCAGACAGGAAGTCAAAAAGCCTTCGCGCTGAAACGCCGTCCTCTTCACCCTGAAAGCAAACAGAACAAGGACTCTGCACATTTGGCCTTTCAACGAGTCAGAAGCTTTTTCACGGCGATTCACAGAACTCTCCATGCGCAGCTGAATGCCACATTTGATTGCAAATTTGCGTGTGTGTCTGTGCAATTCAGTTGAAATAGCTGCACTTAGAGAGAGAGAGAGGGGTGAGGAACAGGGGTTGGAGGGGGAGAGAGGGACGGAGAGGAGAGTCATCTTCTCACCTGGCTTCACCTCTGATTACAGGCTGTAAGTGTAGGAAGTGATCCTGAATCAAATCTTCTGTCAGTCCACAGAGGAAATCACAGCCACAGTAAAATTAATGAACTCTCACCCATTCATCAGAGCAATTCAGTTGAAATAGCTGCACTTAGAGAGAGGGGGGGGGGGTGAGGAACAGAGGTGGAGGGGGAGAGAGGGACGGAGAGGAGAGTCATCTTCTCACCTGGCTTCACCTCTGATTGCAGGCTGTAAGTGTAGGAAGTGATCCTGAATCAAATCTTCTGTCAGTCCACAGAGGAAATCACAGCCACAGTAAAATTAATGAACTCTCACCCATTCATCAGAGGGGGAGATAGAGAGACGGCTGATGCAAGGGGGAGGTTTGATGGAGTGAGAAAAGACAGTGAGGGGAAGGCGACGCGGGGGGATTCTCGTGGATGGAATCGGGGGGAAGAGATCCAACTTTTTCCGGGAGTTCCATGTTAAAATGTATTCTCATCCTGGGAGATTCATTAATTTCCTTTTTCTTGTCCCTCTTGTTCTGTCTTCTCTCTGTATTTTTTAGACAATTATTCAGTCTCACCCGGTGGTTTTCTCTGGTTTACGGAGCTTTCCAGTGATGAAACATGTCATTTTAATTTTTGCCCTCTTGTGGCTGCTGTTTCTTATCGTTTTTCCTTCTAAGTGTTGAAGGTTGAACACAGGCAAGGTGCAAACTAAGGCCTGGGGGCCAGATATGGCACCTTTGACCTATGAAAATGGCCCGGAACCCTTATCCAAATTATATGAATTTATTATTTTCACCCGCCAATCCATTAACGCGTCTCCACCACTGCCACCCAAATCACACTGCTCCATACTAGGGGCTCTACTGAGTGATGAGCCCACTAGAAGTTATGTGGGTCTGGACTATGATGCTCAGTGGCAACCTGGTTGCTGGTGGACAGATAGATTTGGTGAAGGGAAAGGTTTACAGGACAGTGGTGAGACCAGCCATGATGGATGGATTAGAGACAATAGGAATAGGTAGAAGACAGGAGACGGAGGTGGAGGTGGAGGAGTTAAAGATGCTGAGGTTCTCTTTAGGAGAGACAAGGATGGACAGGATCAGGAATGAGGTGATTAGAGGGACAACACAGACAAGAAGGTTTGTAGAAAAAGCTAGAGAAGACAGAGTGAGATGGTTGGGACATGTTCAGAGGAGGGACAGTGGATACAATGGTAGAAGATAATCCTAGAGATGGAGCTACCAGGTAGGAGACAAAGAGGAGATTGATGGATGCAGTGATGGAGGACATGGAGGTAGTTGGAGTCAGAGTAGAAGATACAGAGGACAGGGGGAGATGTAAATTGTTGTCCCGCTGTGGCAACAACTGACAAAAGGGACAAACTGAAAAGAAAAGAAGAAGATTTCCTGTAATGCTTGTATTTTGCCTTAAGGTGGCGTTGAAAAAGCTCAAGTTACTCTAGTGTTAAAACTTTTTTTTTTTTATGTCTTTTTTTCTAATGCTTTTGTAGTCCACAAGAACTTTCTGCTCCTGTCCTGGTCCCTGTGTCGATAATTTCATCAACTACAGATGACAGACTTTTCTTAAGGTTCACTTTTAGAAAATAATAAACTTTTTATTATAACATTTAATTATGTCTCCAATACCTGTTGAAACAGAAGTCGTCCCTGTGATTAAAATCTAATCCAACAGCTGTGTTTTATTAGAACAAATGCCATCTGTTCTAAGCTGTTAGATTTTTGATTCTATCTTTTCCTCTGAAATAATTAACAAACTTTACATCAGGTTGAGAAAAATGAGAAACTGAAACATTTCTTTACAGCGTCTTACTACGACCAATTCACTTTAACGTTAGGGTTAGAGTTAGCTGGTTAGCTGGTTAGCTTAATTTTAGAAAAGGCTCAGTACAACTTTTTATGTCTTTTACATTTATAATGCAACACTGAAAATTTGCTGATACCGATAGATATAAGGTTTCAGGTTCAATCTAGTGCTGCTGGAGTGCTTTGAGCATGGCATGGTCCCCACACACAGTGGGTAATAATATTTGACACTGGCGGCAGCTAAGGAGCCAAAAGTTAAAATGCAAGAGTGCCATCTATTTGGGAAAAGCTGGCATTGCAGATAAGGGACGGAAAACGAATAATAGTAAAAATAATGGCATCATTAGTTTTGCAGGACGGATTAATAAGCCAAACTGTCCGCATCTCGCCCCCGGGGCCTTAGTTTGCCCAGGCCTATGGTTGACGATGGTTAAGCGATAGTTGCCCTGTTTAGTTTAGTTGAGTATTTTTAAATAAAGGTATCCGATTTTCAGAGAATTTGGCAAAATTTTCAGATTGATACTAATCCTCTGTATCGGATGGAGCCGTACAGTGTTATTATTTTTCGCACTTTGATATGAACTTACACATGAAACAAGAGGTTTTAAACTCATTGAAACTGACACTCATATATTTCAGTTTTGTCGGCAGTGGTGGACTAGTGGATAAGGAAGTGGAGTTGGGTCCTCAGAGCTTCAGGTTCAAATCCATCAGCTGCCAGGTTGCCACTAAGCTGCCCTGAGCAAAAACCCTTGTCGACCCATATAAGAGCCACCTGCCACTGTGAACCGGCAACGGATATATTTCAGTTTTCACTTTTGTTACAGAAAAAGACGGGGCCGAGTTTAAGACCCTGTGGAACACCACGTCATCAATGCTGTTTCAAACAGTCCTAAATCTTCATAAAGACATTCTTTACTACAGTGTTGCAGGGTTTCCATGACACACACACACACACACACACACACACACAGTGACGGGCCTGCTATTGTGTGTGCTGACAGAGAATAATGGAGACACGCGGCCTCCCTCACCTCTGTGTCTGCTGAATTAATGATGAACAGCTTCACTGCTAAACTTGTGCAGCTCGTCCTGTCTCATGTTCAAGTCCAGACAAATTAACGGCAGATTATTCACAGCAGATTAAAGAGGGAGACACAGAGAGTGAATTGCACTTTAACGGCTTCAGACTTCAACCTGTCAATAAAGGTAAAACAAACACACGTTAAAGGTAACAGGCTGTCATTTAGCATTTCCCGCTCTGGTCGGGGATGTCTTGAGAATATCACCTTACGTCAGCGCTAGACGGACGTTGCAGTTGCGCAAACGCTCTTCCTCACCAAATACTATGCAGAAAATCAATGATTTAGGTGCGTAGGCATATGTTGCTAGTGCGCCACCTGTGGTTGGTTTGGGTATACAGAAAAAAAAAAAATTCTAAACAAATCTTTTTATCACACAAAATCAAAAATTTATTCAACAAGACAAGAGTGAAAAGAGTAAAATTATACAAGATACTAAGGTTCTGTGATCACATCACCGTCCCGATCCCACAATTCCCAGTGGTCTCACCACCCACAAGAAGGTTCACAGTGTGGTGCAGTGTGATTTGGGTGGCAGCGATGGAGACTGCTGCCGCTGCGACCCAATAATGGAAAAGAGAATAAAGATGAATGAATGAATAATCGCTCATATTCAAACTTGAGAATATCAGTGGTCCAGAGGGGTTTTCTCCTGCCTTGTTGGCGCCACCTAATGGTTAATTGTCTGAAATTGTTTTAAAGTTCAGCCCTTGATGTCTGGTATGAAAAAAACAATTTGGTGAAATTGTGTGATTATTTTCTCAAAGCTATAATGAATATTTAGAAACTTTAGGTACTTTTTTGATATATTAATACAAATATAATCCACTACGTATCAACTGTATTTGCAGTGTCCTCATAACCTTGTGCTTCTCTTTGAATGCAGTACACTTGGTCTCCAGGTGGTGAAGCATTTCTTAATTTCACTGCTATGTATTATGCAGCGTAGGACAAAGCTATCGCAATAAATCCATACTTCAGTGGAAATCCTGAATAAAACAAAAAAAACAGCTTCTTCTTTTATCTCCTCCCAGACTTTTTTCTTCATGATCTAAGATACTTTCCAAAGATGTTTGATTGTTGTTCATTGTCCTAGCCTTGGAGTTTTCGATTTATTGTTAATGTTTTATGCAAGAATCTCGATGTCTATCAAAAAGAAAAATACAGTGGGGAGATCAATCGGTATTAGACAATAAATAAAATTAAAATAATCTATGTAATGCACACTTTCTGTGCGACCTGGTACAAATTCATCAACGCATCAGAGTTGGTCCGCGAGCCAGGTTTTGGGCATCACTGCTCTAGAATTTTTCAATAATCTTTCAAAAATATTTTTAAATGATTTTCGAGATGATTAAGATTGTATTTCTAAACGCTGTTTTAGCGATACAAAAATGACCACACGAGGCAGCAGTGCGCCGAGCTCCTGTCTTCGTGAGGTGAAAATAACTGGATTTCTCTTCGGATGATGGTGTGATTGTGATCGCGGTTGGTGAACATCACTTTCCTCCTGGAAGCATCAAAGTCTGTCTTATCATTTCTCACTCGTAATAATCTCAATAATCTGCGTGTAATCTCCGTCTCTGCCGACGGCCGAGTTTTCCCTGACAACAGTCGGCGGGTCGGCTCTTGTTAATCCTGACCGCTGCAGGTCTGAGAAACACTCCCACCGCGGCCGCTGAGTACGCCTCACACACTGTAGGCTGACATTTAATTAACACACACACAGTCGTGTACGTGTGTGTGTGTGTGTGTGTGTGTGTGTGTGTTTGCGTGTCTGACTGTGCGTGTAAGTGTGTGTAGGCTGGTTCTCAGTCGTTCTCTCTCTGGGTATTCAAGGGCTTGTTCACTTCACCGCTGGGGCGAGCGGGCCCCTACCTAATTACACTGTGTGTGTGTGTGTGTGTGTGTGTGTGTGTTGTACAGTAGGCTGGTTTCTAATTACTGTCTGCTCCTTGTATTCCCTCAGTGCCAGTTCCTTCCTGCCTCACTGAACCCTGTTCTCTGTGTGTGAGAGAGTAAAAAGAGAGAAGCATATCATGCCCTCTGACAAACAAGACACAAGAGAGGCTTAAGAAACACACGGGGAACACACACGCACGCGCACAGTTGTGTGTGACATTGTCAAACCATAGAAAAAAAAAACTCCGTCACTGATAATATTGCCTGATATTATCGGCTGGATGTTACAGTAGCATAAGGAAAGGATGGAAAACTCCATCCTTTCCAATCATTTTCTGTTACGCCCCCCCAGCAAGAAGAAAACAATCCCCACCCACCACCACCACCCACTCTCCGCCACAACTATAAATAACAGCATTTGTCTATAAAACAGTTCTAGCTACACCTCTGTATAACATCATATCCTTGTTAACGTAAAGAAAACAAAAAAAAGAGATATAGTTCAAATTACAAGGACGGAGGAAAAAAAAAACATGTTCTGCAGGGTCACACGCACATGCCCCCCCTCAGCATTGCACCGTGCCCTCCCCGGGGGGCCCGCCCCACACTTTGAGAAGCACCGATTTAACCCATCACCACAGTGAACAGTGGGCAGCTTTGAGCACCCGTGGAGCAGTGAGTGGAGACAGTGCCATGCTCAGTGATTAACTGGCAGTGAGTGGATTTGAACCTTAAACCTTCCGGACCCCAGTTTAGTTCCCCAACCAGCTTTTTTTTTTCTCTGTTGTGTAGGGAAGGTGGTGGCCTAGTGGTTAAGGGTCTGGACTTGGGTCCGCAAGGCCCCGGGTTTGAATCCTCGTACTCATCCCCTCAGTGCTTTAAGCTCCCCACTGTTTTCTATGGTGATTGGTTAAATGCAAGAGTAACATTTGGTTGTGTGAAACCTGATGTCACTATGACAACAAAAGAAATATAATCTTAATGTAATTTTAATGGTCTTTGTTTTGCATTGAAAACAACTGGAACGACTGGAGAAAGGTCTCTGCAGTGATCTGTGATAGAAGAGAGTCAGCTAAGGTGGAGGGACAGGTTTATAGGACAGGGTGAGACCAGCCATGATGGATGGACTAGAGACACTAGGAATAGGTAGAAGACAGGAGACAGAGCTGGAAGTGGAGGAGTTAAAGATGCTGAGATTCTCTTTAGGAGAGACAA
>JAFBJS010054535.1:0-15806 GCA_016785265.1 Paraplagusia blochii | reverse complement strand
GTATTTGGAGGTGGAGCCTTGGGATTAGGACGTAGGAGACGAGCCTGACGTGACTGATGGTGTGAAGTGTCATGTTTATCTGTTGGATGATGTTTATTAAAGACACAGGTTGAAGGATCTATAGAAAACAAGTGACGTCTGAATGTGGTTAATGATCAGAGTCAACGACTGCTTAACTGCCTGATCAGATCATCTAACACTCGACCTCTTCACCATGACGACCACGTCACTAATGAGGAGGAAATTCTTCTCCTCTTCATCTATTCTTGTCTTTCCTCTGGGGGACGTTAAAAGAAATGTGTCATAAAAAGGACAGAAGTTTCCACTTCTATAGGAAGGAAATGTACAAACAATGATGGTAATAATGTTTTAAGACCAAAGAAAGTTTATTCTTTAATCTTTGTCAATCATTGAGATTTGACATTTTGTGTTTTTTTTTTTTTTTAAGAAATAAATTTTAAAAATTTATTTTATGGAAAATAAAACATGTTTAGTTCCAGTGCCATCTGTTATTTCTTTTCTTTTCCTAAAAAAAAAAAAATAAAATAAATATTAACAGAAATTTCACCTGGAACTTTTTGTAAAACCGAGGAGAACATTTAAATAGTTTCTACAGAGATGGAACTTTCTGAGGGAGGAAGATAGACAGGCAGGCAGGAAGACAGATAGACAGACAGACATGCAGACGGCTAGATAGACAGGCAGGCAGACAGACAGGCTAACAGACAGACATAAAGATACACAGGCAGACAGACGGACAGACAGGCGGACCAATAGATAGACAGACAAACAGACAGACAGATAGATAGGCAGACAGACAGACAGACTGACAAATAAATAGATAGATAGACAGGCAGGCATGCAGACAGACGTAAAGACACACAGGCAGACAGACAGACACACGGACCAATAGATAGACAGACATCTAGACAGGCGGACAGAGGATGGACGGACTGACTGACAGACATATAGATGCACAGGCAAACAGATGGACAGACAGACAGATCAATAGATAGACAGGCAGGCAGGCAGACAGACATAAAGACACAAAGACACACACACAGACAGACAGACAGACTAAAAGATAGACAGACAGAAGGACCAAAAGATAGACAGTCAGATGGACCAATAGATAGACAGGCAGGCAGACAGGCAGACAGACGGATAGATAGACAGACAGATAGACTGACAAACAGATAGACTGACGGACAGACAAACAGGCAGATGGATAGATAAGCAGACAGACAGACAGACAGACGGATGGATGAATGGAGGGATAATCCTTTGGAAATTGTTGCCTTGAAATGTTGTCTTGTTGTCTTCATGGACTGAGAGTTCGTGGTTTGATGTGAAACAGACGTCTGTTGAACACAGACTACTGACAACCTCGGAGTCAACGTGCATTACGAGTCTATGGGAATTCAACAGCAGCACAGACCAGTGACTCTGACTGTCGGCTAACACCAACGCTCCATTTCCCATTAATCCTCTCGCACGACTTTCCGAGCCCATGCTCTGATATTTAATGTAGTCCTACAACAGCGTTGACAGGAAACAGAAATTCCAATCCAACCGTATGTGAAAAGTTCACTCACTGCAGCTTATGCAATGCTATTTTTTTTTTTTTTTTTACTTTTTTTTGTCTTTTCCCTCAGGCTTTCAACAAACTTGCTCAAACTTTTTTTTTTTTTTTTCGTTTCAGTCTCGTTTCTAAAATGAAAGCAAGCATGGACCAGAGGGTTTCTTTTCCCTTCGCAGTATCGTGGGATCGTCTGTCTTTTGTACTCTTCAGGCAAACTTCATCCTCCCCCATCTCGCCAACACTTCGCTCCTGAAAGCCCTCGTGCCTCGTCTCAGGTTTGTACAATGGGTGTACGTTAGTATCACTGAGTACATACACGGAATGTGACCAAAGTTGGAATATAAAGTTTTGGCTCAGTCTCGATACTCAGGGAAAATGAAATGTTACCTAATGGAACATCTGCTGTTACATTCAACACTTTATGAATCTTCACCTGGAAAAGTTGTTGATACTGAAGGACTTTGTTGGGAAAAACAGGATGTTCCCCAATTAATGTGACCGGTTTACCAGCGAGTACTGATGAGACTGTACTGCAGTATGAGTCAGACAGACAAGCAGACGGATAGGTAGACAGGCAGGCAGACAGACATAAAGATACAGAGACAGACGGATAGATAGGCAGACAGGCTGACAAATAAATAGATAGATAGACAGGCAGGCAGACAGACATAAAGACACATAGGCAGACAGACAGACACACGGACCAATAGATAGACAGACAGACAGACGGACCAATAGATAGACAGGCAGACAGACAGGTAGACTGACAGACATATAGATACACAGGCGAACAGACAGTCACACAGACGGACCAATAGATAGACAGACAAACAGACGGATGGATAGATAAACAGGCAGGCAGACAGGCAGGTAGGCAGGCAGATAGACAGACGAACCAATAGATAGACAGGCAGATAGCTAGATAGACAGACAGACAGACAAACAGGCAGATGGATAGATAGGCAGACAGAAATTCCAATCCAACCGTATGTGAAAAGTACCGAAAAGTACCGCAGATCAAGTACTAATGAGACTGTACTGCAGTGTAAGGTTTTAAGCAGGGCTTTGAAGTAGACCAGGGACCTTAACCTTTTTGTCACCGAGGCTCAATTTTTTCAGTGTCGAGTGACATGGGGCCCTTAATAATAGCAGTTTAAATTTTTCACGGCCCTCTAGGGGGCGCTTGCGACCCAACTTTGGGCCTGGGCCCAATGGTTCAGAATCCCTGAACTGACATTTTTGTCAACTGGTTTGTTCCTCACAGAAACTTCAGTTTCAACATAAAATGGATGTTCCCCAACTTCTTGGGGAGCAGCAGTCTCCACCACTGCCACCCAAATCACACCATACTGCACCATACTGTAAGTCTCCCTGTGGGTGAAGACCCCACTGGAAGTAATGTGGGTCAGGACAGTGCTATGCCAGAGCACCTCAGTGGCAACATGGCAGCTGGTGGCTTCAAACCTGAAACCTTGAGGACCCAGGTCCACCTCCTTAACCACCAGGCCACCACTGTCGCCCACATTGATTAATAATCATATGAAATGACTCTTTCTCTGGAGTTCTCTATCAATCAGATATTTTTTTTTTTCTTTCGTATCCATCTATGAATCCGCCCTTGAAGGGTAAAAAGTTGAACTTGAAGTCAGTGGTTGATGAAGCAGTGAACCGCCTCTAAATAAAGCTGTGCTTCCGTCGCTGTCAGTAGGAGAAAATAAATGAGAGTCTCAGACTGAATGGAACATGTCGTCTCAATGGCTGTGCTGTGATTGCAGCACATCACCTGCCGGAATATTAAAACTAAGAAGGCGTAACGTCAGTGGGCGAGTGTGGAGTTTTCATGACAAGCATCTGGATGAGAAACTAAAAGAGTCTGGAGCTGCTGGACTTTGATTCAAGGCTGGTTCTGAGAGCAACTGTCACGTCTCTTTGTCCATTCTTTAGTTACTGTTAAGCTGTTTGGGATTTTCTGATGATATAACGACTAAAATTTCATTTGTTTCCTCCATTTTTAAATATATATTTTCCCCTTGGCTGCTAAATTAGATGCTAACCCTTTTCTAGGAAGAAACATTTCGTAGTTAATTTTACTAAACGTTAATAATAAAGACAAAACAAGGAAAAAAATGTTTTAATACATTTTATTACTGTACGTCCGCAACATTCCTGTTCACACTCACATATAAGATATAACGACATACAAGTATTTCTGCTACAACTGGCTCTAATAATAATAATAATAATACAAAATTTTTTATATATTTTATGTCATAAAAAATCTACATTTTATGTTATTTTTTAGTTAAAGTTTATAAAATTTATAATTCATTTTATGTACAGTATGTTTTATATATAACATATATAATAAATACAAGATAACATGTATCTGTTTATGTCATAAAAATATAAACATTATTTTTATATTTTTATTAAGCATATTATAATTAATAATTTATTATTATTATCATTGCTGTTGTTGTTATTGTTATCCTTTTTATTATTATTAATATTAGAATCCTTTGGTGCAAAGTTAGTGCTGCCCCCTATGGGCAAGAAATGATAGAATTGAAAGGATTGAAACTTAAAGTTGTTCAAACTCACACTTTTGTCTCTAAGTGTTTAATGAAAGTGAACAGGTATTGTTTTAAATATATACAATCAAAACAAGAATTTTGTTTTACTTAAAGAGACAAAAAAAAACCAAAACGTGCTTTTAAGAAAACAAATGTACTCTGTACTACAGTTAAGTTTTTGAATACGTATGCATATTTAAGAGTTCACTCCAAAATGTAAATGTCTTTCGTCCTGGGTTAACATAAAATTTGTTTTTCTAAATGTAGATTTGTCTCAAAAAGCTCGGGGGCTCAGTATGTAAATGTGTTTTGCAGGAGCCTGGAGTTTCAGGATGTTTGTAAACCAGCCCAGTCTTCTGAGGCTGGAAGCCAACGAACTGAGGACGCTTGATCTCTAATATCCAGCCAAAATTCCGAAAGTGGAGCCGCGGTAATAACGCCTGCGCTAGGAGGCAGACAGTGTGTTTTCCCACTGGGAGCGTGAACCGACGCTACATTAGTTCCGTTTCAGCCCAGACCTGTGTTACATCATAATGATTATCAGTGGGAAAGCTCTTTGTTCCAACACTTCCTGTTTCCTCCCGGGAGAACAGAGTGATTCCCTGCTGGAGTTAGCGGCGATAAGGAGAGGAAATATATGAAGAGGCCGTCGTCAGCGGTCAGCCATGCAGACTGATTCCACCTCTGTGTCTGCGTGTGCATCTGTGTGTTTAGTACCTAATGTTGTCAGTTTGTTGCCCCGGGCAAGGTATTAAGCAGCAATCCTATTGCCTCAGGCCACAGTTAGACCTTTACTGTCTCCCAGTGCAGCCTGGGGAATCAAATCAGTGCGAGTGTGTGTACAGATGTGCGCCTGCTTCACTCTGCTCCGAGGAGATAGTCATACCTCCGCTCTGGATGTGTGTTTGTCCTCATCACGTAGGAAATAGTTCATACGGCATTTTCCAGACCATAAGGCGCGCTCAGAATCCTAAATCTACAGTGTGCCTTATGTGGGGATTCTGGTTGCCTTCACTGACCCTGAACGGAGCTCAGAAATTTGTCGAAGTATAACTTTGGGGAGATACAAAGCTGCACCGCTTGATGGATTATTGGGGCATTACGCCTACTGTAGTCAGAGTAATCCTGCACTGGTCTTTATGGTGCGTCTATAAGGACCCCAGAATGCTACGTTTAAGGGAAATGCTCACAAAATGGATCTTCACTGAACGGCTCCAGCTCCAGGGAAACAAGCTCCTCGTTTTTGTGATGTGATCGAAAAATGGTTACTTCAAGGGCAACTGGTCACAGCAGGTTTCTTGAAGAAGTCTTGAAGTGTGAATGGTGGATTGGTATCACCTGATTGATACTTTATTTCGTCGTTGGTTGATACAAAACAAAGACTGCACCTGGAAAAGAGTGTGGTCCATATCACATCTAACCCCATCTCCAACTCTCTGGGGCAGTGGCCTAGTGTTTATAGAAGCAAACTTGGGGCCGGAGGGTCCTGGGTTCAAATCCAGCAGCTAATAATAAAATAGTTCCCATACCAGGAGTTGAAAACACTAGAGAAGCCAGATGGTTTGGACATGTCCAGAAGATACAGAGGACAGGGAGAGATGGAAAATCTTGACGTTCTGTTGCAATACAGGGAGTCACATTTCCTTGTGTGCAGTGGTGTGGATCACAATGAGGCAGTACAGGAATCGAACCCATAACTTTGGGGTCATTAGCACCAAAAAAAACAATCCAACTGAGATACAGTAACAGGCCCAGTAACAGCAACCAGAGCAACTCATGTGGGGGCGTAGTGGTGTCCTAGTGGTTGAGGAACTGGACTTGGGTCCGAAAGGTCTTTGACTCAAATCCCCCAATCCCCAAGTTACCAAAGCTGCCTGCTGATTACTTTGGTAATATAGAGTAATATACACTGTATATACACATGAGTGAGTTTTCCAAAATTTCCTGAAGGGTACTCCTAATTCATACAGTTCTATCTATCTACACAGACGTGATGGAACGGAGCATCCATGTTGCCGAACTCACTCTTGAACTCAGACAGTTCGATGTCTCACTTTCCACAAATCCACAATTTGATGGATTTGTGGAAGAGGAACATACTGAAAAAGTTAGCGCATCCTATGGTACAAAAATACATTACATTTTGTGATCACCTCCTGGTGCCAATGTCACTCTGAACAAATTGCACAAGGTCAACGATCCAGATCCATTGTTATTATTTGGATCAGAACTATTTGCCAGGTTGCTCATCTAACAAATGTACACCTAAATGTTACCGCTCCCGCCAGAGATTACACTCTTTATATCCGTCCTGCCAGCTGCTGCTCCACTCCCTCACCCTCGCCTTTCCGCTTTATTTTCATTTTTATCTCTCAATCCACCTTCGGCTCTCGTACGTCTTCCTCTTTCACTGCGTCTCGCTGTCCTTTAATTCCCTGCTTCTCCCGTGAAGCGGCAGAGTCAGGGAAGAGCTTAAACATCAGGGGGAATGGGGCGATATTGCATTTTGACACACCTCATATTATTTCCTCCTCCAATTTCACCGCTCCGCGAGAAACGTCCTTCCCTGCTGCATCTCCTTCTCTCACCTTTTCTCCTCGTGCTCCTGTTATAATGTGTGGCATGAGGCTGAGTAGCTGGACTGAAATACAGGCCTGAGGAAAACTTTATTCATATGTGAACGGGCTGCACAGAAAGATACAGGAGTCAAATCAGGTCGAGTTAAGTTACTGGGCCCCAAATGAACAAAATCAGGTTTGACTCAAATGACTTGTAAACCAGACAAAAAATGATTAAAATAGAAAGAGTTTATATTAAATATTCACAGCGCAGCAGTATACATTTACACAGAGCAGCATTTTGGCAATGATGGGAGAAGAAATTAATGGATGGATGGAGAGAAGAAAAGAACAGTGATGTAGTTTTTCTACTGAGATGGACATTTCTGAGGGATACAGAGACAGACAGACAGACAGAGAGATAGAAAGAAAGATGGATGGATGGATGGGTAGATTAGATAGATAGATACGTAGGTAGATAGGTAGGTAGGCAGGCAGGCAGATACGTAGATGGAACAGTCATAGGGCGAATTATATGTGATACTGATGTTAATGTTACAATGTTATCATGTGTTCCCGGTTGAGAAAAAACTCAAAAAACATAATTATGTAATTAATTCTTATCGTAGTCACATGACTTCTTCCTCTGCATCTCAATGTCGAGATTAAGGTTGTAACTTCAATTAAAATCAAAACATAAAACATCATAAGGAGAGAGGCATTTTTAATCATTCCATGATATAATAAATCATTATTGAATTAGATCTATTTACATGAGGTCAAAAAACTACACATTTTCACTGTGTCACTGTGAGTGAAACTGTAATAATTCCACTTCCTCATTTATCATCTATTACTGTGTCAACATTAATCGAGTCTGGGAGGGTTGTTATCTGTAGTCCTTGTTGAAACTAAAATATTAAATATGAATGAAAATCTTCATAATACAGACTCCAGTTTTCCTGTGTTGTAGCTGAGTTTGGCAGCTCAGAACACAGTATATGACGTATTAGTAGTTTCTGATTATAGGCCTCAATTCCTGGATCTTTAAGTTTCAATTTATAAAAATTTATAATTGATCTTCCAGCTTAATTAGACATATTATGTAGCCATTATAGTTGATAAAATATTTATAAACCTAACCATTAGGCATTGGTGGCCCATGCACTGAAAAGGAGCGATGATTGGTTGGCATAGGTTAACATTTCAGGCTAAGCCAATCAGAAAGAGACCTGGGCGGGTCTTCTCGCCTTATTGGGAACTAAACAGTCTCTCTCGCAAAAACACACACACACACAAACAAGACGATGGCAAGTGGCAAGTTAAGGTTACAATAAAGTAAAGTAACTAGTTATCAGTTACTTTCTCTAGTAATGTAACTAGTTACTTTTTCAGAGCAGTAACTAGTAAAGTAATAATTACTTTTTTAAAGTAACTTGCCCAACACTGGTTACCACCCATAGGAAGGCTCACAGTATGGTGCAGTGTGATTTGGGTGACAGCCGTGGAGACCTGGTAAGATGGTATCAGATCAATGAATGAATGAATGAATGAATATAACCAACATACATACATACATTAGAATATGAAACAAACCCTGAAACTCAGGCTGGTACAATGTGAAGTAAATCGTCAACATTAACAGTTTAGTCACAGATCCCTCCGCCCCCCAGCCCCGCCCCCGCGGCCCCTCTCTCTAATCCAGATGTATCTGAATCAGAGTCAGTGATTGATGCCTGAGCAGCAGGTAATTAATGACAGATTAAAACCCCTCCCTCTCCCACTCTCCCACTCTCTGTCTCTCTCTCACTTTCCCCGTCTCGTTGCCTCACTTGACTGTCTGACAGGCAGATGTTTGCTCTGTGAGGTGAGGAGGTGACCCCACTGGGACTCCTCTACCAGGTAATTGGCTGTCAACCGCAGCTTCCTAAAGTTGGAAAATCGGATTTTTTGGCATTGGTGGCCACGGGGGGTAAGGCCGGGGATAATAGGGCAGGGCGAGGGCTTTAACTGCAGGTGTTAGTGTGTGTGCTTAACCTCCTCCTGGCACTGGCTGTGCCTGCATCACTTATCTACTTCTCTGCCCGTCTTTCCTTCACTCCCACTGTAGACTTCCGTACCTGATTCACACCCAGGCTCGCTGCGTTCCCATCGTCGCTCCCTGCTTTCCTTCATGTCAACGTTGTCAACCTAAATCCACCAGCGTGACGTTGTGATTTTGCTCCGCCGCTACCTTTTTAAAGCACACTTAGGAACTAAACCCATAAACCTATGAGTGTGACTGAACTCCAATTAGTTCATGTATAAACATCAATCTGAAAAAGGATGTACTCTGTGTACAAAAACATCAACACTGTTAAAGTAAAGAAACGGCAAATAGCAAAAAAAAAAAAAAATGTAAACCTTGAAGAAGTCAAAGTCCAGGTGAAGTTCACTTTCGCACCTCCATGGCAACCTTCAGTGGTGCCTCCAATCAGTGCACGGTAAAACTCTGTGCTCCAAATCCAGAAATGTTAATAATAAAAGATCATATAAATATAAAAATACATTCAGAGAGACCTCCTACCTTCTGCTTCAGAGCTGCTCCAGGGCTTAAGTGGGAGTGAAGACCTTGATTTAGAAAAAGAGTGATATCACAGACTCTCACTTCTCAACCACCTCTCTGTTTTTGTGAAAACAAATGGACCTGACAGACAAACAACAACAACAACAACAACAACACTGTAGTCAGATGTATTCAAATATGGCAGTTTAGAATAACGACTGGCAGAACTGTGGACTTCTTTACTCCTGGTCTTCTGGACCTTTTCCAACGAAACCAATTAAAATTGACCTTTGGTGAAATTATCTGGAAGTTTCTCCGAGGTCACGTTCACTCCTGGTGAGGAGAAGGATTTAGAGAGTTGTCTGAAATGTTTACGCTTTTGTTCTCTCCTGAATGTGGGCTGTTTGGAAGCTGGCAAGTTGAAATGGTTCTGTTATTGCTGCTGATCTGCTGATTTATCCTGGGGTTACTGTTAGGAGGGAGGAAAGGTTGCAAGTTCACTCCTTCTTTTTCACTTACAAGGCTAACGTTAAATAAAGAAAAGTTCTATCCGTCTGTCTCAATCAGCCAGTCTGTCTGTTTGCCTTCCTGCCTCCCTGTCTGTCTTTCTATCTCTCTATCTGTCTGTCTGCCTGCCACTCTTTCTGTCTTTCTATCTCTCTGTCTGTCAGCCAGTCAGTCTGTCTGTCAGCCTGTCTGTCTGCCTGCCTGTCTTTCTATCTCTCTGTCTGCGTCCAGAGGGTTCCTTGTTCGTATCCACCAAAAGCCAAGTTACCACAATGTCACAAGGACGAAGACTTTGCTTCCCTCCTACCAGCTACACTCTGGAGTTTTACGAAAACATGACATTCCCATACCGGGAGTTGAACCCGGGCCGCCTGGGTGAAAACCAGGAATCCTAACCGCTAGACCATATGGGAGGTTGCTAGCACTCTCAATGAATGTGACGCCGACTCCAGATCAGAAGGTTCCGAGATCAGATTGTGTCACTTCAATTTTCAGGGCAGTGACCTTATGGTTAAGGAAGGAACTGGACCTGGGTCCAGATGGTTCCTCGTTCGAATCCACCAAAAGCCAGGTCACCACGTCACAAGGATAAAGACTTTGCTTCCCTTCTAGTGGCTACACTCTGGAATTTTACAAAAACATGACATTCCCATACCGGGAGTCGAACCCGGGCCGCCTGGGTGAAAACCAGGAATCCTAACCGCTAGACCATATGGGAGGTTGCTAGCACTGTCAATGAATCTGACTCCGACTCCAGATCAGAAGGTTCCGTGATTAGATCATATCACTTCAATTTTCAAGGCAGTGGTCTAGAGGTTAAGCAAAAGGAAGGAACTAGACCTGGGTCCAGAGGGTTCCTGGTTCAAATCCACCAAAGCCGGGTTACCACAATGTCAAAGACATTGCTTCCATCCTAGTGGCTACACTCTGGACTTCCACAAAAACATTGCATTCCCATACCGGGAGTTGAACCCGGGCCACCTGGGTGAAAACCAGGAATCCTAACCGCTAGACCATATGGGAGTTTGCTAGCAGAGACAATGAATCTGACTCCCATTCCAGATCAGAAGGTTCCGAGATCAGCTCATGTCACTTTAATTTTTGAGGCAGTGGTCTAGTGGTTAAGCAACCGGAAGGAACTAGACCTGGGTCCAGAAGGTTCCTGGTTCGAATCCACCAAAAGCCAAGTCACCACAATGTCACAAGGACAAAGACTTTGCTTCCCTCCTAGCGGCTATACTCTGAAATTTTACAAAAACATGACATTCCCATACCGGGAGTCGAACCCGGGCCGCCTGGGTGAAAACCAGGAATCCTAACCGCTAGACCATATGGGAGGTTGCTAGCACTCTCAATGAATGTGACGCCGACTCCAGATCAGAAGGTTCCGAGATCAGCTCATATCACTTCAATTTTCAAGGCAGTGGTCTAGAGGTTAAGCAAGAGGAAGGAAGGGCTCCTGGTTCGAATCCACCAAAAGCCAGGTCACCACAAGGATAAAGACTTTGCTTCCCTCCTAGTGGCTACACTCTGGAATTATGTATATTTAAGGGCTGAAACGCTGCTGTAACAAAGACTAAACCAAAATTACATTGTATAGGAATCACACATTTAGTTTGAACGTCTTTTTTGTCTTTTTTACACGTCAGTTTCAACACCAATATTGATCAAAGTGCAACATAATGGATGGAAGTGTCTTTGAGCCCAGTGTTGTTCCACTCACAGTCAGACCAGTGTCCTATCAAAGTGCCAATTTTCTTCAGCTGTTGTAAAAACCAAGTATCTGTAAAGCTGTTAATTACAGTTTTGACCAAACTGCACTTTTTTTTTTCTTTTTATACTTCATGCGCCGTCTGTTCAGTAAAAGTACATTTTTTTTTTGGAGGATCAATAAAAGAATCCTAATATGGCTGGATGAAAGAGAAACTCTGAGCTGGTTTCATACTAAAGGAGCCTGTAGTACAGTGTCAATATGGGAATCATTTGGCCCGGGGCTGTTCTGGGATCATGAATGCACCCAAACAGCAGCAAAGCTTATCAGTTAACCTGATGCAACTTTGTACGTGCCTCGCCTCGGGTGCCGACATAATTTCACAAACTCCAGATTTTCAGGTCGCCTCAGTAAGTGGTGATTTGTATAAAGGGAGTGTGCAAATTAAACCTAGCAGCGCGATATGGTCAGAGGTGAGAGCAGCAAGCTGAGCTGCGATAAGGCAACTGGGACTCAAGGAAATTAAACAAAATGAAATAGATTGAAAGGCAAAAAGGGCCAAAATATATATATATATATATATATATATATATATATATATATATATATATATATATAATAAATGGTGTGAATTAGTTTCCATGAAAACATGTTTTCTTAGCTTAATGCCATAACTAGTCCATGTCTTTATTCATTTTGAGTTTGACAGTTTGCCGTAAGACATCGACAGGCAACCATTTAAATTACGCACAGGCAAAATAAGGGCCGTGGGTCAGGTGCGGCACGTCCCTCGTTGTTAATTTTAAAAGCTTCTTCTCCTTTCGTCTTGTCCCTTTTCTCAGGGGTTGCCACGGCGAGTCAAAAATTTTCCTGATTAGAAACGCCCATACGTGTAACAAGGGTTCCTTTTCCGACGTGGGATTTTTCCAACCGTAAGCCGTAGCAAGCTCAGATCTCTGTGGAATTGTCATTCTTGTTACGGACGGCGATTTGGCAAAGTGATGTGGGATTTGTTGAACGGCGCCTGCAGACCTGCCTGCAGGTCAAGGCAGGAAAAGCCCGGGCGTCCATCCAGAGCACACAAACAGAGATGCTGACTACACATAACTACCTGAATGTCCAACTCAGCAACAAATTGGACAAAACTGACCGTGCTCCCAACATGGAACAACTAATTTATGGTTGTTGTCAGCAGTGTTGGGCAAGTTACTTTAAAAAAAGTAACTTATTACTTTACTAGTTACTGCTCTGAAGTAATGAGTTACATTACTAGTTACTAAATTATAAAAGTAACTAATAAATAGTTACTTTACTTTAAATAATAATAATAAAACACATTTCAAATGTTTAGTGTTGTCATACTAATAATGAAATGTAGTTGTACAATAAAAACAAAATAGTTGTTTCAACATTTTCACAGGCATCTTTATCGTAACCTCAACTTGCAATTCGCCGTCGTCTTGCTTGTGGGTGTTTCCTGCTGTACCGCGTCGTGTGTGTGTGAGACTTTTTATGTCCCTATGAGGAAAGAAAACCCGCCCAGGTCTCTTTCTGATTGGCTTAGCTTGAAACGTTAACCTTTATCAACCAATCATCGCTCCTTTTCAACCCATGGGTTCAGTTAGTGAGCACGGCCGTCTTTCACTCATGACTGACAGGCTCCGCCTCCACACAGTCCTTTCTCCGTGGACGGGAGAAACCGTCCATTTGGACCACAGATAGTAACGAGTAACGAGCCCCTTTACACCACAGTAACAATAACGGCGTTACTTGAATGGGAAAGCTAACATGTTATTAGTTACCGAGAAAAGTAGTTTTGTTACGTAACGGTATTAGTCCCAACACTGGTTGTCGGCAGTTTGGAGTCTGCAGCTGGTGCAGGTTGATGGTCCATGTTTAGAGTTCAGTTTCTGTGGTAAATCATGGAGCATTAGACGGCAACTCTTTATGGATGAGTCTTTCAACATTCATGAGAAACCTACAGATGTCAGGGTTTTATTGTGAAAATTCACATTAGTGTGTGAAGGTTACGCTGTGTCAAGCAGGAGAAAAAAAAAACAAAAAACAAAGGTGAGAGCTTGCGGTGCCAGGGGACCGAGATGACACAGAGCTCACTGTGAGACGCTGTCAGAACAAGCACAAGCATCCAGACACCCAGGAATTGTGACTCCTGAGACTGGTATAAACTCCTCTTCCATCATCTCTTGGCAAAAGATTCTCACTCGCAGCAGCTTTCAGTCTGACACTCAGACAAGGCGCCAAGAGAGTTGGTCTGAGTAAATTAAATTCTGCTCTGCACTCTTAGATGTTCTAAAAGGGGGAACACATGAGAAGGGAGTTGATTTTTTATTTTTTTTTGCCTAACAAAAAAAAGGATAAAAAGGATAAGGTTAAAGAGTTACTTTGGGAAACTGGACATTCCGTTTTTTTTGGAAAACATCTCACGTCTCATCCAAGAGGCTTCTTCAGTTCTAACTCTCAGTTTGGAGGAACAGAAGATGGATCCTGTGGGTGAGGAGAAAGGAGTGTTGGGTGGACCTGGGGTTCACCTGTGAAGTGTGATACCAGTCGTTGGGTTGGTATTGATTACCAGGCAGTCGTTACCAGGCATGGGCAAACTAAGGCCCGGGGCCCAAATGCGGCCCGTTGAGATTTTTAATGCGGCCCGCCAACCTTTTCAAAATTAAATACTTTATTTATATTATCATTATACTTTTACCTTGTTCCTGCAATAACACATTTCCTCAGTAGATAATGTCATAAATGGTATTATAAATATTGGATTTTTGGTTTTACAAACGGACTTTTAGAACCAACAGTGGTCCGCAAGTCAAAACGTTTGTCCATTCCTGGTCGTCACCGTCATTGTCGGAGTGGTTTTGGTCTCATTCCTCTCTGATGTGTGATTCCGGTTTTTGGGGGTGGAATCTTTTGAGTATTGTTCCCAAAAGTTCTTTGTAGGTGGGTGAAAGGTGGTGTTTCAAACCATCACCTCTGTTAAGAGGTGGTGGTAAAATTATTTTTTTCCTGGTTGACAAAAATGGCTTCTTTTACACCTTTCTCATACTATCTGTCCTCCTTGGACAAGATTTGAACGTCGTGTTCCTCATAAGAGTATTTGGTATCCTAGTGTAATAAATGCAGTAATGCACCAAAGTAATAAAGCGATTAAAGAAAATCCATAGACCTCAGAGTTAACCTATCAGCGCCCCCAGGAGAGAATTGACTGACAAGACCCCTGGTGGTTGGATGAATAATTTTTTCCACAATTTTTAGCATCTGTGGTTGGTGAAGGACCTGAGAGCCCCAGGTGTGTGTGTCGGTGTGTGTGTAGATCATCCTAGTGGCTCCAGCCAGGTGAGCTACGATTTATTCCATGAATTAAACATTCAGCCCGTAGTGCCGTATAATGCATGTGCATGTCAATTTGTTTTTATGAACCTTAAAGAAAATAGAGATTACATACATTTATTCACCTTATAGTTTTTGTTTTTAATCTTGTAAAAAATATTGCGCTGTTGATCGTCAAATTTTGCTGAAAAAATCAGGTTATGACTTGCTGTGCGTGAAGACGTAAAGGAAAGAACGTATTTTTATAAGGACAAAGGTGAAATGTTTGTTTTTACTTGTATTCAAACCTGGAGGTCATTCCATTGATTCTACTGACACTCTAAGTCAGGGGTGTCCAACTCGCGGCCCACGGGCCATTTTCTGCCCGTGGAATTTTTTTTTCGGCCCCCACCTTGATGTGAAAGTTACATTTTTAGTGAGATTTGTTCTCTAATCCTATAGTTCTCAAATCTCTGGTCCACGGTCTCCTTCTGGTTCAGTGTTGTATTACACAGAATCTATGAGAAACTGATTTTTTTATTACATTTTTCTTTTGTATTGAACACTGAAAGCTGAAAGTGAAATGATAGTGTGGGTGGTGACCCTCAACTTATTTGAGTTTGAGACCCCTGCTCAACAGGAAGGAAGAAGAGTTCTGCTTCCTGTGGCCCGCTGAGCCACAGCTTTAGAAAGAAGGAAAGGAAAGAGGAAGGAAAGGAAACTTCTTGTCATTGTCATTGTCACTGCACACAACGAAATGTTACCTCTGCATTTAACCCATCATCAAAGCCAACAGTGGGGACAGTGCCATGCTCAGTGGTAACCTGGCAGCTGGTGGAGTCAAACCTGGGACCCTCTGGACTCCATCACCTCTGTCACATCAATGAAAAAATCTCTCCAATTAAATTCTGTCCCAGTCTCACAGAGACAACACGGTAATCTCTGTATGCTGCCCTCACACTGTGTTCCTGTAGTGTACAGAGCTAGACAGCTAGCGAAC
>JAFBJS010054532.1:44034-61548 GCA_016785265.1 Paraplagusia blochii | reverse complement strand
GTCCATCCTTGTCTCTCCTAAAGAGAATCTCAGCATCTTTACCTCCTCCACCTCCAGCTCTGTCTCCTGTCTTCTACCTTTCCCGAGTGTCTCTAATACATGCCTTCCCTTCACCTTAGCTGACTCTCTTCTATCACAGATCACTCCTGACTCTTTACTCCAGTTGTTCCATCCTGCCTGTACAACATTCAGTTGATCGTCTGGCTTCATTCCCTAATGAAACTCATTATAACCCATTAACAGACCATTACAACAAGAGAAGACCCCGAATTTTAACACAATTTTGAAAGAAGAGTTGCTACAGACCACGATTTTTGCAACATATTTTTATCTTGCTTTATTTTTTCTTCACTTTTTATGCCAAAAAAGGGCATTTTAGGTTGATCCTATAGATTTCTACAAAGACTCAGAAAAGTGTTAAGACTCAAATTCAATCAATTCTCAATTATTTACATTAAATTAATATTAACTTGAATTTTTTTTTAATTTCTTTTATTATTTATAGTCCAGCAGGGATCCCTGCCTGTCAGTACGTTAGTATTGGCCTGGGACATGGATCTATCAGTAGATCTCCAAAGGAGTGTTGATAGATCCTGAGCAATAACATAAAAAAATAGTTATAAAAACTAGTTTTATTCTATTTTAAGAAGCTTATCACTGGACTAAAGAGGGAATAATATAGGTGTAGACAGTGTAACATGTGTTATATGTTAGTGTAGAAATAATGTAGGTAAATATATTTAGAGTTTTCAATCTAGGTAGATCACTTCTATGGTCGTGACACAATTACTGCAGTGACAAAGAAAAGGTAAAAAAATAGCAATAATAATTAAAAAAGTAACGCCCACAGCTCAATGCCACTGTGTGTCTGCGGCAGTTCACCTGGCAAAGTGAGCACCACAGTGATTTGTGATGATCACACTCACTGTGTGAACGCACATGCAGCATTTACACCATGCATTCTCACGTCAGGGCTCGGTCGGACCCACGGTTACAAAACCCGGCCCTGAGCAGCAGCAGCAGCCCCAGTCTGCACCGGCGCATGTGTCTGCTGTATGTGAGATTTCATCTATGTGTTCCAAAGGCAACGCCAATTATCCCTAAAAGACAGAACCGAACCACCAGGGCCTGGAATGATCTGCTAATGACTGCAGAAAAAAAATAAAATAAAATAATAATAATAAAAATCCCAGGATTTGAGTGGGTGCTGGTGAGAAATGAGGGGCTCTAACATTTGCACCCCGAGCGGAGAACAATAACTGATGTCTCCAGTCAGTGGGAGACTCCTGCCTTAAAAAGCCGCAGCGCTGCCTCTTCCTCTGCTCCCAGCAGCGGCCCCCTCTACAGGCCTGCTCCAAAACCTCAGCCGGACTCAGAGCGCTCCGCCAATCTGCGGCTCAGTGCACGAGAATAAAGGCTGACGAACGCAGCCGTCCGTGGGCCGGAAAAGGAGAGAGGAATTCTCCAGTGCGGTACTCACAGTTTTCCCGGAGGTTCCGTGTTCTCGGAGGCCGTTGTTCTCGCTCCTGTCAGAGCCCGCTGCTGCTGGCGTCGTTGTCGGAACCTGCGCGGCGCAGTCTCTGCTCGCCTGGTAACGGGCCGCCCTGTCTGGGGCGGCTGCAACAATCCGGCTGGCACTGCGCATGCGCCCGACTCCATGCTGCCTGAGGTTTCATTATAAATAGGACTTTGGCCTGTTCTAGCCAGGAGACACATGATGTGGTTGAAATTTGATTTACACCCTGTGGCTGCTGGTGTCGTTGGTGACGTCAGCAAAAAAAACCAAAAACGCCTGATGTGATTCTGAACTTATTCAGATGTTTGAATAACTGCAACAGTCTGTCTATCTATCTATCTAAACATCTGTCTGTCTGTCTGTCTGCCTGCCTGTCTGTTTGTCTGTCTATCTGTCTGTCGATCTACCTGTCTGTCTAATGTATCTGTTGCTGCTGGTGTTGTTGGTAACGTCAGCAAATAATGAAAAAAAAAAACGTCTGAGTGATTCTGAATTTATTCAGATGTGTGAATAACTGCAACAGTCTATCTATCTGTCTGTCTGTCTATCTATCTATCTACCTAGCTGTCTGTCTGTCTGTCTGTCTGTCTGCCTGCCTGCCTGCCTATCTATCTATCTATCTATCTATCTATCTATCTATCTATCTATCTATCTATCTATCTATCTATCTATCTATCTATCTATCTATCTATCTATCTATATACCTAGCTGTCTGTCTGTCTGTCTATCTGTCTGCCTGCCTGCCTATCTATCTATCTATCTATCTATCTATCTATCTATCTATCTATCTATCTATCTATCTATCTATCTATCTATCTATCATCTATCTATCTACTCGTCTGTGTGTCTAACTAACCAACTTTGTCAGTTGTCTGTCTGTCTTTCCGTCCGTCCGTCTATCTATCTACCTATCTACCTACCTACCTGTCTGTCTGTGTTTGTACTCTGACAGTGTGTCTGTCTGTATCACTGGTGTTTCTCTGCTCCTCCTCTCTCTCCCTCTCTTCCTTTCTTACTTCTTTCCTTCTTCTCTGCCGTCTCCCCCATTTTTTTTCTGTTTTTGCTGAGTCAGGCAGCAAAACTGATCCTGGATCAGCTGGAGTATTCCTCCTGTTCATCAGGAATTAAAAGTACTTTGGACCCAGCACTTCCCAAAGCCCTTTGGACCTCTCCCATCCTCCCATTATCCTTCATTACCTATTTATATGAATTCACCTTAGTTAAACACCTGTTTATTGAATGTTCTTCACTCCACACATCTTTTATTCTCTCTATATGTACTAACCACCTACTGTATCTTCCTACTGTCATGTGCCTAAAGACTGTATGGCTTACAGTACAAATATTTTATTTTTGTCCATTTAGATGAGACTAATCTAATATGTTCTTCCGCCTGAGGATCAGATTTCTATGTCCTGCCTCAAAATCACAGGATTCTTTTATTAAACTACTGTTAATAAAGTTCAGGATACTGTACTATACTCAGTATTACTAATTCCTGCAAGTTACCTTAACTGAAAAGCCAATGATCATAACAGTTTTGTCAGTAAACTGAGTCAATATGTAATCGCATTATAAACTAAACTCCCAGGATGAAAAATAAAACTTAAATGTGTTCATGCAGGATGATGAAACCTATCACTCCACACCCAGTTGATCATTTTCCTGTGATTTATTTGCACACAAATCATGTGATAAAAAAGCTGCAGGGAAAAATAAAATCAGAGACATAAAAAACAAACCTTAAAATGAAAACATAGATGTTTAGCACCAGTGTACGTTTGGGAGAAATGAGAGGAGACAACAGCAAACACTGGAGATCCTGAAAGGGACATCAGTCCACTACTGAAGGTTGAACCATAAAGAAATAAACAACAACTTGGAAACATGTAGTTAAATTTCAGTGTTTTCATGTTTGTTTGTTTGCATCTCTTCATATTAACAAGGAACAAAATCCATCTTGTAACATAAAGGTGACTTATGACAGTGTTTTCAGTAATAAATAAAAGTTTTGCATGCATTCTAAAACAAATGAATGTGCAACACTAGCGCCAACTGCAGGTGTCTGTGCACCACAGACACAGCAGAGGTAATTCACATTCAGTAGGGGCAGAGCAGAAGGCAAGGGGCAATAAAGCCAAAGGTTTGTAAGTGTTTCTCAAACAGACCCCCTGCAGCAGTTGCAGCAAAAACAAAAAAAAAACAAACAAAAAAAACCACACATAAATAAACAGATTTAGCCGTTAGCTCGAGTCACAAGCTCTCCATTAGCATTTTCCAATATTGACATTTTAACGTCATGCTGCAACAAGTGATTACAACTCATTCACTGTGACTCAAGATTATAAAAAAAAAACATTTGTGACATCAACTCATGTAGAAAAGGCATCCGAGTAGAACATGATACAAGTGCAAAGTCGTATTCAACAGTGAGGTCACACGAGTCGCGTCAGAAAAACCAGGACTAACCATCACAAACCTACAACTATTAGTCAGTTATTGTTCCCAAAGACAGATCAATTCATCAGCAGGTTATTTTTTTTTCTTTCTTGGTTGAAACTGTAGTGAATGTTTGCAGAATCACCGTCAGAGGCGACATTCCTTTACTTCACATTTTTCTCACTGTTACAGAATTAACGTTTGACAGGCCCTAAAATGAAACATAACTCCATCACTTTACGATTTCTTGCCACTTCCTTAAATAAACAGTTGTCACTTGGTCTTCCAACTTCCCTCAGGTTTCATTTTCTTTATTGACCATTCCCATGTTGTTACCAGATCCCACTGGACCTCCCTCCAGGAGGAGCCAGGATCCTGGCTGAGGATCTCTTTGGAATGTTGTCATCAATCTGTGCACCTGGAACAAGCGTGAGGAAAGATGGCGTGAGTTAAACATTGACACAGAGGAGCTGTTTTTGCCTCAAACCAATGACCGAGTCAGGAGAAAGTAGCTCCGGTCAGATTTAGAGATTATCACATACTTTATAGGATCAGGACAGAACTTCTCATTCCCTTTAAAGGACTGAACCATTTGATTGTGACACTGTGTTGATGAAAAAAAGGACATTAATATCCATGATACATTTATTCTCCTGCAGATCTGTCAGCACTGGAAAATTTGCCGTAAATTTTACTATGATTTACATTATATTAGGGGCAGTGGTGGCCTAGTGGTTAAGGGAGCGAATTTAGGTCCACAAGGTTTCAGGTTCTAATCCACCAGCTGCCAGGTTGCCACTGAGTTGCTCTGATCATAGCGTCGTCCCGACCCACATAACTTCTAGTGGACTCACCACCCACAGGAAGGCACACATTATGGTGCAGTGTGATTTGGGTGGCAGTCGTGGAGACTGGTCACCCTTGATATCTGGTAACTATAACTAGTGACAAAAACATCACCAACTTGACTGCAGTTAAGTCTTATTAAAGTTATAAAGGTTTAAAGGGGATTTTAGGCAATCTATTCCACAACAATGCAGATTACATGGAAATGTTGCCTGGTCTTTCCCAATAGCACCACCAAGAGGCAATCTATAATACTGCATTTCATAATGTATATAAAGATAAAGGTAAATCAGAGGAGGATATTTAGAATCGGTTAACGTTTAAAATTTACAAACAAAACCAAGAATTCAAGATAACTGTATGTGAATTTAAATAGTTAATAAAATTGCTAAAACATATCTGGAAACTTCAAGATTTAACAGGTTTTAGTTTGAACTGAAAGTCACAATGGAAGAAAGATTTTCTCATATCTGCAAATTTATAGAAGATCAACTAGAACTACAGGTAATTAGTTATTCACTTACAAAAACAAGAAGTAAAGTAGAAAAAGGGTAAAATATTTCAAAAAGAGATACATTAAAAATAATAAATCAAACAAAAAAAAAATTGCAAAATAAAAAGCAAAAATTTGGACGTGACATTTTTCTAAAATCATCTTTGAAATATTTTCTCTTTCTTACCAGACAGGCTGAAGCTGGACTCATGGAGGTCTCTCAAGCCCCCATGCCTGGTGCAAGGGCGTGTTGGGGTGTCCAGATCTAATGCTCCAAAATCCCTCTTTCCTGAATTGGCCACAGGAACAACTTCACCGTTATACGGCTCGCGCTCCACAGCCTTGACTGCCTGGCTCTGGTGGACAAGGATTGAAAAGAAAAGTCTCAGAGAAAGATCTCAAATGATGTTTTGGAAACCCACACAGACTGCCTCATGGGAAAGGACTTTAGGAGTATGGGTTTTCTTCTGGGCCTTGAACCTAGAAGTCGTTGTGCATAAGGCAGATGTGACGACCACTGCACTACAGAATGATGTTGAACCTGCTGTACTGTTGGTTGGGCTAGTTAAAATGTTTACCTCACCAATAAAATCCAATACCGTCCACATGTCCACCACAAACTCTAAACGTTCTAAAAGCGATCCTTGACCCGTACCTTTTCCCTCTGAACCATCTTCTTGTAAAGATAATCTGGGAAGGTTCTCAGAGGACAGAACTTTCCAGAACCTTCTGCACACGTGAACATCCCATTTTCATAGACCAGACGCCCACGGCTGATGGTGACCAGAGGTACGCCGTGGACGCGGAGGCCTTCATACAGGTTGACATCTCCACCCTGGACCTGGTTGTCCACAGAGATTATCCTGAAGACAGAGACAGACAGAAACCACCCAACCAGGTTAGCCAGACGAAAACCCGATCAGCCTTTGAGAAACGGGCTAAAAGCTTTAGTGAGAAGGGCCGATCGATGAAGGGATGGCTCCTATTTCATACTTGGATCCCTCGGGGTCCCAGACCACCACGTCAGCATCTGCCCCAGGGATGATTCTGCCTTTCCTGGGGTAGAGGTTGTAGATCTTGGCTGCGTTTGAGCTTGTGACTGCAACAAAGCAATTCTCGTCCATCTTTCCTCCGATCTAGAAATGAAAATAAAGGCATAAGGAAAAGCATATTCTAGATAAGAAAAATCATTTATGTCGGCGGCAGGACATAGCAGGAGATTTTTGCGCTGCTGGTGAGCGGGACTGTCTTTGAAGGACAAATCAATAACCTCAAAACCCAAACAGATGTCCTAGGTTCTAGATGTTGTCAGCTGCCAGATGAGAACAGAGAGCTACACGTACCACTCCTTTCTCCCAGATGACGCTCATGCGATCCTGAATGCCAGGCACGCCGTGAGGGATCTTGGTGAAATCATCCTTTCCCATGGCTTTCTGTTTGACAGTGAAGGGACGGTGATCGGAGCTCACAACATTGAGGGTATCACTGAAGGACACAATGAGACAGTCACAGTTACAAAGAGAAGACATTTTTTTACCAACATATATTTACCAAGACTTTATTTTTACACATACTTTCCTAGAAGGCTCATTAGGAAATTGGGCGTTGTGGGGTCCACACGGAGAGGAGGCACCGTGACATGAGCTGCGGCAAAGGCCCAGTCCTGGTGATAGTACTGAGAACCATTCAGCACCGTGTGGGCTGTTGTTGTCTCTCCATGGACCACTTTACCTGCGGTGAGACCAGAATCAGACACTTATTCCAGCAATGCTAATGGTGCTTACAATAAACATTGACCTTGGACCGTAGCGTGGAGATCAGGGTTGGGCAAACTGTGGTCTGGGTGCCAGATTGGGCCTGTTTGGCTAAATAATGTAATAAATTTCTATTATCTTGACAAAAATGGCGTCTGGAAGCGGCAATGGCGGGCGTTTGAGTGTAAGTATGTAAGCATGTTATCACATGATACTTACACTTGAATGCTCGCAATTATTGTTCTTGGTTCTTGGACGCAGTTTAGTGACGCCAAAGACGGGGGGACACTACCGTGTGATTGGCTGCAAACGGGTGAAACTTCTGATTGGCTGGTGACGGAGGGTCGTAGCAAAATTACACTTACAAATCTGGTCGGCGTAACACGAGTCTCAAAAATACAAATTAGCGTGCGCTTAGTATCACAAATTAAAAGCGCGATTTGCGTGCGCGTACCACAATTCACAAACGTATATTGACGTGTGAAGCGTTGTTTGTGTGCTCTTCTCAGAATACACACGCGGATCCGTGTTTACGCGTATGTTCTTTTTGAGACTTTTCTGGCTCCATACTAGAGGGCGTCACTGGCTTAATACAGTAAGTTGTACTTAAAATACATAGGGTATTTTGATTCATATTCGTCTGGATAATAAGATAATATGGATGTGGTAAACATGTCAGGATGGCCGAGCGGTCTAAGGCGCTGCGTTCAGGTCGCAGTCTCCCCTGGAGGCGTGGGTTCGAATCCCACTTCTGACATTACTCTCTTTTTTCAGATCCACACTGTAGCAGTAAACAAATCTACCTCAAAAACAAGAGTAGAGTTCAGGGCTCAATTCCAAGGGGAACTACAAGCCCGCCTGCTTGTCAGAGACAGTCATGTAACTGCAGTTAGGACAACTGCTGCTGTTAATACAATTTTTTCCCAAATTGGGATCAAGAAAGTATAATCTTTGTTCAATGGGTTAAATGACCAACTTGTACGGCACTGACTTAGGAGTCAACGTCAAATGTAAAAGACAATTCAGGTCCACCTTGCATTTTAGCTGTAGCCACAACATCTCCTGCTGTCATGCTGGAAACGTTGACCAGATAGATGGGACAGTGAGCCTAGGACAAAAACACAAAGATAGTCCTATTACAGTATCTGTTTACAGACATGGCAGCAGCTCTGCTGCAGAACAAAACTTGTCTATCGAGTGTTTGTTGTCTTTGTTGGCAATGTAAACATGCTAAAATAACATATGGGAAAAAAGAGTTTTTAAAAATCTTGATTGCATCTTTCAAGTGCAAACACTAACACATTTTCAAAGGTTCAATATGGAATGAAGGAAGGTAGGGTCTAAAACAGTAAACTACAATACAGCCTGAAAGGCAGAATGAAAACCTTGCATGTGCTAATGTGGAAAAGTCATTACGTTGTTCAGGTGTGTGTTATAATTCCACCATTAATGTAATTTTTCAGGGATTAAGGGATTTTCCAAGAGCCGTTTTGGGAATCTCTGTGTAATGAGAGATGAGTCCTAATGTCCAGATGAAACGTTTACGATGCATCATGAGGCAAGGTGATCATGGAAACACACTCAGATGACCAGGAACGTGACTGCACTGATTACAGCATTGACTAACTGTTCATGGGTAACAGTTTACACCTGGTTCAAGGTTAAATTAGAGAACAAACACCGTCAGTCTCTCTTTTTCACTGCTGCAAATGTAGGTTTTGAGGGCATCAGATAAGCAAGTATTTTATGACGACAAAGTCCTCACCCTGTTAGCGATGGTGATTGCCCTGTGAGTCGCCTCCGCTTCCAACTGGAAAAGAAAAAAGTGAGGGATCAACATAACTAAGAGGTTTCTATATTGACAATATTGAAGGTTTAGTTTACCGTAATTTACGGACTATAAGCTACAACTTTTGTCACACAATTTCAACCCTGCGGTTTATGCAGAGATGCGGCTAATGTATGCATTTTTTCTAACAGCCACCAGGGGCACTCGAGCAGAAAAGGTAAGAGTGAGACAGGTGGTGTTGAGGAAGACGCAAGTCACAACCGCCAATAAACACCATAGAAGAAGAAAACATTTAACGTACAGTAACGCGCTTTGTACATGAATAAAATTAGCATAAACTGATCCTCATCATGGAAAATGCAAAATGTTTTTTCCTTTAAAAAATGTATTGGGTGCAGCTTATATTCAGGTGCGGCTTATAGTCCAGACATTACGGTACGTAGAGGACACCCTGAGCACCGTACCTCCTCAGGCCTGCTGATTTCAATCCCCTCAGGACCACTGATGCCCAGCTCCAGAGCTTCTTTTGCAGCCTGAGACAACAAAATAAAAAATCTTCATAAATAACAATCCACAAAAATATAAGCTGTGTTTTTAACTCCACACAATCCTGTCTAACAAATATCACGGTCTCTGTCACCTCTGCCACCAGCTCTCCATTCTCCGCATGGATTCTGGCGATCGCTCCGATGTCCTTGCAGTGATGCAGGACCTGGAACAGCTCGCTGTCCCGCAGCATGAACGTGTCTTTATAGGCCATGAACATCTGGAAGGAGTTGACTCCTTCCTCTCTTACCAGCTTCTCCATCTCTGCCTGCACCTGGAAGGACGAACATTTTACGATACGTGGAGATTCACAGATCTCTCACTAGAGGACTAGGGGACCGTTTCAGATCCTGATCATGACAGGGACTTCAGAGTTGGTACCGTACCCTGGGTCCCCACCAAGTCACTCCCACATGCAGGGCGTAGTCGCAGCAGGTTTTGGCGTCTGCAGAGCTGCGGCACTTCTCGTAGGCGTCCAGCAAAGACTCGTTCTTCTCTGGCAAAACGTGACCAATCACCATCGTTGTTCCACCAGCGAGAGCCGCCTGAAACCGCCAAGATACCAGTGAGATAAATCAGGGTTTTATTAAATCACCACAAATACTGTTGGAATAAATATTAGAATTAGGATTATTTCTCTTTTATTGACGCCACCGCTAGGCAGAAGACAGGAGTTTAGAAGAATGACCCTAAAGATGGAGCTACCAGGTAGGAGACAAAAAGGACATTGATGGATGCAGTGAGGGAGGACATGGAGGTAGTTGGAGTCAGAGTAGAAGATACAGAGGACAGAGGGAGATGGAAAATGTTGATTTCCTGTGGCAACCCCTGAAAAAGGGCTGAAAGGAGGAGATTATGATAATTTCTCTAGCACTCCTATTATTTGGATGATGGTTGTTGAAAACATTTCTTCCTTGCTGCACTCTACCTCCCTCAGCAATTACTCTGTGCCCCCAAGGCACGGGTGTCAAACTCAGGCCCCCGGGCAAAATCTGGCCCCTGGTGTAAATATATATTTGCCCTCATATCAAAGATCAAATGTGCAATAGAGTTAGTCCACCAGTGCATAGACACTCCTTCCTGGTGGGATTTGTAGTATAAGCAGTTGATATTTTAGATATTTAGATATTTTTTCTTTATTTTTTGTTGGCATTTATAAAAAAAATTACGTTAAAAATAACTGAAAAGGTTAGGGTAAGAGAGAGACATATAAGAAATGAATGCCACTGATTTGTGTTTTATTTCCAATATATGTTATATATTTATAATTTTACGCTTTGGTTATTTAAGATTTTAGTTCACGCAAGACTAAAGAAAAACATTAACTTTTCCAGTCAACTTTTCAGAAAATATTAAGTGTGTGGAACAATTATGTTAATATATTGCATGAATAAAAAAAAATGTAAATTCTTGCATATTCGCAAAACACATTCACAGCACGTGTCTCCACGGCAACAACATAGGGTGACTCAACATATCAAAGTTGATGTGGCCACTAAAAAAAAAAGTATTTGTTCTCGTGCAAGTTCAAGGTAATCTCTTACTGGGCCTTCGGAAGAATGACGGAGCACTTTCTGTTCAATACCAGTCTCCACGACTGCCACTCAAATCACACTGCACCACAGTGTGATACCCAGTCTGAGCCCAGTGGAAGTTATGTGTGTTGGGACGGTGCTGTGCTCAGAACCTGGCAGCTGGTGGATTCGATCCTGAAGCCTTGCGAACCCAATTCCGCTTCCTTAACCACTGCCGCCAATGGATTTGTATAAAAGGCTATAAAATCTAAGGAGACCATAAGGACCGATCCACGCGCTTCCAACAGTGAAGCGGAATCATGATTGTTATGTGTGGGCGACTGAGCCGTACGTCGGTACGAAGCCAACGTTCTGAAGTGTCAGACCTTTGACTCTGACCCAGCAGAATGGAGAGGTTCGAACTATATTCACCAAACAAATAAAACAGAGTGTGTTTTGTGTCTGAGTGCACGCCTCAGTGAGCATCTGTCAGCTGACCCCAGAGAGTCAGTCACTAGTGTGTAGAAAGCGGCGACGCGATGAGGGAGGTGGAGTCTGGGTGGATGGATGAAGTGGGGCCAAGGGGTGGGGAGGGGTGGGGGCACATATCTGACAGCCATTGTCTCAAAGCACAATGGTGAGAGTGAAAGGGCTTTTGCAGCAACTCCCTGGTAACCATGACAACAGATAGTCATCTGCGCTCAGAGATGCAGATGAACTGGGATGGACTGGAGGAACGGGGATGATGGAGGAGGTGGAGGGGAGGAGCACAGCGGGAAGGAGAACGAGTTACACGACGCTGGGACGTGTAAATCTCAGCGTACTTCGTCTCGCGTTTTCTCCAGCGTTGATGAGTCACTACAGAGATCTTCTGCAGATGTTGGTGGAGCTGCTGCTGAGCTACAGCACCATGAAAAGTCCTGAATCATCTCTGATTTATTCACTCAAAGACTTTCAGCACCAACAGTGAGGACACAATGTTGACTAATGATTCAAACAGCTGTCAAACCTTAAGATATTTTTAGCATTTTCAGGCTAAATATAATTTCTCCACTATTTTGACAGTTCTTTGATCGTTCTTCTAGCTCTTATCTTCACACTGTGATGACTTTAACAAACCTGAACCTTTGTATTTTCTGCTGCCATTTCTATTGAATTGCACTTATTTTAAGCTGAATTAAAGTTGTTACTGAGAAAGATATTTTTGGTATCTTTAACTGCTGTAATTTACCAGTTTCTAATTGCTTGGATTTATTTAAAGCAGTTTATAAGTAGATGTTTATTAATTTAGTTCATTAAGCTTTGTTCAGAAATCACTTTCTTCCTGTATTGGTGTAAAGTTTTGCTTTTACACTGATTTAACTTCTTCTTTCCTCTTGTCTGAATCACTTTTTTCAGAGGTTGCTCAACAGAATGAACATTATTCTCTGTATCTTCCAACTACCTCCATGTCCTCCCTCACTGCATCCATCAATCTCCTCTTATCTCCTACCTGGTAGCTCCATCTCTAGGATCATTCTTCTACCAATGTATCCAATGTCCCTCCTCTGAACATGTCCAAACCATCTCAATCTGTCTTCTCTAGCTTTTTCGTTGTCCCTCTAATCACCTCATTCCTGATCCTGTCCATCCCTGTCTCTCCTAAAGAGAATCTCAGCATCTTTAATGATACTACAAAAGGCAACTGGAGTTTACTTTGGACAATATATGAACCTCATATACTTTTGTCCCTCATATCATACATGTATTTTATACTATTCATACAATTCAATATTGTACTTCTTATTCTATTTAAATTCCTAGAATCCTTTCTGTTCCAACATAAATCTTCCCCTCACAACTTTGGGTTCCTGGGCAGAACTCTACCTTGGTTCCGCTGTAGTAGTCATCAGCAGTGGTGGCGTTCATGAAGGTCTCCTCCAGGTGGACACTGGTGTCGATCCCTCCAGGAAGGACAAGTTTTCCTGAGGCATCAATCACTTTGGCCCCACCTGGGATCATCAGCTCCTTCCCCACCTGCTGGATGATGCCGTTCTCGATGTAGACGTCCGCTTCCTGGGTGCAGTCGTCGTTCACCACCTTCCCACCTTTTATCAGGATCCGAACCATCGCTGAGCTGGAAGACATGGCTACGGCTCTGGGAGGCAGAGAGAGAGAAGAGAGAGGAGAAGTTTAAGTCTGAAGAAGATTCAACAAAACAAAAATAAATCATCCCAGAATTCCTTTCACCTCATGGTGACACCGTACAGTGAGACCTAAGGAGACAGAGAAGAGTTAACGCTGCTGCTCTGAGACCAGACTGTCAGGATGTGACTGACACAGCTCTGGAGCCTGAGTCAGTGGTGTCAGTCCCCGCCTGTGACCTGACGTCCTGCTGGACGCTGATGCAGTCGTACACAGAGGGAAGTGGGGCCAGTTGTGGATCACAATGAGAGGCAGACGAGGGTCTGAGGGGCTATTATTATGATCATGACACTGAGGGACAACAGAGACACTCAATCACCAACATTCAGCCAGGATAATGAGGTGTACAGTCTCATGGAGGAAAATATTTTTACCCATAAAATCTAATCTTTGTGATCTATATCTACAATATAATCTAGATCACTGATTCTCAAGCGGTGGGTCCTTACCCAAAAGCGGGTCGCGGGCCCGTTCTGAATGGGTCGCGAACAGCTGGTCAAAAATCAAAATAATGTGAATCACCTGTTGAGCATGTGTTTTATTTTAGAAAATGTCTTATTTTGAAAGGCACATTCTGCTGAATAAAATTAGTATGTTAAAAGAAGTGATTTTTCAAAGGATTTTTTTTTAAAGAAAATGTATTTGCTTGGTTTGAATTCTATGAGTGTGGGTCGCGACTTAATGACCACAGGAAAATGTGGGTCCCAGAGTGAGACCAGTTGAGAACCACTGAACTATATAATATACTACCTACTATGACAAATGTTTTTCTAAAACTTCTACTTTTGTTTGGCATCTTAATTCACATGACACAACAATAAAATTAAATATAACAGGTATTTTACTTCAATAATGAGAAAACTGTGTATGGACTACCAGGGAGATAACAAAAAGTTGGATTGGAAGTTTGCAACCACTGGGGCGGGTCCCTGTGGAGGGGCATGGAGAGGCGCCAAGGTGTCAGTGGATCTGTCAAACTGCCATGTCAAAATAATGCCATAAATTTTAATTATCATTATCCTCCTGCCCTTTCCTTTAGCTTCAAAAAGCTAAATGCATTTTTGCCATTATGCATGACTTTTACACATTAACAATCTTAGTTCACACAAATTCTCTATCTGCCTGATCCTGACCCAGCACGTGTGTAGTTTTTAGCACCCACTGTGGTCTTGGAGTCAAAATAATTGCCCATGCATGCCCACTGCTTTAAAGTAACAATACCTTTAAGACAATTTTGACAACCATAACTAGACTTCTTCACTTACTTGGCTAAAAACTAGGGATGACTAATGACATCAGGTGATATTATCAGCACAACAATTGCCTAAATGCATGATAATGATAAGATCTATAAGGTTTTTTTTCTCCGATATTGAAAATCAAACAATCCAATGATTGAGTTTGCCAAATTTGCTTTAATCGGAGATCAAAATCGATATTGGAAAATGGGTAATATCGGCAAAAGCTACTATCTTACATCCCTACTAAAAACATGTGTTATGTTAAAATACTACAGTAAAATTTTGTCTTGTGTTAAAAACACAGACAGACATTTGCTAATTGTCTGAATCAGCAGCAGTGAATGAAGTAGATTCTACAGACTGTCAGTCACTGTGAGAGAGATTTACTCTGGTTTATGGCAGGAGTTCAACTGAACTGGTTCCCAATAAGATCAACCAGAATATTACTGCAAAGAATAATATTAAAGTAACAACATTATCACAAGACAAATCCCATTAATATCACAAGTCTAATGTGAACTCTACTCTCACTGGCAGTGATTAAATTTTCATGAACAACAAAGACAGACTCTTCAGGGTCGGCCTCAGTTTCCTCATCACACCGAGGTTTTATTAATCAAACATTTGTTTTTAATATTGTCGACCCCTAAACCTCAGGACTGTTCCTGTTCCAGATACTGTTGGTTTTTCATAGTCTTTATACCCCAGTTCTATAGACCTGATGGAGGCCCAGGCCCAGGCCCAGGACCAGGACCAGGACCAGGACCAGGACCTCAGTCAGATCCACCTCCTTTATCATGTTAGGATGACGTGTGTTGAACATTAAAGTTGTGGTGATGGATGATGATGATGAAGATGAGTGTGTGTGTGTGTGTGTGTGTGTGTGTAATAACAATGCATCCATCCGAGGGTGGGGCAACATCACCGCATGGGTTCCTCAATATATTCAGCTCTCCTGATACAAGTGCTACAATGACTAATCACTTGATAACAACTATGATTATTTCACAATATTGTATAACAATATTATTAAATTATATAATAATATAACAATATTATTGTTATACAAAAGCAAATATGTGGAATCATCATATTTATCAACGTGATTCTGCAGGAAATGTAATAATAATATTGATTATTATGATAATTATTTACAGACGGCTACAAACTATCATGTGATTTATCCTCCATATATACCTGTTATTAACCTCTACTGCACATGCGTCAACATGTAATCATATTTATTCTAATGATATAATAAAAGCGCCCTGTTTAAGTCGCCCTTCGTGCTGATATTTAAGGTAGAAAATCCACTGAGGTGATGACAACTTGACACAAAGGAACCGGTGCGAGTCTAGATCCTGATCCTGATCCTGATCCTGATCCTGAACCTGCAGGAGCGGCTACACGGCGTCCCCATCATTATCATCACCGACCTAAAAACCTCCACCCAGCTCTCACCGGGCCCGGCTCCCTCCACCGACACCATCACCTCTAACACCATCTCTAACAGTTAACTCCGATCTGTGAAGGTGTAGCCGCAGCATCAGCTCCTACTGTGCAGATGAATGAGGAGCTCACACCCAGACACCCGGGCCTGGAATCTAACCCTAACCCTGAGGGGAATTTTTGTTGAGCCAGGAATAAAAGCTGAGGATGAGCATCACTCACCTCCTCTCTGGACCTCCTCCTCCTCCTGCTGATGAGGGTTCTGCTCCACCCGGCTCCTCTGCTCACTTTCTGACAGGAACACAACCTCAGGCTGGCACTTCCCAATCAGACACACTGAAACACACAGGGCAGATGGAAGCCTTCCTGGCTGATCCGAGACCAGCGCAGATCGGCTTCATCACTGACAAGTCAGCAGAAAGACACACGTTAATCCTACGACTGTAGCTTTCCAAAATAAAAGACAAGAATTGTCGTTATTAACCACTGTATATATTGTGGCAGTGAATATTATTTGGCAAAACATATATAAGATTTTAAACAAGATATTTATATTGAATTACAGTAACTGTCGGTCAACGAGAAGCTACCAAGCTAAAACTAGCTAAATAAAGCCTCAGAAAAATAAAATAAAATAACATTTTAGTTGTTCCAACTACTTGAAGATAAGACGAAAGTATCAAGAGACGAAAGTATCAATACACTTAAATGAAAATTCACATCCTGGATTGGCGCGTCTACAGCGTCTTTTATTCTTTTAATCTTAACCCACTGTTTCCGGTACTCGCCACGATAACTTCGCGCAACTTGACTTAATTGCCAGACTTATAACCATGTGATGGAGCGAAGCACCAATCAGGATTCAGTGAGCGAAGGCTCGGTCATCGACTCAGACGACCAATCACAGGGAGTTTTGGGCGTGTCCACAGTCAAGTGTGCGGGGAGGAGAAGGGAGAGAAAATACTGAGTACAATGAACATTAATCAGTGTTGTCCATTATGGCCTCCGAAGGGCGGGAATATTCCTGGGACTTTTAACGGAACATACATACAATAAAGTTCTATCTATCTATCTACTATCTATCTGTCTGACAGTCTATATGTCTGTCCGTCTGTCTGTCTGTCTGTCTGTCTGTCTGTCTGTCTGTTTACATTAGTTTAACACCTTGTACCTTTATGTACTATATGTACAAACATCATCTACAAACAACATGCATGTATATATGTTCCTATAATACATGTATTATATATATTTCTATAAAATAACAATATATCATAGTGTTTATATTATAATAATATATTATTATATACATGTAATATAATATATCTTTATATAATATGTAATCATTTTATAGAGTAACCTCTTTTATGTACACTCTTACTGTACTTAAATTTTAATCTGATTAGCTATTTTTCAGGCTAACCAATTAACTTATTTTTCATTATGATGTCCATGCATCCATTATCTAATACCAAACACCCTTTTTGTCCTTTTGGTGCCAATGACAGCTAGTTATGATCCGGGGATGGAAACATGAAGTAGGATCAAAAGTTGTGCAACAGTGTTTCTACTTCAGAGGCTCACCGTAATGTAAACGTTGTCCTCTTTCTTACCTTTTGTCCATTTTCCAGTTTACACATAGTGAATCAACATTTTACCATTTCCCCCTGTCCCCTGTATCTTCTACTCTAACTCCACCTACCTCCATGTCCTCCCTCACTCCATCCATCAACCTCCTCTTTT
>JAFBJS010054532.1:4189-29505 GCA_016785265.1 Paraplagusia blochii | reverse complement strand
AACATACTGTATGTAATATATATATATATATATATATATATATATATATATACACATATATACATACATATATATATATACACATATACATACATATATATACACATATACATATATATACACATATACATATATATATATATACACACATATACATATATATATACACACACATATATATATATACATATAAACATACATATATATATATATATATATATATATATATATGTAGTGAATATTTATTAATAAATAAGCACATAAAATAAAGGCAGGAAATGTTCGTAGAAAACCAAAGGGTGAGATATTGCACAAAGCAAATGTAAAGTAGTGAAGAACATGTAAATATTAAACTTTCTGCCCGTACTTTGTTCTTATTTGAAGCACATTTGTCTCCTGCTGCTCGTCAACAGCGAGGCCAAGCATGAAAGTGTCTCCACTGACGCCCTGCAGCAATGCTGCGGGGCAGGGTCACACGGAGGTCTGTGCACTTACCCTCTATACTGCGGCACTTTTGTCTGACTTCATAAACCAGTCGCTCTGTAAATAAAAACACACAAACAAAAGTTGAAGAGGAGGAGGAGCAGGAGGAGCAGGAGGAGGCATAAGAAACGCAGTAATGCTGCAAATTACTCTCTGTGAAAGGGCAAAGTTTGCAGGGTTTTTTTGCTAAACAAACCAGCTCAATAACACCTCATTATTATTATGTTATACTGAAAATGTTTTTAATAGCTTTGAAATTATCAATAAAATTATCTAAAACAATGCAAAAATTTATAAAATATGTGCAAATAGGCTAAAAGATCACCTAAAATGACCAATTCAGAAGCTAAATTAAATCTTTCTTTACAGGTTACTGCAAAAAAGGTTGTTTAGTGTGAATAAATAAATAATTACACCTCTGATCAAAGACTAATCACCAAAACGTCTCCTACAAATGTGTTTAAAGAACATCAGCTCCGTTGTTCTTGTCATGGTCTGAGGCTTTTTGTCTGCTACCATCATTCTCCACCGCCTCTCAGTTGTCACTTTAATGGACCCCATTGTCCGTCCATTTCTCCTCTGACCACTTCACCCTGGCGTCCAGGCCGCTTCCCAGAGGAGGACAATATGGAGGTCGTGACCTCTGTTCCGCTTACTAAACCAGGAACCTCACCTCGTGTCCTTTCGTCAATGATGTCCTTCACCTTGGGCTTCTCCACTGTGCTTTTGCGAGGCTTTTTGGCCGGAGGGGGCGTGTACGCTGCTGCTTCTGGCTCCACCCACATCTCGGGGTAGACCTCTTTGTACGGGTTACGTTCCTCTGGGGTTGAGAGAAGGTCAGTCAGTGAAAGCAGCGGATTCAGCAGGAACAGTTGTATGTCAAATCAGACTACACCTGATCCTTCTTCTCCTTCTTACCTTCTGGTGGCTCCAGGGCCTTTGGTCCAGTGGGTTGAAACCCCGTCATGGCCCAGTCAATCATCTGCTTGTTGAGCATTTCTACTGATTTGGAGGTTTCTGTCTCGTCCCTGTCAGGGCAGGACATGAAGGCCTTTCCTGCCCGGCTGCTGGCCGCCTGTGGAAAAAAAAAGGCAAGGTGTTCAGTTCATGAAGAGAAGATTGTTCCCTGAATCAGTTAAAAAACTGTACTCCAACGCTGAAGGTGGAGTAAAAGACACAATAAAAAACACAAACGTCTGGTTGGTGTTTTTCATAAAAGTGTAGGCAATTAAGCGTAATTTAATACATTTAAGGGAATTTTTTCACCTCAGTATCACCTCACAATCAACCGCGTAAAAATCAAATATGCTGCTGATTTGCCTGCCACACTGCACATGTGGGGACATAGATACAGGAGAAAAACATTGTCGTCATCCTTTCTGTGTCTATGCCCAGAATGGACCAAATTGAGTATTTGTTTGCTCAGCATTATTCTCATCTTTTCTCAAAGAGCGACTGTTAACATCCGTGCACCTCCCTCTATTAGCGTCTCCTTCTTGTCTTTATTTACATTACATTAGAAAATAGTTGGGAGCGTCTTTTATCCAAAGCAGTTCTGGCTACAGGAGTCAGACGTGTCACGTTTGATCGTACAGTCTGATGTGTCCAATCACACCCGACCATGGGATGTGTGAGCATAAATCACGAGCTGCAAAATTGATCACTCCTGAAAGTCACTTGTTCGGTGCAAGCAGCAGATGGATGCCACCAATGGGAAAACAAAAAAAAACAAACAAAGGGACAAAGTTTCTTGCAAAAAAAGAGGGAGAGGTGAAACGTTTTCCAAAAAATGGAATGTCCAGTTGCCTAACTAAACTCTTTAACCTTGCAAAAAAAGTCCTGCCCATTATTTATGGAGAAGAATTTCATGCAGAACATCCTTCTACAGGGTGTAAAGAGATTTTGGTTTGACTAGACTCTCTGTAGGATTAGCTGATTAATGAGAAGCATTCGACACCATGGCTGCCTCCGTGGTTTAACTGAACGTTACTGATACAGAGAAGATCTCCCTGTCGTCCACAGTGGGACAAATGGATTCTAGAGTAGTTTGAAACAAAGAAGTTCGACAAACTAATAGTTAGAAAGGAAATTTGTAAAAAAAAAACAAAAAAAAAAACATTATGGTCGGCAACTTCTATTTACTGTTATTTCCTTGTAGATCCAGTGAACTGTGGATCTCACTCACCTGTAGAACTTCATAGATGGCTTTTTTATACATGGGCTGCTTGTTGTAGGTGGGCTGGTGAAAGGCATTGCTGAAGGAACTTAAAGGCAAAAGTTTCTCGACACACACCTGTAAACACATACAACATATTGTTCATGTTCCCCAATAGTGAATTCATCTGAGCTGAGAAGTGAGTCCAGATTCATGGCTTTTATTTGCCCTGTGGAGAAGAGCAGATAAAATCCAAACACTCATAGTAAAATTGTGGTCTTCACTGTAAACAGAGGTCTGTTTAGTTGGACGTGTCACATGATAAAAAAAAAAAAAAAAAAAGGAAAAACACATCACTTCACATTAATGTTAAGGTTGGCTCTTAAAGCGCTCACCACTGAGAATTTTCCGTCTCCAAACCACATGACCCATCTGGTTCCCTCGGCAGCCCTGCTCCGTCCCGTCATCCACCAGGATACGATGCGGCCTGGCCACCAGGAGAACCCTCGCAGTTTGCCCCAAACCAAATCCCCGATGCCAAAACCTCGACCGTCCTGCAGCCAACATAGAAAACAAATCATCCCATCTGAACTGACCGCGGGACATAGTTGTGAAACCTTCATAAACACAGACTGTGGCTGGGACTGTTTTTGACACAGTAAGAATAGATGATTATGTTTAAGGCTAAGAAACACAATATTAAACACATATTTGTCTCTGACATCGGGACAAACAGAAGTGAGTGTTGAAAGAAATGTATATGTATATAAATAACAGAGCTATTTATTTACTGTTTCTTCATTTTCTACGTAGAATTCCGATGTGTTGAATTGAAAAAAAAAAAAGAATTTAATGTATCACAGCTCAGAAATTGACTCAAATTTAATATTTAATATATATATTATTTAATATTTAATATATATATATATATATATATACAATGGTATACAAGTGAGCGATTGCTCTATGCTACAAAATTACACTATTTTTTTGTTAGTTTTACGATAATGTCTAGACCAGTGGTTCTTAACCTGGGTTCGATTGAACACTAAGGGTTCGGTGGAGCCTCTGCTGCGGAGGTCAAGACACTCTGGAGGTCAAGACAGACCAACTCACCCTACTAAGGTAGGGTTCGGTGGATGGGCATATGAAACTGGTGGGGTTCGGTAGCTCCAACAAGGTTAAGAACCACCGGTCTAGACTATAATGGCACGCCCTTTTCACAATGGTTACCAGATATAGGGTATTCTAGGTAGAATCTGACTCCACCAGGTCTGTAAGTCCAGACTGGGTCACAGCACCAGAACATTCTGCCTCAACTCTGTCAAATCCCCATCACCTGAACTTCTTCCTGTTCTGCTGTTAGCAAGCAAGCTAAATATATGTGGGCTTAGGTGGTGTATGTGCGTGTATTTGCATGTATATGTATATGTATATGGATGACCAATATACTGTATGGACACATATATGCTTGGACACATGTACAGTATATGTATATGTGCGAACATATGTTTATCTGGGTGTGTATGTAGGTGGATATATATGTATATGTGTATGCGGGTATGCTCATATATGTATACACTAAGATAGATAATATAATATAACTTATTATGATAATATAATATAATTTATTCTGTAGTAATATTGTCATTGTCAAAGGGAAACATAAAAATCATACAATTTTAGATTGCGTCAACTCAACAGCACAACTCATGGCAAAAATGATTACTTGCTTATTTACTAAAACTACTTACCGTACATTAACCTACCTACCATTAACCTATCTATGTACTATTAACTTACTTATTTACTAACGTCCACTGTTCAGGTTTTATGTGTTCAACTCTATTTATGCTTGTTTCTAGTTTCTGATAGAATTTGATAGAATTTTCCCTGGGAAATCATGGCTCCAGCTCTAGTATAGCACTAACACTACTAGTTAGTAGCCAACTAGTTAGTAGCTAACTTTTGTTAGTAGTATAAGTAGGTTAGTGGGCAATTTATTAGTGCTGTGTGTGTTAGTAATGATTGCAATCTCAGATAATAACAGTAGTTAGTATAGTCTATTATTATATTTCACTATATCAATGTTACTATTATTATATATTTCGGTGTATATACCTATATACATAAATACACACATATACAGTACATAGTGTTACATTTGTATAGTCCTTATCTTCAGGAGTTACTATATATATACACAATATTCCATAGCTATATATTAATAATGTTACTATGTTTATATAATATATTAGCTGTGCATATACTATGTAGAGTAATAAATATATACTGTATGTAAATGTGTATATATATATATATATATATATATATATATATATGTATATACAGCACATGCACTGACTGATTTCTTCGTACGGCCCTACCTCGTATTCAGCCTCAGCGTCTGCAGACTTAGGGCAGGTCTTGTCTCCACCTAAGATGGAGACAGGTTCTGGTGTCGTAGCCACAGTTGGAGAAGCTGGGTCAGTAGGCTGCTGCTGGTGCTGCTGCTGTTGTTGCTGCTGCTGTTGTTGCTGCTGCTGTTGCTGAATGTGTTGCTGCTGCTGAGTTTGTTGCTGTTGCTGCTGCTGCTGTTGCGGCAGCAGAGGAGGAGGAGGAGGCAGTGGTTGCTGATGCTGTGGCTGCTGCTGTTGTTGTTGTTGTTGTTTGTGTTGTTGTGGCAGCAGCAGCTGTGTTTGTTGCTGATGCTGAGGCTGAGTGTGAGACTGAGGCTGATGATGATGCTGCTGCTGCTGCTGCTGCTGGAGTTTCGAAGGCTGTGGATGTGTTAATATTAAATCCTCTTCTTTAGGTGTGTCTGTGTCCATGTCTTCATGGTCCTTCATGGTGTTCATGGCTGACATCAGTTTGGCCTTCTTCTCTGCCTGAAACACAGACACAAGGACCTGTTGTAGTTTCTGGGTGAACATTAAAAACAAACAAACAAACATTGCTAGAAACAGAACACATCAGAGACGAAGAGAAGAATGAAAACTGAGTTGAAGTACTTGGTTCCAGAGCAAAATCTTTTGGGGGAATTTCTAATAATTTTCAAGGCAGATTTATCTCACATCAAAAATCTCCTCCCTGTTTAAGTATACAGCAATATACCCTATATTTAGACTTGTAAAATCTGTAAAATCTTGGGCTACAGCCATATATTTCTGCAAAGTGTCTTTCAGCGTTAGGTGAGATAAATCACATTTTTAGAGAATCAAAGGAAGAGCACATGGGCCATGATGTCTGGCACGTTTCCAAGGACGGGTTTTATTCCACCTGAGCCCAACAACCAGAGGAATACATTTTTAGAAGGTGCTCGAGGGGTGAACTGTGCATTTAAGGTATTCATCCATCACGCATGAAAAGAGCCTGTCATTGTGTTCTCACTTCCTGTGATCGTTATTCATGAGAGCAGAGGGACACCTTGTCCAGGAGTCAAACGTGTGGAATCTTGATGGTTGGAACCCAAGCTCTTTTGTAAACATGTCTTTATCTCCATCTGTGAAGCCCATTCATCAACAACCGATGTATACAGGAACTCTATAGTGTCTATAGCTGCAGCGTCCACTAGGGTTCACTGGGTTTGTGGTACCTGACACTCAACTACCACCAGGTCGATGAGCGAGGACGAGGAGACGCAGCCGGGATATGAGCTGCTCGCAGCAAATCCTTAACAGCTGCACTCGTGTGGATCTGCCTCTCCCAAACACAGACGCAGGGACGTACCATGTGCTATCACTCTACTGCCGCTCTGTCTCCCTTCATACTACACACACACACTGATACACACACACACACACAAACTCTAGCTGTGGCTAAAAGAGACGCTTGATCAACCTATAAATCAGAGGCCGCTGCGGTCTAAAGTAGTGTGTGTAGTAGTGGCTGATAGCTGAGAATTTGAAATGTCATGACAGCTGTCGAAAACACGGGTGGCAGTGGTTAATGGATCAAATAGATTTATTAAAAAAAATATATAACAATCAAAGACACAACTGGCCAAAACATCAATAGAGGATCTGGAACTGTTTGGGCTTCATTTTAGACTGATACACAATATGGTGCCATTTTCAACGTGACTTTGAAATACAGCCCAAAACTGTTACAGATTCTTGTCTTCTTTTGTTTAGATCACCTATTCTGGTCCCGCAGTTGATGTCTCTGTCCTTGGCGTGGAACTCCAGGGTTCATCTCCTGGACATGATTCAGTTATGGTGGTCAGCTAATACGGTGCAGTAGGATTTGGGTGGTTGTCGTGGAGACGGCTGCCTCCGCAATGTGGTCAAGGATGAGATGACGGATTTGTAAGGATGGATGGTGAGTTATGATTGAGTCAAAAATGGAGGGTTGCTTAGGAACAAGTTGACATTTTTTTTTAAAACTTATTTCACTCATGACACAAATACCCAAACTGGGATATTTATCATCACAATTGAGTGTAATAGTAATTATAATTGTCTTCCATATTGGTCCAAGGATAGGGAAATACATAAATACATAAGAGATGTTGTGTTCCTCTAGGAATCAAACCCAAGACTATCTGCCATGAGGGCAACTGTGCTAAACGCTGACTATAAAACTACATCAGTAAGAGCAACCTGATATTAAAAACTTGTGTGATACTCTGAAGTACTATTCTCAGACTGACTCTGAGTCAGTGCTTCAGATTGATTGATTCTCTTGATGCAGCATGGGCTGAAATGCAGCTCTAAACAATAACAGATCTGATATTTCTATGTAGTAATGGTTGAGTGCAAAATATAAACTTCTTGTCAACGTGACATTGTGATCCACACCACTGCACACGACCTCTGCATTTAACCCATCACTAACGTGAACAGTAGGGACAGTGCTGGAGGATTCGAACCTGAAACCCTTCGGACACAAGTCTGGTTCATTGACCACTTGGCCACCATTGCTCCTATTAGTTCCTATCCTTAACATCCCAGGAGCAAGACCTCATTATCAGCTCTAACTCCCAGAACAGGCATTTTTAAGGCTGTTTACGTGTAGAAAACCATTCTGAAAATCTATTTTTTGTAAATAATAAGATTTGTAAATCTAGTAACATATTTGATTGACAAAAAAAACTATATATTTTTTGATTACATCCAGCAGAACTTGCTCCGTGTGCCCTTCAGTGGAAACCCGCTGGCTGCACGTAGCTGCAGCAGCCCCATATGTAAACACGTGCTAGTCATACTATAGACTCCACGTGACACCAGCGCTGTCCAGCTGTGCTCGCTCCTCGTGCTTTCTCAGCTTCTCAAATTCTCTCTCAGCGCCTCCCCTCCTTCTCCTCCTCCCTGCTACTCCACACACGCACACACACACACACACAGTGTATACAAAATGCTCAACTCCAGAGGAGGTAGAGGATAGAAAAAAAATCAGAGACAGTATAGCTCAATCCTCCATCCTCTCTCCCACACTGACTCATAAACAATAGCGCCTTTAAGAAGGGGCGGTGCCTAGAAAGCAGGGGGACAGGGGTGAGGAGGAGGAGGTGGAGGAGGAGGAGAGCGTAGCTGCAGTGAGGAGTAGAAACATGTGCGGCTCAATCAAGAGTCTCTGCTGTGGTTTATAAATATCTGTACTGAGGAGCTGGACGGATGTAGGACGGATACATGGTTCAAAGCCTGTGTCCATATGTGTAAGATATCTTGGTCTGCGTAACAAGCACATTAGCTGGAGTCAGGGTTCGACGGCCTGCCTGGATGTTTGAGTCCAGATGGGAACCTCTGAAAACTGACGAACGTGGAGGCCCCTGGTGCACGTGAGAGGAGCGATCTGCAGCACAGACCGTCGGCTCGCGAAACATTTCACGAACTTCACGCCGACTTATTCACCTCTTCTTAACAAATGACGCCGTACAGGCTGCTGCCTTTTTTCGCAAGCGTGTTCATTTGTGCCTGTTTTGGGTCAGTCTGTTTCCAGGGTTTCTACTCTGCGTGCTCATAGCCAATAAGAAAAGCCACGCTGAAAACACCAGTGGGGGAGGAGAGAAAAGTACAGTGGCTATAGGGAACTAGATATTTGTCTTTGGAAGTCTTCCCAGTTTTAAATGCCCCCCTCTCCTCCCTTCGTTCCCCTTTTGGGGGCCTCACGGTGCGTATACGTGTGTGTTTGTGTGCGTTTGTGCATGTGTGTAGCTCCACCAGCAAGACAGGCCCTCCGAGTCCACAGGAAGGGGGTGGGGGGGCAAAGAGGAAAGGAGGTAGCAGCAGAGACACAATGCAGCCTTTATCGTTTACGCACGCCTGCCTGTCACTGACGGCACAGAAATACCAAGCACTTACAACTGCTGTCACACCGCGCTGCAGTGAAAATGCCAGAAATGACAGCAATCTTACTGTAAACGTATAAACACGGGTCAGAAGAGCGCCTTACAGCTTGTACTTTCCTCTCCACAAAATAAGGTTTTGTATAAATGCAATGGAAAAAAAACCCCAAAGCCCTTGCAGTGACGGTGAGGTTTTAAGGAAAAAGAGAACAGTCTGCAGGACTCTGGCAGACTGTGCAGACATGTTGGGTTAATCTGACTTACAGACTGTGCAGTGTGATGTCCCGAGGGCTGCGGGGTGACAGGGTGAAGGAGGAGAGGAGTGGACTCTGGAGATTTGCAGATGATTCGTTGTTTATACTCGTTCTAAGCTGCATTAGTGAACACAAGAACGATGGCCATAACTGAGGTCTCTGTTCTCATATGACCTGTTAACTTTACAGGGAAATATTACAGGGTCTCAATGGAAATAAAATGCTGTGGAGATGATTTAATACTGAGGCCTTTACAAGGTGTCAAAGCCCCCAAAACCAATGGATTGAGCAGTGATGACCCGTATTCTATGGTAGAATAAGTTGAGTATTTCTTACTGCAGTGTCTTTAATGGTATTTTTGGACAATTGCTCTGGTGATCTTTGGTGTTCTGTCTGTGAAGATTCTCATTCATCCAGGTCATAGTCTCCAAAAATGATTTAGTTGTCAACAACTGGACTTCTTCTTGGAGTTGAAAGACGTTTCATTCCTCAACTGAGGAACTTCATCAGTTTCTGGTTGTTGTTGGAGGGAACTCTAGTAGTCCTCCTCCTCTAGACCACTCCCTTCACCACTGGACAAAGGTGTGAAGAGTTGTTTTGGTCTCCTCATCTTTTTAGACAGAAACTGCTCCTGATGTTAATGAACAGTTTTCTTGTCTCATGTCCAGATGTGAATGGGAGTCGTTGTTACACCTGTCCAGAGAAGATGCTCTCATATTGATGAGCAGTTAAACTTCCTGGGAAGAGATCTCTTTGGTGTTCTGATTCTAATTTGGTATACGTGTGTCAACTTGACACCAAGTTGTGCCTCATATTTTGGGATTGGTTATTTTATTTCCTGTATAACTGGGTTATTTGAACCCAATTGGAACAGTGTTTTTGTGTCCTTTCTCCCCAGTTTAGGTCTTCTCTGCGATCCAACTGTGGTATTGGCATTTCAGTTCCAGTTTGTAATAATTTACTGATGGTATTGAGGTTCCAGAGTGTAAGCACACATGCCTCAGAAGGTTAGAGCAGAGTGTCCTTGGTTGGAATCCCAAAGGAATAGAAATCTCCAACCATTCATCCATTTTTGCCCACTTATCCGTTAAGGCAGGGGTGTCCAAACTGTTCCACAAAGGTTCCACTCAGCACCCCTGAGTTGACAGGTCTAATCAACTGATCACAGTCATCATACACCTGATTGGTCAACCTATGTGCTCTTGGTTGGTTGGAACAAAAACCAGCAGCCACACCGGCCCTTTGTGGAACAGTTTGGACACCCCTGCATTAAGGGTTAGGGTTCAACAACCTTTATGAAAAGAGCCACTACAAGGACACTGAGTCGTATAAAGATCTACTTGATGCAGACTCACCAAACAATGAAATAGTAAAAGGTTCTTGGACATACAATAGTGACCACTCTTCTGACCATCGTGATTGCACCCATTAGAATATCATTGCAAGTGTAGCCTCTGCTCAAAAAGCGCAGGAACGGTACAATTCTGACCCTTTTTGGACTAGTTTTGTTTTTTGGAACACACCGTGCCAAAAAGACAACCACAAAGTTTGAGTTTCAACGCACGTTCAGAGAGACAAGAGGACCGAATGCTCTGTCCTTTGATCTCATGGTCTTTGTCTTTCTGTCGTTGTCCGTCTGCCATCGCCGTTGTCTGCTGTCAAAGCCCGAGCCCTCACACTCGGTCCGCAAAGTAAGTGCAACTGAAAGGCAGGCAGCGCTGATCGCTACTTCCTCACAAGACCTGACAGAGAGCCGTTAGAGCAACACAAAGGAGTTTGACCTTTGAATGCACCAACTTGTGTGCAACAGAATCACAGTGGGGGGGACGTTCTGTGCGACACCACTGAAGAGTCATACAGTGATAAAAAAAAAAACACGCATGTCTGTGAAATGCAAAAACCTTGCAAGACAGCAATCAAAGGGCAAAAAAAAAAGTCACAACAGGTGTGGTTGAGCTGCAAATGCACAAGTGGCAGGTTCTTCAGTGCAGCAACGTGGCTTCTGAATTCATTAGCCGGGTTCTAACACAGATCCCTACAACGACTGCATGTTTCATGAGTGGCCCGGGGGTCCGAGAGGGGGAGAGGCCATCTGGTTCTCATTGTGCAGCGTCCATTTCAGAGATAATTAGGAATATTACAAAGTCAGTGATGAATACATAAACACAATTGTCCATAAATCAACAAGTTGGCTTGTTAAAAAAAGAGGGAAATGTCCACCCCCTCCGGCAGCGGTGGCGGCGGCCGGGCTGTCTTCACAGAAGTAATCTTTTCGAGTTATCAAATTACCCGTCTTACAGTAAATTTATGACTTTAAAGAACAAAGTCCACTGTGATAGGAAGTAAAGGGTCTTTGAAGCTTGCACCGAAACGTAAGCGGTTCTTGAAAAAAGACTCGCATGCAAAAAAAAAAACCCAAAAACATAGCAACCAGTGGAAAAAGACAGGAAATAGTTACAGCAAAATACTCAAATACCACATGTGTAAACTTTTATAATGCAAAGCAACTTTTCTCCCTCACTGCAAACACGGCAAACGCGTGTTACCCCCGCCCCCCCTTTTTAAAGAGACGGTTTCCCTTTAAGCTGCACGGAGCAGATGGTCTACAGTACAAGTCCTGTGAAAATACCTGAAGTCAGCATATTCCTTCTGCTGGAAGCTGCCTATTCATACATGCAGACTATTCTGTCTACACCCCTCTCCACCTTCAACCTACACCATGTGCTATCAAAGAAACAATGCAGTGCACATACCCATACACGCCAGCGTGCAACTCTCATAATCCAGTGAGTCCTGACTTTTTTTCGTTTCACCCCCTCTCCCGGGTTCGCAGAGAATTAAAAAAAAAAAAAAAAAAGACACCAGAAAGCATGAACATTTCTTTGTCTGGGAATTCAGGGTCAGGTGATTGCCGACAGGATTCCTGGTTGGCTAGAGCGGACTTGCAAAATCTTGGCAGCGAGCCAGGAGGCTGTCTTGGAAGCAGGGCTGGATATTTGCAACAAACCTCATTTTCACCCTCATATCCATCGCACATCGCACGAGTCCATTTCCATAACTGGGGGAGGGGTCAGCGTAAAGAATAGGGGAGTAAAGAGGGGAGTTACAGGGAGAAGTCCACTGTAACGTGGGGCTCGCTAAAAGCAGAAAAGAGATCAGAGAGAAGACCGAGCGGAAGACGACAGTAAGACATTCGGTCACTGTGTTGCAGCAGCTTGCAACAGCCACATGTTCTGATAGTGTTACTGCAGACGAACAAGAAAAAAAAAATAAGCCAAATAAGGACATGCATCACCATTCCACTCAGGAAATGGACTTTGATACCAAAACAAAGTCTTTGCGCTAATGAGATCAGGGTTGCACAAAGATGTAGAGTCAGAATTTGTAAATCCTTCAAAAAAAATCCCTTATTTGTTCAGGAAAAAGAATCAACAATCCAACTCTTGTTTCAGGGAAACGTACACTGCTTGACTCATAGTTTATGACAATTCACTGTTGGAACTCCAACATGTCCTTCTAATTTGGCAATATTTCCGTTCCGGAGACGTTTTTACGGCTTCAGCAGAGGAGAACATACTGTTGAGGGAGTAGCTGGGGAAATGTCTGGGTTGAAGCTAAGAAGACTTTTTATTATGTCATATATTAAGTCACACTTTTATAAAAAGGGACAATCAACCAGTCGCCCTAACATTTACACCTACAGTCAGTCCAGAGAGGAATTCAAGGAGAGTAAAGGAAAAAAAAAATCATATTATACAAGTAATAGGGTTAATCAAAAGTGCAGTGCGCCTCATGTGTGGAATCAAGATGTGTTTACTGATTACTCGCACATTGCTTGGAAATCTGTCAAAATGTTTACAACATTAAAAAAAAGCTCCAAAGTTGCACCTCTTGATGGATTGTTGGAGCATTTCGACTACTGTGGTGAGTAGACTTACAGAGTAATACTGTGCTATACTGGTGTTTCGACAGCGCAGTAAGTAATACGTAAACAATACTTTAGGACCCTGACATGCCACGGGCTAAGAGACATACAGATAACAAACAGATTTCAAACCAAGACAAACTTGGATCATGACGAGACATGAAAAACGGCAAAAAGAAAGTTGGGTGTAGAAATTAGGGCAATTGTCTGACGCTGAATAAAGAATGAACTAAGGAGTGTATTGTTTTGTATTTTATCTGTTACAACTATATGGCTTTAAGAGTTATTCTGACTGAGTTGAATAAAGTTAGCCAACTTTTAGCTAACTGGCTAAGTTAGCTAACTAATTTGTGTCGCTTATTGGACCCTACAATCCAGTTCGCCTTGAGTATGAGTGAAACACAAAGTCTGACCATTCATTGACATTGCACCATATGGTCCGAAATACAGTACTCGGTCAGTTAAACATAGAGGTACCCCCTTATGGTAGTTTTTTTTTTTTTTTACTTCTATTCACTAGCTGTGGAGGCAGGGCGGAGGTTAGCGATGAGTGGCGATACAGGTGCAGCAACAGATACGGTTGAGAGAAATTCACGTAATCAGGTCTCTCCCGCTATAAGTAGGACCCTAGACCAGAGAGTGGGGAGCTGCGGGTTGAGTTAGACCAGTAACGCCAAATTTATTGACAAACGCCCACGACGCGCTACCAGAAGAACGACAGGGCGGCACAGGGTTGGTGCCATACTGTACCCCAGTGGTGCCCAACCACCGGGCTGTGGACCGGTACCGGGCCGCAGAGAGATGATGCTCAGCTTGACACAATTTATGTTTTATTTATTATAAGACGCTAAAAAGTGTTTTGATAAAGGACCAGATCCTCTTGTGTTTTAATATTTAGACCATGTCCAAAAAATACCACTTTTATGCTCGACTTTCAATTTCATTAGTGGTATTTGTCCGCTACACCTCAAAGACCGGTCCGCGAAATAATTTCCAGACATTTGACCGGTCCATGGTGCAAATAGTGTTGGGGAACACTGCTGTACCCTATATAAAGTGTTGGTGTGGTCGTGTCTACGGAGGACTCACGTGTTACACTAGTTTATCAACAGGTATTATATACTATTCAGAGTGAATGGTATGTTATAAAATGCCTAATAAAGAGTTAGAAGAAATTCCACCGACATTTCTTCTTACATTCGCAGCACTATGTCAATGAACATTTTTTTTTCTAAATGTTGGTACATTTTAGGTATAATATTATTTCATAGAAAATACAAATGTTTAACAGTTTAATCCATGTCCTACCCACTGCTTATAGTTTTAAGGCAGGGGTGTCAAACTCAATTTCTCAGCGGGCCTGAATGAAGTCAGGGGCCAAACTCAATATATATTGAGAAATTAACTATAAACGTCCATGTTATCCCTTCTCTCCGGATATGAAATAGTGTTTTTGCATGTGGATTCACTGAATCTGGAACAGCCAAAGCTTATTAGTATCAACACATGAGAAATTGTTATAGAAAAGATTCACACATCATTGGTATTTGTTTCTTATTCTGTCTCTTTGTTGTCTTTTCAGATCACTTTTAATGTAAATCTTTCTTTACAGAACAAAATGCACGTCCTATAACAAAAAGCATGCATTATTAATATAACAAATTCTGACAGTATGTAAGGTCTACATACTGGTGGGCCAACACTAGTACACATTTGAATTTATCTCATGGGCCAAAAATAATCACACTGAGCGCCAGATTTGGCCCCCAGGCCAGAGTTTGACTCTTGTGTGTTAAGGTAACATCTTCGAGGTCCACACGTGCAAACACTAAATTCTCCAGATCAATGAAGCCCTGCAGTTTAGTGAAGTCAACATGCGAGAAACGTTAAAACACAAAAATTCGAGCCACCTTCAATCCGACTCATGGTTCCTTATCTGATGTTGTAATTCTATCAATTTTTTCGCAGACATCAAAGTTTACGACAAACTGACTTGCTGTCTGGAGACTGTTTACCCAGAACTGGAATCTTTCTGACATATTTAATGACTTTCTGGGTGTCAGAACCTATAAATCTGGAACACATTTTCTCCTCACCCTGTGATACCGTTCTATTATGCTGGTGTAAAAGGGAAATTACCAGGGGCTGCCCCTGGTAACTCAAAGGTTATGGCACATGCTATATAATCACAGTGCTGGCACTTAAAATCCGGAGTCGTGTTGCAAATCACACCAATGAGTCTCACACACACACACACGCAAACACACACACTTCCTGTCTCAATACAATATAATATATATCAAAGGATGCAGAAACTCAACCAAGCTTAGGAGATTTCTGACATCAGAACCTCTCAGGATTATACAAACTTGAAATTTACTGCAACTTTCCCCTCAACGTAGCATCAATCAACTATCTGCAATAAAGATTGAGGCATGTGGACTTTCCAGAGTCTGAATTCAGAACCAAAGCATCTTCTACTTCTCCAATCAATCTCAGACTACGCTCCGGAGAATAACAGGACCCAAACGACTGGGAACCTTCTGAGACATGAATCACATCCAGCCATTGGACACATGTGTCCACCGCAGCTGCACATGATTTTTCTTCTACGGGTACAACAGACAATAACAAATCCAGGAAACCAACACAGCCGACAGCCCCTGCAAATCCTCTGAAATAAATGGTACCTCCATGAGATATCGAATGACCCATCAAATACACTCGGCCGTACAGAAACCACAAACCCTATCTTCGACCTCCGCGGCTTCAGTCTGCGCCTGTCAATCACTCTGCGGGTCTACTGCTGGCTGCTGGACAGAGCTGGGGTACTCACCTCCATCTTCCACTTGGCCAGCCACTCTTCTCTGGTCCGCTTGCTAATGTAATAGGGGTCACCAGCTTGGAAGGTTACTCTGGGCATGGGCCTCTGACGAAGGCTGATCTCCCAACCAACTCCCCCTCGCAGCCTGCCTCGACCTCCCTGTTTAAGGTGTTAAAAAAAAAAAAAGTATTAGCTTCTAGGTTCTTAAGCATCTGGATTAGATATAAACTAGGCATGTATCCTTTACTACAGCAGACCCCGTCCAGCGATGTTCTGGCTCATAAAAGTTATTTTTTGTTTTCTTAAAATAACTTTGGCCAGGACATGAAAATTAGGTTTTAAGTTGGAACAAAAAATACTTAGAATTTCAAGGTAAAACCCTTTATCATCAGCATCAGCATCAGCATCAGCACTAGCAGTGGTTTTCATTACTTTCCATCTTGCCCCCTCCAGGTGCAAGAAATACTTTCACCAAACTACACCCTACAACATGAAATCGTATCAAGAACCTGATCACATGCATAGTTTTATCTGCATAAAGCCATACTCCACTGGAAAAACTCTTGTGCGCCCCCCCGCCCCCAGTACTCTACCCGGCACCCTACCGAAAACCCCCACGGGGGCCTCGCCCACTATTTGAAAAGTACTGACCTAAAAATAATGCACAGTGGATAAGGAATGTTTAGTAGCCTTTTAAAGAAAGAGCAGAACCGAGGAAGGACATTGTTGAGAGCTTGAAACCATCATTACATGCAAGAACGTAGGCTGGTTCTCTATGTGGTTCTCAAACAATTCGGCTAATTTAATTCAGGTTATGAACGCAGGCTACTTCACAAAATCCAAACCCTTTAAGTGTACCTCATGATTATAACTGGCTGTTACAGTCCAGTGTTTCTCCACCACATGCTTATGTCGGATCCTCCAAGTGTATTTGATATTTCAATACAATAAACCATTAGGTACCATTTCTTTCACACATCCAAACTCAACAGTTTCTGGTTTCTTCCATGTCTTAAGACTGGTGTGCAAAACACTCGAGGTCTTGATGGTAGGAACCAGTCTGTGGACGGAAACAAGTGTCTGCAGGCAGTTAACCAGAGGCACCAGAGGTTATTTTCCGATTCCTTTCAGGTGGTTAGCCTTAAATGCAGACACGAAGAAGGCGACAGTTCGGTGGGAAGTGTCTGCATCGAAGAGATATATATGTGAACGCAGGTGGTGATGACACCTCTTCCTGCACAGGTTGGTTTCTCTGTTTCTCCGTTTGTACGTTTGTGTCAGACAACGCTGGTTCAAACAGAACCACATGTGCATAAGAATAGAAAGGAAATAAAGTGAAAAAGGCACCAACTACAGCTCCACCCTAACTAATACCTACAACCTCTACAACTAAAAACGCACTAAACAACCAACATTCAACAACTTTTAAAAGACAGTGTTTCCCAATCACACTCCCATGTTCACGACACAGCAGTGATTCTGTACTGGCTTTGGATTTTAGCACTGGATGTTCTCTCTCCCCTTTAGTCCGTCCCCTCTGTTCTCCCCGCCAGTTTTTCCTTTTCACGCTCAGCCAAGGCGGACGGCCCAACACAGAGTCTGGAACTGCTGGAGACCTCGCTTGCAATTAACTGCATTTTAATTTCGATTCGATTTGGCTTCCCACGTTACTGAAAACAAGAAGATCAAAAGAAAAGGATCACTGTGCGTTCACCTTGAGTCTGGATTGCTGTTATTCGCCCTTGTGAAGGTAATGCAGCAAAAAAGACAAAAATTCTACCAGGGGCAACGTCAAATTAATGTATAGCGCAGTCACGGTCCAGATGATGGGAATTCTTGGGCTAAAAGAAGCACCGCAGACCACAGGTTGAGACCAGTGCTTGAAGGGTCCCTTATATATAGTTATCACATCGCTAACTTAAGGCCATAGTAAAGTGATAGCGCGTTTCCCTTAACATAAAAATGTATATAGGGTCAGTTGGTCAGAATTTTTTTTTGGCCTTAAACCTAAATAGCGCAAGTTCAAGTTATGTTAAATATTAATTATTTATGCAGGTTAGGCTCCAACCTGGTACCCAAGGTGCCCACCACAACAAAACTAGTCAAAAAAGGGTCACAAAATGTGACTGTTTCTGTGCTTGTTGAGCTCCATTGATATCATAATGGGCGCAATCCTGATGGTCAGAAGAGTGGTCACTATTGGTTCTCCGGGAACTTGTTATTATTACATAGTTTGGTGAGTCTGCGTCAAACGGTAGCTCTCACAAGTACTGTAGTGTCCTTAAAGTGCCTCAAAAAGATTAGTGACACCTAAGGTGATCATTTGTCGTTTCTCACGCCAACGTCTCCGATCTACACAATCTAAGGTCCATTCTTTATGGTGAGGCATTGTATGTACAACTAGCTTCTTCAGGGTGTAATGACATTTTGGTTTGTGAGCAGTGGTATGGTTCATCACATGATCGTACTAGAGTTGATGCCAACAGTCTAGCAATATGGCTTTCTACGTGGTTGTGGTTAACGATACTGATACTGAGTATCTCTCCCAAAAGTCTTCCACAGTGGGACAAATGGATTCTAAACAGTAGTGATGGGTCGATGAGGCTTCGTGAAGCGTTTCGACACATTGCAAAACTGTATCGATACTGTGTTGAAACTGTGTCACTGAATACTGACACCTGCTGGACCTTATAAATCCCTACAGGCAACTTTGTTGACAGACTTAACTGACACTCCTATGACAACCTAGTTCAATAATGTATTCTGTCATTTTTTGACATTCACATTTAGAATACTTTAGTATTTTGTATATTCATACAATCAATGAATAATGTACACATATATCATAACGTGAAAATGAAAGTGAATGTGTTGTGAATAAGAATATGCTTGTGGACAGTTTTTTTAAAATTATTTAATTTAATTAAATTTAATTATTTAATTATCCTATTGAAAAATGCGCACCCCTACAGAGACAGTTTGACGCGTTCATCTCAAGTCGATACAGTTCACATGACTTTCCCAAAGGGTTTGGCTCTATGAGCTCGACGCATGTGCCGACGCGTCAGTGTTACGTTGTGATTCACACCACAGCGCACAACGAAATTTGGCCTCTGCATTTAACCCATCATCAAAGTGAGCAGTGGGCAGCTAATGAGCGCCCGGGGAGCAGTGTGTAGGGATGATACCATGCTCAGGACATCTCAGTGGTAACTTGGCAGTAGGGGGATTCGAACCGGGGGCCTTACGGACCCAAGTCCGATCCTTAACCACTAGGCCACTGCCCTAGTGAGACGCGTATGCTACAATGTGAAAACTTTGCAGTCGACATTCTTGACGCACCGAAGATTCTTCAGGTTTATCTAGGATTACCGGAAACAATTTTTTTTTTTCAAATTTAGCCCAAGGTGTTGTCCACTACCCTAGACCTGTGGTTCTTAACCTGGGTTTGATCGAACCCCAGGGGTTCGGTGAGTCAGTCTCAGGGGTTCGGTGGAGCCTCTGCCACGAAGGACAGGACACAGCGGAGGTGAAGACGACCCTACTAAAGTAGGGTTCGGTGAATGTGCATATGAAACTGGTGGGGTTCGGTATCTCCAACTAGGTTAAGAACCACTAGTCTAGACCAAACCTGAACAAATGATTTAACAGTATGACAAGTACAAGTTTCTACATCGAAGGACAAACCACTTCTCTGTCCACCCATCAACACAGGGATTGATGGACAAGTGCCAGTAAGTCTATGCTATCTAGTGTTGTTAACACTATTTATGACACTGTATGGTATCATTGAACATAGCAGAAACAAAACACTTCACCTCCGGGACATGGAGCTGAAAAGTATGAGACACAAACAAAGAGATACACAAACATGAGAATGGAAGACAAAAGTAGAACAGAAGTCTTACCTCGGTCTTGACTACGTCCCCTCCCTCCTCCTCCTTGTGTTCCACATCTACCACAGAAACAAGACGAGGGTCATAAACACACAGAAGAGGAAGTGGTAACTTGCTGTATCCTGTTTCTAAGAATCATTGTTAAAGTTCATTGTGGCATTTGTCAGATGTCCATTGTTCTGTCTGTCCACTTCTGGGAGGCATTCAATCCTAGTTTTAGTCAAATCAAAGTCAGGGTATTAAATATCTGCAAGTGTCGATCAAAATAATTCTGGGACAACTAAGAGCAAGAATTACAGTAAAAAAGAAGAGTCTGCTGCTACTGTGTCTCTGGGTAAAATATCAAGCGGTATCAATTAGTGAAACATTGTTATTGGCGCTAATAGTGTCCAAAGTACGAGTTCCATGTAACGTGATCAGCTTTGTAAATTAAGGAAGGAAGTAAAGAAGGAAGGAGGGAAGGAAGGAAGGCCAACTCCTTGTCATTGTGATTCACGCCACCGCACACAACGAAATGTGATCTCTGAATTAAACCCATTACCACAGTGAACAGTGGGAAGCTTTGAGCGCTCAGGAAGTAGAGTGTGGCGATGGTGCCATGCTAAGAGAACCTCACTGACAACCTTGCAGCTAACAGTAGTGGGCAAACATCACCAACTGATATGATTGGCAGCCATATTTCCCCAACATGAGCCGTGCCACCATGTCCACTACCTTGAAAACAGTTCTAGTCATTATGGACTTAATTTCCAGATGTCAAGATAATTCAATAAACTGGCCTCATATTCTTTAACCAAAAGGCACAGGAAGGACATTTTAACTTTGTTAATCAAGACACAAACATTTCTTCCACCTAATTTCTGACCTTTTTAAAGTGAACAACTCAGACACCAGTGTTTGTCTGTTACTTAACCGACCAAAGACCAGCAGAGCCCTCATAATTGTGTCACAGCACGAGTGACCTAATTCACGTCCAACACTGCAGAGACACTAACTGGGCCAGCAGTGTGTTGAGGGAACCCGCTGTAAGACTCGCTTCAACCCCTTATGGTGTTGTGGGAGAATCTGAAAGGGGCCTAGCGGTTAAGGTAGCAGGTTTGGGTCCTGAAGGCTTCAGGCTCACATCCAACAACTGCCAGGTTGCCACTGTGGTGTTCTGAACACCTTCCCGACCCACGTACTGTAAGTTCACGGTATGGTGCGGTGTTATTTGAGTGGCAGTCTCTGAGACTGCTGCCCCTGTGACTTAGTAACGGATAAGAGGATGAAGATCTGAAAGGAAACAGGTTCAACATCCAACAATCAAAACTATCTCAATCTAAACTCTTCATATCTCGGCTGGTGAGCATTGGCGCGATAGGACGCTTTTCCAGATAGCTCCTACATGGCTTGATAAAGAAAAGTAATATAACCTGAAATCTTAAAAGCTATCCTGCACATGGTCTACATATTTCAATATTTGCTCGCTTTCAACCAAGCCAAGATGAAAGCGAGCAAACAGTTCTGCGGCAAAAGGAGAGAAGAAGCTAGCATCTTCATGACGGGGGTAAGCTACAATCCTGGAAGCTATCAATTCACTGCACACTGATCTTCAATTTACTAAAGTCTTAAAGTCAAAACCACATATATACAGTAGATATAGTACATATGTACTTTTAAGTACACAAGGCACAAAATTACACAAGTTTTTTGGATTGGACTGGAATTCAATGAAACAAATACAATAACACAATATATTTGTGTTACTGTCACTAAATTACTTATTTGTTTAACTGGTTATAAAGGCTAACAATTCTCCTTAAATGTTTCCTGCTAGACTGAAAAGAAATCAAAACATTTTGTATCTCGTTCGTTGACTGTGTTATCACTAACCGTATACTGTAGTACATGTGGCACTAAAAAGAAAGAAAAATGAATATTTTCTTTCAGAGAAGAAAAGCAGTGGTGAAGCCAAATTGGGAGGTACGGTGGAGTAAAACAATCCTCAACAGCAGCCGTTTGGTGTAACAGTGCTGAAACCACAGTCTAATAAAAAAAGTATTAAACACAGTTGGGATTTCCTATTAACTCTGCCATGATTTAAGACGTGGAGGTCAGTAACAACACAGGCATGTTATTCATTCTCCAACAACTCTGTTTGCCTGAGTTCACTGGAGCAGTGAGTGGGTTAGTCAAGGAGTGTGGACACCACCCAACCCAAACACCATCCATTAAACTGCGAGCAGCTCACAGATAAGGACATCGTGTGGTTTCATCACAGATGCTCAGAACAATGACTTGGACACTTTGCTTTTCATAAGGCATACATTTCTACGAGATTGATTGGAGAAGACAGTTGCCTCTTTTTTAAGGTCAACGTCAGGACAAACTCTGCAAAGTTGCCTTTAGAAACAAAAACAGCTGCAGAAGATTTAAAGAATCTTTGGTTAACAATTGAAAAAAGGTAAAATCAAGTTTTGCCACCACTAATACATTAGAATGTAGTCCACATTTAAGCCCTGCAAGTTTAGTTTTGAATATTGAAAAAAAAAGCAACTTACTCAACCACCCAACACCATATGTTACAGATTTTCTGCACATTCAATTTAAATTAAATGTCTGCACAGAAAATGTTGGGGAAAGACAGGAGAAGGCAGTATTTCCATCCATCCATCTATTGCTCTCTAACAATGGGAGGCTAGGGTCTATTTTTTTATTACTATAAACTTAATGTGATGCTATAATCAAGCCAGAGTCAAAACTACAACATCCACCCATCCATCCATCCATCTTTGTCTTCTTATCCCAGTGATTCTCAAAGTGTGGGGCGGGCCCCCCTGGGGGAGTGTGGTGCGATGCGTAGGGGCGTAGATGCGTAGATGCGTATCTATTTCTTTTTGTTTTCTTTATGTTAACAAGGATACGATGTTATTCAGAGGTGTAGCTAGAACTATTTTATAGACAAATGCTGTTATTTATAGTTGCGGTGGAGAGTGGGTGGTGGTGGGGGTGGAAAGGGTTGTTTTCTTCCTGCTGGGGGCGTGCAACAGAAAATAATAGAGAAGCACTGTCTTATCCGTAACCAAGTCACAGGGAGAGCTTGAGTGAGGACCGAGGCAAGTTGTCCAAGTTGTCCCATGACCACCACCCAAATCTCACTGCCCCATACCCACCGTAACTCCTCATGAGGCAATGAAGCCATTGGAAGGAACCGACCACCCTAACTGGGATTGGATCTTGCCCAGGAGCAGAAGAACTTTCCCTGAAGTTCCACACCAGTGACAGAGACATTGACTCTGGACAAAGCATCACCCAAATCAAACCTTGCATCCAAAACCACAATCAGTGACTAATAAGACAAAAAACGTTCTATGGTTTCTTGACAACAACATCCTAGAGTCTTAAAGTCCACAGAGTTTTTAATTGCCAACTCAGCTAGCTTAGGTTCCTAAGTGGTTTCCCTTTTCCATCAACAGGCCCATTTCTGTCTACCTGAATGCCAAAACTAATGTTGTCCTAAGTTAGCAGCCTGGATTTACGCCTCACATATCTGTGTTGTCCAAATGAGCCTGTACTCAAACTCCTCTGACACTATCCGGCAGCTTAGTCAGGGTCCAAAGAGGGTTAAGAACAACTTTGATGGCGTTCTTTAATGCACTGCTAACACCAACTGTCAGTGAAGGGCCCTCCAGACCTGTTCTACCAATACTCCACTCCCTCAGCAGCCTCTTAAAGTCATTGTCATGTGTGGCCGACCCCCTCTTCTTCTCTTTCCATCACCCTCTCCTGGTCTCACCGTCCTCTTTGGCCAATAAGTGACTGTATAAGAACGGGGTGAGGCAGTGAGGCGAACCTTTCAAGGTCACTGGGTTTGTGAGAAGAGCTGGCTTTTGTTGCCCACAGAGAGTATACCTCGCCAGTTTGAGCCAGGTCCAACTCTCATGTTGCCATAGTGTGGTTTCTACTCCGGCCCAAGCTCAAATCCTTCCTGTGCCCTCCAGATGGATAACAGACACCCTGTTCAGGGGTACGATCGATCTAAGCCGCCCCTACTCCCCACCAACACTGACTCTACTCTCTAACATAACTTCACCCTCTCTCCGCTCACGTCTACCACCTGCTCTCAGGCTGATTTGACATGATTGACTGACTGATTTGCGTCGTTGTAGGTCAACGCAACATCACGGACCTTCATGTGTGAATCATTTCCGAAAGACTGCAAAGAAGAGTCAAACTACGGACAATAGCAGGTGGTGATGTGTGCGGGAAATGACGTTCCAGGACATTTCCTCTATCCCTGGGCTTGAAATGATTTTCAGGTAGAGACTCGGAGCTGATGCAATCCCAAGTAAAAGCAGTTTCAACCAGTTAACACCTAGGATTTAGGAGGTGGCAGAGTGTATCTTATAAAAGCACCAAACGACCAACATTTATTAGATGAAGATTCTTTTGTGAGTAATTACATAAATCTAAGCTCGGCTTAGAAGTGTTGGACTTAAATCAACTGAAAAAATGAGGTCTTATAGACAGTAAAGACAGAGAGACTTGGCCCCAACACAGATCTAATGGAGGACAGAAATTAGGGATACAAATTGAAGTAATTACATAAGGGTTAGCCAAATACTTAAAGTACAAGAATACAGATTAAGGCAAAAATTTAAAAACATTCAGAGAAAACTAAAACATATAAAAATATATAAATAATGAATTTAATAAATAAACATGAACAGCAAATATATTTATCCAGAACAGAAATGTTACTACAAATACAAGTAAGAATTAGCTTGTCTTTGTCTTTACTTGGCTTGTTATTCCAACAGGGATCACTGCACGTGAGATTGCCACATGGTTGTTATACTGTTTATATTTTATAAACAATATATACATATATACACATACTGTAATTTTTCGGACTATAAGCTGCACCCAATACATTTTTTAAAGGAAAAAACATTTTGTATATACATAATCCGCACCTGACTAGAAGTCGCATGTGCCACATTCTTTTTGCATTTTCTATGATGACGTTCAGTTGATGCTAATTTTATTCATGTTGAAAGCGCGTTACCTTACGTTAAACTTCTTCTTCTTCTATGGTGTTTATTGGCGGGTGTGACCTGCGTCTTCCTCGACACCACCTGTCTCACTCTTACCTTTCCTGCTAAAGCAGTTAGAAAAAATGCTTAGCATTAGCCGCATCTCTGCATAAGCCGCAGGGTTGAAATTGTGTGAACTTGCGGTTTATAGTCCGGAAATTACGATATACATATACATATATATATATACATATATATATATGTATATGTATATATATATATATATAAAGTTTCTGCAATTATTTTAGATTAAAATTAAAGGTTAAATTTAATTTTTGTCATTGTGACATTGTGATTCAAACCACAGCACACAACAAAATGTCACCTCTGCATTTAACCTATCACCAAAATTAGCAGTAGGCAGCTTTGAGCACCCGGGGAGCAGTGTGTGGGGACGTGCCTGTCTCTTATACACATC
>JAFBJS010054528.1:30432-66105 GCA_016785265.1 Paraplagusia blochii | reverse complement strand
GTCTTAATCTCAGCATCTCTATATCTACTTCAGGAATCTAAATCCTCGCCAGTGAATAACTATGTGCTTTATCTTGTATTGATTTTCTCCTTATCGTACGCAGACTGCGGGGCACACAAATTAGGTGGAAAATGGTGATTGTTTCTTTTTCTTTCCGCATCCTGAAGAGACCTAACCTTCACATAATGCACATTTGGAAGACATATTAAGATGTGATATGATACCCCACGATCTATAGTTGCTTTTTGTCGCGAAGCACCATCTTGTCAGATCTATTGAGCGTATCATTACTGCTGTTCCTTTCAATTGCACTGGCAGGGTTCCTCTTAATTTGCAACACGTTTGCACCTGAGGGCATCTTCCCATCCATCCCAGCATCAGGCACGTCTCGGATTTGATGAAAAAAAAAGAAAAACCACCATGCATCCATTTAAGATATGTCCCCAAAGTAGGTTGTTAATAAGCCCAAAGTATTAGTCCTACGAAGACGGATGTCACTACCTGAAGGAGGCAGAGTCTTGTGTCTTATTTCTGTCATAGTCACATATTTATTTAGGTTTTACCCACTGTATGTGTTTTACTCTTACGTATTATAGCCATATATGTACTTGTCTGAGATATATGTGTGCATCATATATGTATTCTAACCATATGTGTTGTGAGTACTATATATTTGTTTGCATCATGTATCTTTGACTCATACCTATTATAGTCACATATTTGTAAAGTATAATATGCGTTTGGGTCATAGATGTATTTAACCCTAAAATACATGTGAGTGTTATATTATATGTGTATTTCTGTCTAATATACTGCATGTCTTTGAGTCTTACATGGTTCAAGCAATTTCCCCATTGTGGGACAAATAAAGGTTTCTTAATCTTAATATATGTCACAGTCATATATATGTGTGTCATTGGCACTATGTGTGGTTGGGTCATTAATGTGTTAATGCCACATATATGTTTGAGTCTAATAAACTGTATGAATCAGAGTCTTATATGTGCTCAAGTGTTTTATATGTGTTTGAGTCATACACAGTATGTGCCACAGTTATGTATGTGTTTCTAATATACTGTCTGTATTTGAGTCATATATATGTGTTTAAGTTTTATATGTGTGTTATATGTGTATACATGTGTTTGAGTCATATATGTGTCACATATATGTTTAAGTCAATTGTGTGTGAGTCATTTACGTGTTAAAGTCTAATGAACTGTATTTGAGTATATATGTAATATATGTAAAAGTGTTTTATATGTGTTTGAGTCATATAGTATATGTGCAACAGTTTGTATGTGTTTAATTCTAATGTACTTTTATATGTTACGGTCATATATGTGTTTGATTCCAATTAACTGTGGTATTTAAGTCACTTATTTGTATTTAGGTTTTATATTAGTTATAGACATAAACGTTGGGCGTGTTTGTGTCCAATTTATGTTTTTGAGTCGTCATGATATCCCAGCAGTGTAGTTTTTAGCAACTAGTGTTGAAAGACATTTCATTCCTCAACCGAGGAACATCTTTGCGTCCTTTATGTGAGGCTCTTATATGTGTTTGTTTATGTGTCGTGTACGTGTGAATTGTATTTTTTTTTTTAGAAAAGGTAAAGACGTACATGCCACCTGCAGCCAATCAGACAAGAGAAATAGATCAAACCTATCTTTACTTGAACATTTAAGTCTGAAATCTGAAGAAATGTTCTGATTCCAACTGAATTCCAAATGAGTGACCATGAAAACTAGCTCCAGGCCAATCAAAAACAAGGATTTTCTCATTCATCAACCCTCACACTTTCCATCACAATCCCTGTACATATCTAGCAATTCCTTATCTGAGAAAATGTTTAAACCGTCAGAAATATCTAGATTCCTAAACTATATTTGGGAACAAAAGAAAAAATCATCAAACAACTCCTTTCAGACTCGACCCAGACTGCTGGATAATGCAGCTGATGTGGTACCATCACTGATCCGGTTGCTGCTTAGCTGCCATGACACCTGTACAAATCCATTGGACACGGAGCCAGTATCAAAGAAAGGAATCAGGCACGGCTGCACGAGCTCTTGACTTCCACAGAGGTTAAAACACTGAGAGACCGGGAAAAGCAGCGGACCCAAAAAGTGGGCAGTGTTTGCGCAGCGAAGAGGTGGGAGGAATAGATTAGATTTTTTCTGTTTTTTTTTTTTTTGGTCCTGACTGAACCATGAATTGTTCTCTAATCACGAGGATGATACAAGCTGTTTAGATCAATCGTGACGAAGGCCAGAAAATCCTGTAACAATTTGTAATTGCGTCAGTCCCGATTTAGGGAGAAGATCTTCTGCAAGATTAGAGAGATGGAGGAAAACAGTGTTCCCAGATAAAATACGCGCAACATCTAACCATGTGAGATACAACGCCTATTTAGGTCGGATTTACTGGAGAACAGTATTTGGGAATCTGATCAATGAAGACGCAGAGTTACTTAAGAAGAGTATTTCGAAAGATATGAACAACAGAAACTTGAGCAGTGGAAATAAGAACTAATTTAAACTAATTTTAAAGATAAATGTTGAGGTTGTCTCTCAGACTAGCCTCTCTCTCTTCATCCTGTAGATAAGTGTTCCCCGTCCTTTTTTGCACCACGGACCGGTTAAATGTCTTGGACCAGACGTTAAGTTGTGGCAGATAAATACCCCCTGATAAAATTACATTTTTGGTGTTCCGAAATATTTTCCTACCTATAAAATCTTCCTACCTGAATTAACTGTGCATGGGCACAACAAAGATTTATCAAATGCACACAGCCTATAGCTTTCTGCTACGAGACGGGTATAAAAATTTTGAATCTTTTATCAATGACTGTGTGTCATTTCAAGTTTATTGTTGTCTTCTAAGAAAAAATATTTGCTAATCAAATATAGTTGCATTATTGATGATGGAATCCTTGTTCAGTTTTTTTGTTGATAGATCAAGAGAAGGTAATAGCCAGATGGGAACATTATTTTTCTGCAGCCCGGCACCTATTCACCCACGGACCTGTACCGGTCCCCGGCCCAGTGGTTGGGGACCACTGATGTAGACGTTTTTCTTTCTCTCTTTTCTTCTTCAAATCAGTTTCCCCCGCTGTGAAGTCATTTATCTCTGAACGGCACATTAACCAACCATTTTGCCGCTCTCGTCTGTGCGGGTATCGTCTTTACTGATAATGGGAAAAGATTATGCACATTCATTACCATTATCATTAAAATCATCATCATACGTTTAGCATAATAACGATGCACATTTTTTATAACCACTTGTTGGGGCCAAGTCAAATATTATAATATAAAATGTTTTTTTTTTTCACATAAAAAATGCCAAAAGTACTTTATTGGCACTAATACTGTCATTTTCATCTTCTATTTTTCTATTTAACTTTTACTTCAAATAATACAACTGGCTAATTGTACATTGCACAAGTCACAGGTTATAACAAAGTGCAGCTGAATGACCGACCGCTCTCTCAGCACAATCTGTTTTCTTAATGAAGTAGTTATCAAGTGTGAAGTAGGAACTGCTGACGTAACTGCGGGCACTGGGAGATGAGCGGAGCAGTGGAAAAAAAAAAAAAAAACCTACTCCAGGTGAGTGTATATTATTCACAAAGTCACCTCTAAAGTCTGAATCCCAAACTGCGGTTAGAAGGGAAGGAGGATTCCTCAGATTCCACATTAGAAGGAGCGAGTGCGGGGATTGAGGATCAGTGCGGAGGTCGGCTTTAACAAAAAAAAACAAAATTCCCCCTGGATCTATTAGCCCTTGGTCTACGCATACAAGTACAGAGACAAGTCCTCTCCTAATGAACCGTTTATACCTGTCTACGTCAGAGTCTTTTCCAATCATTAAGGTAATTCAACATCACAACTATGCAAACAGGTGGTTTTCAACTGATGATAATGATAATTAAAGAGGAAAAAGAAACTATTGTACCTGTGTCCTCGACTTTAGGGTAATCTTGCAGTGTCCTCCTCCTGTAAGAGACTTGGTGATTTAGAGAGTATCCTTAGCCTTGGGGTTTCAACAACTGAACACATGCCTCCTCTGAGGCTTCTTATAATGGCACACCCCTTCCCTCCTGGCTCAGCCCTCCACCAGCACCACCATCCACCCCTCCCTTTCCCTAAACATCACGAATTACACCACCACAAAGAGTTAGAGAGGGGGAGAGAGAGTGGGTTAGAAAGACAGGAAGAGAGAGAATGGAGAGGTGGATTCCCCCATTCTGTTACGCACAAACCCTCCAGGTGAACGCACGAACCGCTGCCCCGCGCTGACGTAGGAGGCGTTGCCTACGCCATTGGTTGTCGTCTTCATTGAGGTAACTAATGGGGCTCTAAAAATATGCATCATCTGCCATGAGATTGATCCAGAAAGGATCTGTGTCTAAGGTGTCCATAAAAGCCACCACGCCTCAATGGCGACCTGCTGCCAAGGTCAAAGAAACAAGGACGCAAATGAGATGTTTACCCCGGATGTACAAGTTGAGGGGGGGACAAAGCAAGTGACATTGGAGGCAAGACAAGGAGATGTTTGTGCCAAGTTTAGAGTGCTTTTGTTAGAAGGGATGGATCGGGATGGGACGCTAGGGTTTCCTTTTAAATTTGGTCAATTAGGATTATCGGAGTGGACGTGAGTGAAGACCGTATGAGTCATGAAGGGAATTTGAAAAAGGGAAGACGACTTGAAGAAAAGGCAGAGGTTCATCTTAACAGAGTAAAAAAGAAAAAAAACGTGTTGAGAATTATAAATATACCCCATATTACACTGTTATTTCAGTCATTTTGTATGCGACCATTTGACTTAAATATCAGAGCTCAATTTTAATGAAAGAGACATTTTCCCAAATGACAACATCCCCACACTGAATGTCCGATTACGGCACCTCAAGTATCATTAAACCAGGCGTACACCGTGCAATTGTTAGCATTTTTCGGCACAGTTTTTCAGTTTTGCGTCTATCTGGCGATCGGGCCTGAATTTTGTCTCAGTCACATCCATCAGTACCAGGTATCACAAGCGATTATCTCCTCCCTACTGCCACGTGATCAATCCTGCCAACTTACCCACAATTTTTCAACCTGCCACACTGCACATGCACAAACAGAGATACAGAAGGGAAAACAAGTCAACAACAACGAGCAACATGGCAGAACTGACAGACCGGACATTTTCTGGTCAATACACAATGTTGGAATTTCCATGACGCTGTGTGCAAACGCTGTAAACTCAAAGACTCAGCATGAATCAGCCATAAAATAACTGTTTAAAGTCCTTTTTATTGAAAATCTCTACAAAATCTCTTATTTTTAGACGTGATAGTGACATGGAGACGGCGGCAACATTGTGCTTGTTTAATAAACACACAGAAAAACACTCTAAAGGTTTCTAAAGTCAAAGTTCTAAACAGGAGATTTATATTTGTCAATTTTGAAAGACAAAGTAACTGATGTTTCCCAAAAACTGGGTTGCAAACCTCAGGCCGGTCGCAGTCAACTTTGTTGGTGTTTTTCATTGATTAATATTTGAGTATTACCAATTGTTCAGCTATCCGTTGTACAAAAATAAAATATCTATTCATGTTCAATAATGGTCAATGATTTACTTACAGTGTCTATTGTTGTGAAGGTACGTGACTCTTAAAATGTGGTTCCCCAGAAAGAAAGTTTGGGAAACACTGCTGTCGGGAGCAAAGAGTGATCACCAAAACAAAAGGAAGAACCCAGGCTGAAAGAAAAAGAGGTGAAGTGGAAACAATAACACCAAGAAGAGCAGTGAGAGGCAGATTTTTTTATTTTCAGAGTGCTGGAGAGAGACTGGATAGTGCTGAAGTAACCAATAAGAGATAAGTGCGATCAACGACTTCCCGTATCAGTAGCGCATTAAATTAAAAGGCCACAATAATCCTTATATTCTACTACAGCACTTTTAGAAGAGTCATTCAACAAAATATTTGCGAAATGATTCCGGGGCTTTGGGCCGATAGGATTTCTACATTGTTTTAAAATATTTTTTTCACGAATCATTGTCTGTACAATGTCTATTTCAAAGATCAATCCACATCGGACGAAAAAAATACCAGTTAATAGCAACTGGGGTTTATTTTTGCTGAGGAAAGTCTTAGACGCCATGGACAGAGCATTATACGAGCATCACAAATTAGCAGGAGAAGAAATGTGATGAAGCCTATCAGGAGAGAGCTTGAGTAAAGTGGCCATCGTGTGTGATGATTCTAAATGAGATAAAAAGATTGCGTGGAAAATATCCTCAGACGTGAATTCACAGTCATATAGAGTTACCTCTGGAACAAATTGTTTCTCTTTCCAACCATCATCTCCCAGTTCTTATCTGTCTCTCTCTCTCAACCTGTCTCTCTGTCTTACACACACACACACACACGATAGACGGAGAAGCGTAAGCGTATTAAACCCAGCAAAAGAATCACATCAAATGTTGACATTTGCAATTGACGTTGAAACAGAAGTTCAGCCGAGGTTGGTGACGATGTCTTATCGTGATAGAGTGCGCTCTAAATTTCATAGTGCAGATACACATCTCAAAGAGACACGGTCTCTCGGCAAAACTGATATTCAGTGCAAGTCTGGTGTTGCGTTATAAAAATTGTTCTGCTCAACAATACAAGAGTATATGGGCATATACAGTGGGCTGTCGTCTGTTGCGGGGTTAACATTCCGCGGTGGCCAAAAAACTCATTAGTTATAGTATTATTTATGTACGTTTGTACTCTTTACGAACGTCTTATGGACCATTGGAGGACAGGAAATTTAGCATAACCTTTTCCTTGTTTTCCTAGTCTATAGATGCATATTTTGTCACATATTTATCAGTACATCACATATATACATGTATAATTACTAAAGGGTAGAAAAATAATGGTTCTGTTTTGAGGTCCAGTTCATTTTCAGTATAAAGTTGTTGTTTATTTGTGCTTATTAAACCTAAACTTTGTTGTGATTGATAATACTAGTAGGTTAAAAAAAGTACTTTCAAAAAAGAAAGAAAAGTATGAAATGAAAAATAAGAAAAAGGCCAAAATAGATCATTGCAGCTTTGGCTGGACATACACTGTACGATCTCGCACTGTACGATCCATGTAGCCAGAACTACTTGGTAAAATTGTCTGCAAAATGTATGGTATATATGGTATATATGCAAATAAAGACGAGGAAGAAGGAAAAGCTGGAAGTGCAATAAGACAACAACGTGTATGGACCAGGAAATATATTGGTGGATGTGGTCAATCTGTGTTAAAATACAAAAAAGTTTTTTTTTTGTGAAATTGCTCATAACAGATGCTACCTTTGAGGCAAATCCATCATCCAGGATTTCATTCAGATTCGTGATGAGATGTTGATAAATGTGGCGGTATACAAATGACTAATTGGAGCCCCACCCTACCAAAAAAATCTCTACTTTTTACATTTCGATTTTTTTTAACTGAACTTTCCCCACCTTTTTTCATTGCCTGCTGCCGTTAGCATTAGCTCCCAGAGAGAATGTTGGTGCTGGCACTGAACATGTGTGCTGTCTGATAGTAATGGATGAATTGGGTCTATAGACAGAACCATCAGTAGGGTTGAGATAAGGACCTGTGAAGAACAAGCAGCAATTCCGAGGCCTGTCTATCATTGATATCGCCAGCATCCACTGGCTGTCCACTGGAGGCGGACCAAGAGACGGAGATTACACAGAACACCCTGCTGAGCTTGGCAGCACAGTTTCATCTCAAAGGTACACTTCTAAAAACCATTTAAACTGCTGAAAACTTTGTGGTATAGAGCACGAAAAGACATTATACGGATTTGTCAACGTAGTCTAAATGCCAAACATTTCCAACAGCTCACGAATTTATTGATAAACATTTATGATGTAAAAAGTAGGAAAATTCTACCCATAGAATCGTCCTACCCCAGTTAACTGCCATAGTTTTCTGCTACTTACGGACAAACTTTGCTGCTAGGTAATAAATAGCTAATAATGTCATCATAGACTAGCTTATGCAGTGTATTTATCAAATATATTATCCTTTTTGTTACAATTTAAAAAATTAGAAAATAAAAAAACTGCTGAAGTACCCATCATTAAGCCAGCTTTATAACACCTACTGTATATATCTACCAATGTCCACACATAGGGGACATTAAACATCACTGTCTGTTTACTGTCAAACATAGATAAGACGTCCATTTATGAATCCAGTAACGTTTGTATTCGGTTGCATTTGTTGTCAGAGAATAATTAAATCTGATATTAAGGCATGTAAAAATAAACTTTTATCAATATAAAGTTCACATTAACATCAGCTCAAGAGACCATGATCAGATGTATATTTCGAGTCTGTAAAAAAACGCTATGAACTTACAGAAAATCAGTGGCAGGCAGGAACCAGAGGGCGAGTGTCATCAGCAGATATACAACAGTGACCTGACAAAGACAGGGATTCACACAGGTCAATCTGTCTGCCTGTCCTTCTGCCTGTCTGCCTATCTCAAGATTCAAGATCTATCTCTGTATATAATCTCACAGGACACAGTGTCATATATCATGAACCTTAAGCCACACCCTTCTCCTGCATACAAAATAAATGTACATTTTTCTAGATCTTCACCATGTAAATCAACTCGAATCTCATTGAATACTTCTCTTTTTTTACCATAATAAGACATTTATGTGCAACATTTGAAAGATACAATCACAATAACCTGTGCCTGGACAGAATTGCAGTAATATTTGTAGAAAAACACAAATAAAAAAAATGTGCATGTAGCAGTATCTGCATGGAATACTGCCTGTACATCTGCCTATGGACATTTATTACATGTCAGAGACCTCTAAAATAGACAGAAAAAAAAACCTTTAGAAGAGAACAAACCTGGACAGTCCTTGGAGGACAGCCCTGTTTCATAACAAGGTGTCTGCGAGTGTTCTTCTCATTGGGCTGATGTGTTTTACAGTCTATGCCATGATGAAACCCAATGATGTGAAACTGAATTAAGGCTGGGGGATCTCTGGTGGTTTATGGCAGCTATGGTGGGACATTCACCTGTCAAGACACAATTGATTATTATTTGCAAGCGCAGCCAACAATGGATTTTGGCGAAGATCTCCAAACGCTGACAGTAGAACTGCTCAAAAGAATTTGCAGCATGATTCCAAAGTAATTAAAGCAACATTCCAATTTTTTATTTCAGAAATGTTGCCCTTAATACTTGCCAGAAACCAATGCAACAAGAATCTGTATTTCTCAAAAAAAGGATTCTTGAACAAAAGGAATTAATAGCAACCAACCTGCTTGCATTTTAAAATGTTGATGCCCGTGGCCATAGCATACTGGTGTAATGGAGTCGATTTTACACAATCAAGACCTCATAAAACCGCAGAGGCAACGTGGCAAAATTTCCCCAACTGCGACGCACTGGTGAGGAAGACGAACGATTGTAAAAGACGGACTGCTGTGAGGCTATGATGAAAAGATGTTTACTGATGTTTACTTTCGCAGAGAGCCCAGCTCAGGATAGACCTCGGGATTAAATGCAAGGGTTTTGACCTCAATCAAGGAAATAATTACTGTTGTCTACCCTGTTGGTGGACTCCATAATTAGCAAGGCAAAGCCCCCACAGAAAACACAATTAGCCTGAAACAGAGATGATTAAACTATAATTCTTATTTGACTATTTAATGTCCTCTTTGTGTCCGTGAAGGTTTATTGAATTTCTCAGGAAAGTCCTTATTGCTCCTATTGTGTGGTTCCCAAGGAAGCGCATCCTATTTAACCATTCTTACCCGTCATACTATGTCCAATATCCAGACCCTGATATCTGTGGGGTACGATAATTGAAAAGAGGACATTTGGTTTGTGATAAAACAAGTCAAGTATGACTCACTCCTCAAGTAATAAAGGATATTCATGACTGATAAAAGCTGTGGATCTCACTGGTCAAATACGTAGCTGCACACCCACGCACATACATAATCCCCTGAAATGCACATGGAAATTGTTAGCCCTAAAGAAAACATTTTAAAGTATTTACCGCAGCAGGAATTCCAGCATTAAAAAGCCTGCCATTAACCTTTAGCATTGTTAAAAACAAAATATTTTTGCTGGATAACAGACTTTTTTGAAAAGGCTACAACGAAAGACTTGTTGCAGTAATATTGTGTGGACATTAAACAAAAGTTAACTAAACACAGATTTAATAATGAAATGAAATTGCTTCCCATATACAGTACACTAACCTTCAAAGGATTGGTGCCAACCAGACAATTTTGTGTTGGTATCAGTTAGCACGCCTGCCTCAAAAACAAAGACTCCTGGGTTTGATTCCCAGAGGAAGGCGGTCAAAACAACAGCTGCTTTTAACACAATAATTTTCCAAATTGGGATACAGTATATCCTTCTTTTGTCCTCATTTTTTTTTTTTTTGCATTTTCCATGAAAATTCACACATTTATTCACCACCAAGAGTTGTAAAATGGATAAAATATGTAGCAAAATGTAGAAATAATGATATGTATGAGATATAATAACTTTATTCGTTCAAACTTTGCCTCTGTTAAAGAATTCTCCATTGCCAACAATTACAGCTTTGCAATAGCTGACATTATTGTTGTGCTTACATGACTTTACTATGGTTTTCTACTCATTTGATAGCATTCTGACGCAATGAGAAAAAAAAAAACATTGCACATGTACTGGAGTAAGTTGCTGGAAATTGAATGTAGATATTGAACCAAAAAACAGACATTTGCAGCTAGAGGTGTCAATTACTGCACATTAGCAATGGATAGAGTGTATTTCTGTTTAGAGTTATTTTTATAAAAAAAAACAGTGCTTTTCTAAATAAATAAATTCACAACGTCACAACGTGACCCCAAACATTTGAACGGTAGTGTAGCTATTTAAATGTATACATATTCTAGTTGTATGTGCTATATAAAGTCAAATAAAACGAAATTCATAAACTCTTAAGTTGTTTTGTACCTTTAAGATTGTCCCAGCGAACTGGTCCATTTAATTGTTGTTCTTCTTGTCCGATGACACATCTTGGCGTCCGAAACCCGAGCCAATCACTCCCTGTGACGTTTTTCAACTTTTAGCCAATCAGAATGCACGTTTGACACGGAGCGGGTCGATACGAAAACAACACCCGGAAGTGAGTTGTTTAGTTTCGTCTCGGTGGATTAGACGGGAAAAATATCTAATTTAGTCGTCATATTTATTAACCAACTGTACCCGAGACTGTACGTTTGTGGTGAGTAAAAGTAAAATAAGTTTTACGCTAGTTGGTGTTGAAAAACAAGTAGTTTTGTGCGCTTCCCCTTTAAGCCAGCGACCGCAGAGAGCGCCAAGTATAGAGGATTCAATATTCAAAAAAACTTTATTTATCCTTGTAGGGTGTAGTGAAAATAATGCGATTTCGACGCGTACTGCAAACAATACTCTTATCTACGTAAAATAATAATACGTCTTGATGATATGTTTTAATCTTACGTGCTAAAGAGAGGCTGTATAACGGAAAACCAATCCTCTTTAAATGTACTACAGCACCACGTAGCTGTTGTTTATATGTAGTGGCTGTGCGACAATATCCGCTTTTAAAGTATAAGGATGCCAATAGAATGTTTCTAACATAAGTTTGGGTTTTATTGTCAATTTTTAAGGTGAAACTACTTTTAAAACTGTTTAAAAAGTAGTCCTAATACACAAAAGTGCGTTTGTTCACAACCTTAAATGTCAAATAATTTTTATACACCAAAAACCCAAGATATTAGCACCACATGGCAATTGTTATTGCTAGTGTTAATTTATTCTCCAGATATACGTTTAAAGAGTCATATGAAGTTGCTTCATGCTATCTATCCACCTACTTACCTATCTGTAGGTATATAAATAAAAACTTTTTTTTTGTTTTTTTTCTTGACACAGCAATATTTCTCGTTCAGCTCAGATGGAGGAGCTCTACACCTTAGAGAAGGAGGTCGGACGAGGCAGCTATGGCGTTGTCTTTGAAGGACATATGACCAAAACCGGACAGAGGGTGGCCATCAAACGGTTACCCTGCAGCAATCCAGAATGTATTGAACTTTACCTGCAAGAATTGTGGGCCATGAGAGCCACCGCCAAGAACCACGTCAACGTTATTGCCCTGCACGATTGCCTCCTGCAGAACGGCCCTCGCAGTCTGAAGCCCCTGAAACCAGGGAGGCTGCCTTTGTCTCTGGTTGAGAGTGTGTTAAAAGGTAGTGTAGTTGAAGCACCAAAGATTCAGGACCAGGAAAACATCCAGCCAAACTCTCGGAGGAGAACAAACTCCTCTGTCAGGCTTCAGGACCAGACCAACACCGTGCAGGTCAGAGCGAAGCTCCAGTCAGCGGAAAATACAACTCCCGCCAGGTCTCAAAACAGAGCCCGAAAGAGACTGTCCCTGAGAGAGGACGAGCAGCCTGGACCTCTGCGCTGCTTGGCCCTGTGGCTCGTCATGGAGTACTGTGATGGCGGTGACCTAAACCAGTATCTTCTCTCACAGACCCCAAATGAACAACGTAACCATAACGTGGTCTTACAGTTGTGCAGCGCTGTAGCTTTTCTCCATGGCCTGGGGATCACACACAGAGACCTGAAGCCGGACAATGTGCTGGTCTCTGTCACCTCAAAAGGCCCAGTTATCAAGGTAGGCACTTTATAAAATGTTAAACCTGCACAAGTTTACTGGTCTGCTAAAAGATGTGGGATGCTTTCTAATTGATAGAGGTAGGTATGTTGATGGATACATATGTAGGAAGGCAGATAAATATGTAAGTAGGTATGTAGATAGATATACGTATTGATAGATAGGAAAATACAGTGGATGTTAGATGGGTTTGTAGGTAGGAAGGAAAGTAGATCTGTAGGTAGGTAGATAGAGAGATAGATAGACAAATAGACAGGTAGAGCAGTAGGTGGTTAGACCAGTGGGGAGGTAGATAGGGAGACAGATAGATTGATTGATTGATAGGTATGTGGGTAAATAGATAGATCATTAATGCCAGTCAGACATTTTATTCAAACTTCTTTGGGGATAGATGGATAGATAGATGTGAACGTGAGTACGTAGACAGATATGTACTGTAGGTAGGTGGATAGAAAGATAGATAGGTAGTTAGATAGATAGATATGTAGGTGGATAGGTAGGTAAATAGAGAGCGAGAGAGATAGTTGCAGTATATATTTAGGTAGGTAAGTAGGTCAATAGATAAATAGATAGACAGATAGATAGATAGAGCAGTAGGTGGGTAGACCAATAGGGAGGTAGGTAGTAGGTAGGTACATAGATAGATGGACTGATTGATAGATAGGTATGTGGGTAAATAGATACATTTTATTCAAACCTCTTTAGAGCTGAACTGTGACTGGATAGATCACAGATTTGTCTTAAAACTAGCATTATTTGAAATCCAAGTATTAATCTACAAAACCTGGTGGAGCCAACATTTTTTTTAACTCATAACAAACAGAGGATGATCCATAACCCTATAGTTAGATGAAGTGAAAGCATTACCACACTTCTGTCCCTGGGTGATAGAAAGTGGTAATATGAGTCTGCGTCTGTTCGCCCTGCAGGTGGCCGACTTCGGCCTGAGCAAGATGAGCGGTCTGCTGGATGGGGATCTGACCCGGCAGCATTTCTCATCCACCTGCGGCTCTGACTTCTACATGGCTCCAGAGGTGTGGGGCGGACTGACCTACACGGCCCAGGCAGATATCTTCTCCCTGGGTGTAATGTTCTGGGCAGTTCTGGAGAGAATCACCTTTGTGGAGGAAGGGACCTCACAGGAGCAGCTGGGTGAGTCAAGACTAATTCATCCAGGGAAGCTCAGCGGGCGGAGAGAATCAATGGAAACGTAGTCCGATGAATAATGTGAAACACGGTGCATGAAACAGGAACGCTGATTGTTTCCAGCTAACATTTCAGCCTCTCTGGTCAGCCGCGCTCTTTCCTGTCCAGAGTACTCATAAAGGTTGAGCGTGCGGTCATGCAGGTTGACGCCACGTCACAGCCAATCCAGTTAGAGCTAATTAACTGGCACATATTAGAAATGTCACATGCTGTTCGTCACACGTTCCTCATGCTCCGATGGAACAATCTCTCCACCTAAATGGCACGGAATCCAAAGTCGATTTGCGGGTTGGACATTCCGATACGTATTATATTAGAGCAGTTTCTTATAATAAAATGTGACAGTGCGTTATTAACTTTTTTTCTTCTTCGATCAATGAGCGAACGTCACTACGTTTAGTTTCTTTGAAATGTAGTTATTTATAAATTTGATGGGTTATTGTTTCCTTTGTAACATCATCAAGCAGAATGAAGATCAATTACATCCTATGCTCTGCTAACGCATTGATGAAGATGGATTCCACGCTGTCTTTTCACAAATTTGCTGTTTGAAGAGGCCAGGGCTCATTAATGTGACCAGGGAAGCAACACTATAAAAAAAAAAAAGGAACAACGTTCCAACCTGTTGTTGTGGAACTCAGATTCTAATATTTGTGTTTAATGTCCTATCCACATCAGAGCCCCAGGTGCCCATAAGACAAGTCGGCACCTTAATGTTCACGAGAACCTGGTCCCCGCTACTATCACCCAGTAATGAAATGACCATAATACAAATGTCTCATTCCATTTCCGTCACTGAGATTTTTTTTTTTTTTGTGGTCGGGCATAGAAATATGAACCATTATCTCAAAGTTTAATTCTTTAGAGAACAGCCTGTTTGAGTCACTGATGCTCTTCTGTTTTCCGCTCCTTCTATTCCTGTGGTATGAATGGCTCTTTTGAGGGATTCGGCCGGTGTTCCGGTAGATTCGGACGGATAAGAAAATACACACACACACACACACACAAAAAAATGGAATTTTAGCAGCTCCAATAACAACCCTGTTTGTCAGTGATAAAAGGGGCAGCCGGAGGCTTTTTGCAGGCTGATAAAATGGTCGACGATTTCTACTTTATCGTCCTCAAAGCGCCATACACCCACACAATTATCTGACAAGGCAAGAGAGCAGAGAGGATGCATCATGTTGTTAAGGAGAGGGACACGGCATATCCTGTTTGTCCTCAGGTACGAAAGTAATAGATAGTATGCAAAAGACAGACATCAGTCCTTCATTTTTATATTCGGAAGATGCGGTTTCGACACAACGGCCTGCTATCAGGTGTCTAAGGTCAACATCCAAGACAGAGAGCTGCAAAAGAAATGCGATGAATAAGTATTTTTTTCCATTCAATAAAAAGTCAGATCACACTGGAATTTAATAGTTGGATGTATCTCGGTTGTTAGAAGTTAAACTCCACATTCTGGTGGAGTTTTACGCCAACTCCAGGATGCAGCTGAACACTTTGATTGCCAAATGATGCATTTGAGAACCACAGCTGGTACTTTTCGGCTTGTTGTAATCACAGATGAACGTAAGGGTGCTTATGGCGCCGGATCAAACTCTCTCGTGTCTCATTGTGCGAGGAATTTGGAACTATTCCGGATTTCACCTTCATTCTTTTGAATCCAGATGCTGCCGACGCGCATGATTGAAGAAACACAAGCGGCTAGAATGAGGAGTTACTCCGACCACCTAACTGTGTCTCCCTTCTCTGATTTCGTAGGTGCCTACGTGTGCAAGGGTCGCTCGGGCTGGCTGATGCCGCTGGGGGAAGCCCTGTGGGAAAACGATGAGCTACAGCTCTGCATTCCAATGAAGTTTAAGAGGGCGCCCCCACTGCCACCCCCTCCCGGTCCGTCCATGTGCTCCCTGCTCTTAGACATGCTCGCCTCAGACCCGGACGCTCGGCCTCCCGCCAGCCAGCTGGAAGCCAGAGTGCGGTCTGCTCTCAGAGAGGAGTCCCACTGACACAAAGTGCTTTTTTTTTTGCCGGCAGAGCCACTGCCCGGAAATATTGACTCCCAGGTCCCACGACTGTGATGTAAATAGGAACCACTTTGCTCCCAACTGGGAAGTTGCCATAACCTGCGTCTACGATTGCGCGGAATTGGAGGTGCTGCGTTTATGGACCCAGGACACCTGGGGTGGTCTACGGAGAAGTCACGCAAAAAAAAAAAAGATTCCACTGACTCAGATTTTGCTGTGTTAAAGCGTAAAAGACCTAAAAAGGGATGTTAAATATAAGGGAGTGATGCAGTTGCTTCTAAAAATGCATTTAAATTATGTTTTATCTTCAAGATGAACAAAGAAAGATAAACTACTAGAACAAAGTTAAAAGATAGAGGTCGCTGTTGAGCCAACTTACGATTACTCAATGTTGATTTTTGGGAATATTGAATCTGAAACAGCCGTTTAATATTATCAAAACCCACATCATTGGTATTTGCCTTTCTCTGTAGCCATTTCAATGTTTTACAGTTTTTTTACAGACCTACAAAAAAAAAAAACTAAATGTCTGCACTATAAAAAATACTATGAACTAAAATTACAAATCCTGCCAGTATATAAGGGTGTTATACTGGTGGGCCGACTGCAGCACATATTTGATATGATCTGGCGGGCCAAATATAATTCCACTGTGGGCCAGATTTGGTCCCCGGGCCTGAGTTTGATATCTGTGTAACTCATCCCAATGGGGCTAAGACTGAAACCCCAGGAAAACACACCCAGAGTGTCCGATATGCAGAATAATGTTTTTACTGTCACTGTATCATCAGTGCAATAAAAAGGCACTATATGTAGCTGAAATGATCAATAGCGGAGCCTTTTGGTCAGTGTTTTGTTGGTTGTAAATTATGTTTAGTGTTTCTTTACTCCATGTATATATATTAAAAAAAAAAAAAACTGGGAAAAAAAGTGCAAAAAAGTCTTGTGAATCTGCCTCAAATAAATTGATGTCACAACTGTGTAGTCCATTCAATTGGTCAATGTTCTTCCTGCATGGTCACCCTGTATGGAAATCATCTTTTTTTTATTATTATAAGCCGATTATTTAACCTTAAATATTTTTTTTCCTTTCCTTTTACTGAAAAAAAAGCTGTTCAGATTTGGATCAAAAAACTAAAAGGTTTGTTGATGCGAGACTGTTATTCACATCATGAACAGGATATTAAAACAAGATGGAGGCCTTTCTGCTGATCCTATCCGGATTCATTCCACAAGACTTATTATTAACCATTTATCTTAGTCCATGGCTATACACACAAAATTACAATTTATTACACTTATACCATTTATGCTGACATCTCAAAAAGTAAGGATACACATCGACATTATTGAAAAACGTCCATCACTGGCTTACGATCTTTTGCAGACTGAGCAAAACATTTAGGAGATACGCTGTATCCTATTTGCGCTGTATCTGATTTGAAGAAATAAATATATATATATATATATAAAGAATGAAACGTCTTTCAACTCCAAGAAGAAGTCCAGTTCCTGACAACTAACCTCTTTGGACATCATGCCCTGGATGAATGTGTCTTCACAGACACAATTTGCTTCCCTTCCTCCCTCACCTAGCATCTATTTTGTCTGAAAGATAACAGATAAAAGTCAGCAATCGGGAGCTTCTTTGTCAATGTTCTGCGACACAGGTAATCACAGCAGACACATGTTCTAACCTTCACCTGAGCAGCGTTTAAGTCAACTTGCTCCTCTCCTGCACACTTGGTACTGGGGATTAGAGCATGGTCTGTTTCCTCTAAAGCTGCAATCATCCCAGCGGGTCTGAGTGGGGAGAAAGTCTTTTCAGATTTCACAGCTCAGTATAGAAGCAAACAAACTTGGAGAGTGAGGGTTGGCTACGTCAGGGCTGCGACGGTAACTCTACAGCTGAGTGGAGTCACGACGCATCCAGGAAATTACACACAGCAGCTCACTTCCCAGCCACGTCGTGCAGCAGGAACCTCTGAGACACAGGTCGCAGCAGGAGCTATACGCGCTTTACTGCGGGCTATTGCTCAAATGAAAAACACCTTTTGGTAACGCTGCTGCTGCTCGATGAAGCATTTAGTCAGTGATCAGGCGACAGGTTATGGATGGAGAGGTAATTGGAAAGACTGCGTCAAATGAGCCTGTAACGCACTCTCATAGGGCAATCGTCAGGGGTGTGCAGCGAGGCCAGGAGGCCTTTAGCCTCTAGAGGTAAAGTAAGGCACTCACTCTTACCAGGTGACCTTTTTCCCCAACGCAGATACCAGTAAACGCCATCACAGACTATGATTCAGGTCTTTTCATTAAAAACCACCTGCATAATAGTGTATAATATATGTTTTTATTATCTTAAAAAACAGGGAGTTGTGTAACATCGAATATTTGACTCCTGATCGTTTTGGATTCTTCCTTACAACCATTTGTGTTTCCCAGAGAATGGCCAAAAGAAAAGAAATCCCTCAGATATGATTATAATATTACTAAGGAACCACTCAAAAGTCCCACAGAACCAAAATGTTGACTGTTGTGCGTCCATACCAAGTCCATTCAGCATAAATCTAAGCGTCTTCATGTTCAGTCCGTTTCAGGTGTGAACAGGTCCTTCACCATGTACGGTCCCTGCAGTTCATAACCCATCTTCCTGTAGTAGTTCCTGGTCCCAACGCCTGCAACACAACAGTAAAGTTCTGGTAACGTGGAACAAACACAAAATATAGTCTTCAAAGAGGCATGGAATAACCATGGGGGTTTGGACCGTCTTACTTTGTTTGTTGGTGAAAAATATATTTTAGCTGAAAATGAAATATAGGTAAATTTATTTTATAAATATATATATATCGGGATAATACACTGTATATATAAATATATAATATAAAAAACACATGTTGCTATATAAATGTATACATGGCATTATTACATTACATTAAAATACATACATATATTCATATACTGTTTACACATATACTGTACTCTATATGTGAAGTGGACACTATGTACGGTATATATATGTACTGCATATATAAACATATACATAAACATTGCTATCTATTTATAGATAAATGCATTACATTCAATTACATACAAATATAAGTCACTGCATATTAATACATATATGGGCTATTAAATATTAAAAACATAAATAAATAAATATACTTTTATATATGCACACACAAAATATTTTATACACATAGCATATATATTGATATATACTAAATTTATATGGCACGTGTATGCATATATATTTATATATATAAGTTGCTACATATATAAAAATATACGTATATTTATAATTATTATTATATATTTATATATTTTATTTATTTATTTGGCGATGATGATTAGTTATTATATTTAAATGTATTCACCTTTCTTTAAAATTGGGATGTACATCGTATATTAGTGAACATTGTATATATTTTTATATTGCATTGTATATTTACATATGATAATGTCTCCAATTGCAGTAGAAGGAACAAGGTAATAAAGCGTCTCTCTTACCTGAGATAACAGCCAGTTTTCCCGACCCGTGCTCGTCTCTAGCGATCCTCTCCGCCTCCTCCATCAGCATCATACCAAAGCCCTGTGCATGAAGGAGAACACAAAAATCAACCTAAAACAATCTCTGGTTGAACATCTAACCTGATTTAACCTCCTTCTCTGTTTCATCTCAGGGTTAAAGGCAGAGAAATCAGGTTTTGTGTCTGGTAGGAAAAAACAATCATATTCACAGCAGGTGGAAACCAAAATGACTTGAACTGAACTTTGTCTTTTTTTTTATCTGTGAGATAAAATCACCTGATGCTGGAACTTGCTGGGGTCACGGCTGCTGACGGGGACGACGCTGCCGTAGACGTGCAACTCGCGAACGATGGACGCGCCTCCCTTCAGCTCGGGGCGGAACGACTGCGGGGAGCAGCGGCGCAGGCGCAACAGTCCGATCAAGATGTCCTGCTCCGGGTCCTCGTAGGAGAGGAAAGTCTCCCAGCTGCCGTTGGCTACGTAGTCCCTCCTGACCAGCTCCACCTTACGACATGGTGATAAGGTCAAAACACAACGGACTCTCAAAGAGAGACGAGAGGAACTTCCTTGTGAGAAACTTTGTCAGTACCTGATAAGGTCGGACCTTGTGGTGTATTTCTTGGATGCCGACTTCTCTGGTTCTCACGTCTCGACACTGAGACGAGAGAAACGAATAGAAACTACAGATCAGACATTAGGTTCAATTCATCTTTCTTTTAAATTGGGATGTAAAAATTGGGGGTCCGCAAAATATCGTTCCACATGCCGCAAATGTCCCATGGGCCGCGGGTTTGAGACCCCCGTTCTAAGGTGAACCCTATTATGGTTTCCTCTCGCTTCAATGTTTTCCAACCACTTAATGTTAACTTCATAAAAAAAAGAAAAAAAATTACGAAATGATCTGGGAGATGGAGCTAGCAGGTAGGAGACAGAAGGGAGATTGATGGATGCAGTGAGAGAGGACATGGAGGAAGTTGGAGTTAAAGTAGAAAATGGAGAGAACAGGTGGAGATGGAGAAATGATAATTGGCTGTGGAAACCCCTGGAAATGCAAGTTAAAAAATGTATAAAAACTTTGAGAGAAAGTTTAGCCTCACTTTTTTTCCCACTGAAAAAGAAAAGGTGGAAGAAACTTCTGCAGCTGAGCTGTTTCTATTTCTGCTTCCACTAACCAGGGTTGTCGGATCAAACACCTAAGTCTCGAGGACCGCATTCAATATTACATAAATGAATAAAATCGGGTTAAAAAAGGTGAATAAGTTGGATTAGAAGGGATTTCTCTGGAAGTATTCCATCTCAGAGAGAGGAGTCTATGAGATGGGCTATTTTGGAATGCTTCAACAGGTACAGCAGATGGAATTTTTTGGTATTATGAATCAAGGACTCCATAAGAACATTTTAGTCGGACATAAATCAAGCGGACAGACGGAGATGGCGACGCCAACCCCTGTCCTGATGTTTTCAGCCTGAATGAGCGCCACTAAATCAACTCGCTATTGTTCAACATTTATTCGATAAATGAGGTGGGGAGAAAGAGGTGCTTCAATTCCATGCTCCAAAAGTTCCAAAAAAGTACATCAGCAGAGTAGTCTACACGGCCGACTCTGATCATCTGCATCTTTGCACTTTTAATCGTGACACAGACTTCCCCAGGTATTGGACTCAGTACCTCAGTGCCCATGTCCTTCATCCTGGCCAGTGCCAGTTCTCTCAGGTTGCCATGTTCCACACCGGAGCTCACCAGAGGCATGGGGATGTCCCTGGTTGGTGACAAGAAAAGATTTTCTTTTTTTTTTTTCATACTACCTGCTAAAAATAACCTCAACAACAGCTGACATACAGTATTATAGTTACAGTGATACTGACACTTTGCTGTGTCAACAGGATGAACCGTGACTTGTGATTTGCTGAAACTCTAACCCATTGTAACTAAAGCAGGTTCTGTCGCCTGTCCTGCTGTTATTGACTGCAGGCTCAGATTTCTCTGTGATTTTTTTTGTGTAAAACCTTATACAAAATTAGCCAAGAGTAGCCAAGTGACCAAACAGTGGTGATTGTATGACTGATGTGCAGTATATGATATTTAAAGTACTATAGTACTACAGATTTATACACAAAGAGCAAACATTGTTTCGATATTAAGTAATATATGATTGAAATGCAATAGCGTTCAGCATTTAGTGCGACATTTACTATGGCCGCGACATGCAATCTGTTTGCTGTTGGCAAGCAATCCAAAAAAATTGTTTGATTTATAAAATGTAAATTAAAAAATGTATTCATTATTTTTATTAAATGTATTTATAACATCCATATGCCATCTTATATATGTATGTATGTATGTATTTATTTATTATATGTTGTTATTATTTCCTTATTTTAATGAACATATGTATATATTTGTAGTAAAAATAATAAATACATATATGACGTATATAAAATAAAAAATCATAAAAATATAAATATAAATTGCAGTTGAATAAAATAATACATATATAACTATATACATTACAATAACCTAATAATATAATTAGGTTAATAACCTCATCATATAAGCATATATATATATATAAACGGTTAATATATATATTAACCAGTGAACTTCTCCAAAATTTCCAACGCAGGAACACACAGGAAGCGTTAACCTACCTCTGTACTCGGTAGACCCGCGTCCAGGGTGGTACCAGTGCCAGGATACGGGCGACGAGGTCCACGAGTCCACTGGGGGAGTAGCTCTTGTATCGACCAGTCTTCCACAGCTCATAGAGCCCGGTGCCTCTGATCACCAGTGTTGGGTAAAGCTTCAAACCATCTGGTCTGAAGGCTGGATTCTCAAAAAACTCCTGCAAAAAAAAAAAAAGCAAATTACAGACACAATAAATAATAGTCGAGGAAAATATTTGCCTTTTAGAAACGAAGCAGGAATTCAGTTCATTCACCGCTGTATTTCACCATGAATCAGTGCCGTCTTTTTCACGTCATTGCTTAATCATGTCCCCGTGTGATGAGCTTAATGGGCTGCAAGCGACAACAGTCACTGGCATATTTATCCTGAAATGTTCCCAAATTGATATGTAGCTCCTTTTAACCGAATAAGATGGGAGGAATGTTGGGGCGCAGAAGAATTAAGGGGAAAGAAGACCAATGGAGCTGAGCTCAGCTGTTTGATTAATGGAGACAAGGTTGATGTATGAGTCAGTGCAGCGGCAGGAACCACAGTCATTTTCATTCCTTCTCTACTGTTCTCAGGAAACACTGTATATAAGAAGAAGGCTTCGTCTTATCAGTTCTACCATCGTGTGGCTGTGACTCTGAAAAAAAAAACTTTTAAAAAAGTTTTAAAATAGTATTTGGTGGATTCCCGGTGGTCTGGGAAGAGAAACCTGGTTAAGGTCGAGGAAGTGGGAACATGGAGCGTCTGCCGGAAGAGATAAGTGTGGGAGGAGGTTGTAATCGAATTCCATTATCAGGACAGTCATGTCAGATGCATGGAGGACGCAAAGATCTGCTGCTGTCCTCTACCTCAGGCCAATTTTTTTGCATGCTCTGTTTTTTTGGCCTAGGATGACGAACACCCAGAGACGACAATGATAAAGATGATGAAAAGTGTTCGTAAAAGCTGAACGAGAAGAAGGATCTTCATCTTTACGTTTTACCACATTTACAGTGGCTGTGCCTTCCACACTGTGATTTATAAACAGACAGAACATAAAGAAAATGGAGCGCCATCTCAGCTGCAAGCCTATGGTGGAGAAATGAAGCCCCAGAAGGAACTGCAGGAGTTTTGCCGTTTCCAAAGTGACTTAATAGGTGGATAGACACTTAAAACTGGCAACCAGAACAATCACAGACTTAAAGCGGATAAATCCTGACCAATCCTTAGGATTAATCATGATGAACAATACCTAATGATTATTTACAATTAATCTTGTTTAATGCTTAATCATCTCCTTTCAGTTGTCCCTTTTTATTGACATTTTCCATCTCACTGTGTCCTCTGTATCTTCTTCTCCATGTTCCTCTATTTCTCTTAATGATTAATCATGATGTTACAATTAAATATGTTTAATGATTAATCGCAATTAATCATGTTTATTGATTAATCACAGTGAATAATGATTCATAAAAAACATTAACAGAATGATTTATCACGATAGACCCAGACAAAGCAATGTCACAATCAATCCTCATGACTAATCATGACTAATCATTATTTACTACTAACTGCTTTAAATGATAAATCATGGTTAATGATTATGATGATTAATCAAAATCAATCAACAAGATTCATGATTATACGTGATTAATCATGTTTTGTGATTTACGATAAATCACATTTAATGATTATACGTGATTAATCACGTTTCATGATTTTACGATAAATCACATTTCATGAGCATTCACAATTAATTACACATCATGATTATTCTTGCAAATATCCTTGCTTAAAACCCAATTAATGTTTAATCATGATTAATCATGAAGCCATTTTAACACACAACACACTGTTTTTCTCAATCCTGTGTATCACACATAAATTCCTACGATTAATCACAATTCATCATGCTTAAATTATTATTCTCTATAAATCATGTTCCATTATTTATTCGCAATTAATCATGCTATGTGATTATCCACAATTACTAATGCTTTATGATTAGTCATGATTAATTCAGACAAACGCAAAACTCACATTCAGTCCTTATGACTAATCCTGATGAATCGTACGTCATGATTTTTGCATTACGATCTGATTTTTCACAAATAATCGTGCTCCATGTGTTTTGTGTTGTGTTTAATGGTTAATCACAATTAATGATGCTCATGAATACAGACAAATCAACAATTTTTCAATCGTACCCTCTCTAAGAGTCACAGTACGACTCCTCAGCTCAAAATCCTGCATGGTTCACCCTACTTAGCATCAGGAAGTATGTCATTGGAGATCAGATAACACAAGATAGTATGGATGCACGCGCAGACTGCGCAACTACAACCGTATCATTGGGAAATGTTGGGTGATAAAGGTGAAAGGCAGACGGGGCGCACTCCATGACTGGGTAAGAGGCAGAGAACGCACAAGAAAAGGACAGAGGACTCACAAGAGCAACAGAACGAATTAATGAAAAAAAAGGTTAAAGCCCAAGACAAAAAAAAAGAAAAAACTAAGATGGGCAAACAAAAGACAAGAGCAGGAAGCGGCAGCGGAGACAGGAAGAAATTGAGTGCGGAGGGAAGATGGGTGACGGAGGAAATGGTACGAGCGGTGAAATAGAGAGAGTCTGAGGGCTGAGCACACATTTGATCTGCTTCCACGCGTTTTGTCCACCTGCTGCTGCCCTCAGCATTATCGTCAAACACACAAAGTCACACGCAAGTGACTCAGTCGGCGCACACACAGCTGGGTTGCGAGCACGCTCCACCGCACACGGCGGAGTAATGTAACAAATCCGCAGGAGGACACGGAGTCTCCTCTACAACTTTAATCGTCCGTGGAGGATGCAGAGCTCCGAGTTGGTGATGCTGAGAAGATTGGGGTTTTCCTGGATGCTTTCATCTCTGCATGTCCCCACTTTTACACAATCAACATGTCCCCACTTTTACACAATCAGCATAACTATTTAATAAACATAATTTATTTTATAAAAGTCAAGTCTGAGGCATTATTCTGCAAGGTTTTAGTAGGTCAGCAAGTTGTGGGGCCCGGACCTACAAGCTATTCAACCATCGGTTATTTCGACCAACGACAAAGGACAAAGGAAACAAGGAAAGATCGAATATGATCGCTCATCCAAGCTTCAATCCTCACCTGTTTCCAAGTTAGCCGAAGTCTGCCCTCAGTCTCTGTCTGTTTAATATTAGAACAAACTCAGACGACTCCTCCTCTGAAAGCGCTCTGTCCGATTCATCAGAGCGCAGATTCCGATAGAGCACCATGTCTTGAGTAAATACCTGAACCGTTGTGTTAATGTTAGTTAATCCAAAATATCCACGAGTCCAGGAATAATGGCAGAACGGAGCAAATATTGTCGAGACCAAACACCCTATTACAATCTTTGACGGTGGTGCTGTCCCCTTGTCACCAAAAAAAACCCTCAAATGACCCCTCCTCTGAAAACATCTGACTGTGCAAATACAAACGATTTTCTTTGGCATTCGTATTTTGCAATGCCAACATATTTGGTTATATTTTGGAATGAATTGATTTGGCTTTTATTTATTTTTAAAAATTCAACAGGGTACAAGCAGCTGGACTAACGATGGCTACTGGGGAAAGTATTGCGCTCCTAGGTCAAGACCCTGCTATATTGCTACATCACTACGTACGCTGATGACTCACTATTGTACTTTATCTTGTCCCTACAGAATAACTCTGTTTTACACAATTTTATATAACAATTTATAGAATTTCAATGAAAAAAACTGAACGGAAAATGAAATTTATTTAAAATACTTCGTAAAAAAAACCATAAAACATAAAAAAAACCCGCTTCTCACTCGTCCTTCAGTGACTTCACTGACCCCCTGCGAGTAGGAGCATTGATTTCTATATCCTGTTCCTGTGGGCCACTGAATGGCCCGGGAAGCACGTACGTCTCAAAGTCACCTGTTAACTGTGAGACCAGTAGATTACAAGGCCCAAGGAGCTGTTAGAGGTGTCGTCCCATATCACTGCAGCCATTTATCTTCATTCCTTATGTCAGCGATCCCATTCATTCAGAGGAACCCACCTAAATCTCTGATTTTGTTTACTTTAACGTTCTTAGCTGTTTTTTTTTTTTTCGCCAATTTTCCTCGATTCAATAATCCTGGTGTCCTATACAAGCATTCATTTCAGATTACATTACAACAGAAGTGAGAAACTAAAGAACCGATTCGGGCCTGAGGGGAAGAACTCGCACTGAGGCACTGCTGGAAACAAACAGCTCCTGAGCGCGAGCAGAGGAAAAACTGTTCAACGGAGGACAGAGGGAGCGGGAGAGGGGACTGAGAATACAAAAATCTAAGCGTGAAATGAACAAATAATGTTCTCCAAATTAAAGGCTGCGCTCCTGACTACAAATAAGCCGGCATTATTGATTTTCTTCACCCAACTTGGCACAAGAAACAAAAACATTCTTATCAGGCTCCTTAGGGTGTGACGCTTCGTGTTCCCACTACATTTATTGCAGTGAAATAACAAATAAAAAAAAGGTTTAACTTTGGGTAAAGTTACGCGGCAGAGGAGAACTGTCATTGTCAATTACTTGATCCCGGTTTTAGCCTTCGTGACATTCATTTGCATATCAATGTTATGCTAAATGTTCCGGATTTGTCTGTGTTTGAAGCGACCTGGCGAGCGTTACTTCACGACATTTTCATACGTTTCAAAGTAATTATGATTTGCTCCGCTGCAAAATACTCAGAGGTGATGAATATGGTAATGACAATAATAAAATATGTGGTCTGTATAGTGAAGATATATATGGTATATGGTCAGGGCCATAGAGAAGACTGTAAACGCTTGGGAATATAAACTTAGTTTCCCTTTAGGGCCAGAACTCCTTGCTAAAGCACTTGGCTGCCTCCTGCTGGGCGTATTTTCTCTGTGGCCAACAGTCACTTATGACTAACACAAACGGGCACTTCATCAAATTGTGTATCTTTGTGTCAAACTGAGGCCCGGGGACCAAATTTGGCCCAGAGCATGATTATATTTGGTCCATAAGATCTTAAATGTGTAGAGTTGGCCCTTAAAGATATAGCCCCTATAGCAGTGCTTCTCAATTATTTTCCGTTACGCCCCTCCTAGCAAGAAGAAAACAATTCGTGCCCCCTCTCACCACCACCCAATCTCCGCCGCAAATATAAATAATAGCATTTGTCTATAAAATAGTTCTAGGTACACCTCTGCATAACACCGTATCCTTGTTAACATAAGGAAAACAAAAAGAAAGAGATATAGTTCAACTTACAAGGATGTGCAATTACACTATTGTAGTACGGCAGGAAAAAAGCATATTCCCCAGGGTCACCCCAGGGGGGCCCGCCCCACACTTTGAGTAGCACTGCCCTATAGGAAGGAGGGATCTAAAGGAAACTCCGTAACCTGCCAGTTGGTAATGTCTTCTTATTAAAACAGTTTTCATTTTCATTTTGTAGTCAGTTGTTGTTTTTGTAAGGTGGACGTAGTAGAGGACACCACGAGAACGTTAAAGGGGGAAGTGTGGACGTGGATTATATTTAAAACCCGCATATACCGGATTAAAAGAAATAAAAACACTGATTCCACTTTATTGGTTGTTCCAGATCCAATGTTTACGCAGAACTAATGAAACTTTGTCTCAAAATTTTTTGTCCATCCAACTAAATCAGTTGCCTGATTGCAAGAAAATTGCAGCAGTCGAAAACTTTTCAAATTTTGTCTGCGTTCTTCGTCTTCCCTGGGAAGAGAGCGTTCGACTTTTCCCCATCACTCTCCGTCGTCTTCACACGTTTAATTAAGAGCTCATTAGACTGGAACATTGAGGGTCTGAACTTTTCCTCCTGTGAACAAGACTTCAGATTGTTCTTTTGTAACGCAACATGCTGTGAGTCACCACACTGGCAGTAATAACTAGACATCCCAATGAGAATACACAGACATGTCAGAGAAGGGAGGAAATCATTTTTTTTCTTTTTTTTTTTTTTTTGCCGCTGCTGCGGATTCTGACGCAGTGAGTGACACATCCCATCAAGGGTGCTGTGGATAATCACTCGCACCAATTAGGGAAATACGCTCTGTTTCCTCAGAATACTCACAATTACTTGATTTTTGTGTGCAATAGCAATTAAGTGGAGGCTCAAGTAGAGTTCATTTACATCCTACAGTCAGGTGTCGGTGTTTGGTTGGTGTCAGTGAGCCTGCTGTTGAGACACATCTGACATCTGAGTTGTGTTTTTTTTTTTTTAATCAGCGTCTATGCAGCTTCTTTCTATTTTGAGGTGCTTTCAGATCATACGTGGTACACGCCACTGAGATAAACAACTCGCTGCAGAATATCAGACAAAGATCAATGATGTCGCCGGCGGTTTAACCGAGGATCTTTCCTGGGGTGGCACACTGGCGCTACTTTGAATGGGAAGCGTTTACCACTTCTTGTGTTCATGTCCTGCGTTAAAAAACATTTTGTGGAAACTCCTGAAACCCGAAAAACCAAAAGATTGCGTTGCCATTAAGCTACTTTTAATTGTAAACCCTATCTGAGCAGCAAATGATTATTTTCCACGTTCAAGGAGAGCTGATCACAGTGAGCTCATTATTCATTTTTTATTTGCTGTCATCTTCCTGATCTCTTTATGCTTATTCCCTACAGGGGTCGCCACTGTGTTTCTTCAGCCTCCACCTTACCCTTTTCCCCCTGCCTCCTCTGCCTTTCCACCAACATTTTCTCTTTAATGATATCGCAACTTCTCATCTCGGGTCTTCCTCGATTCCTTGTGCAGCATATTTCACATCCTGGTCCAATTTCTTTCCCTCCACTATCTCGACTCAACATCTCTCCAAACCATCTCTGCCTCCACCTCTCTAACTTTTCCACCTAAACTGCCCGTCTGACCTGCTCAGTGTCAATCTTGTCCAAAGTTCTTGTCATGTGACATTGCGATCCACATCGCTGCACGCAACTAAATGTGACATCTGCGAGCTCAGTGGGCCTCTTAGCATTAATTCAAAACACCTGAGCAACAGTGGCCCGAGGGCCAGATATGGCCCGTTTGGCATTTTCATCAGGCCCGCTAAACTCTTCCGGATTAGACTATTACTTTATACTATCATTATTCCTCCACCTTTTCCCTACCATGCCTTATTTTCCCGATGGACAGAGTAGAAAAGGCTATAGGGCCTGGACCTACAAGCTATTTGACAATCGGTTATTGTGGATTCGAACCTGGAACCCTATGGACGCCAGTCCAGTTCCTTAACCACTAGGCCACCGCTGCCCTTAAATGACACTTTCATGCAATAAATTTCTTAACATTCATTCAAAAAACCTGTGGCCGCAGGGCTTTTCGGATTATACTATTAACTTATATTATCATTATTAATTAATTCATTAAATTATTACTGTCAGACGCCAAATCAGAAGTCAAATTATTTGCTCTAATTTGCTTAATTAAACTAGAACACCTTAAACCAATGTAAGGCCCGCGGGCTGAATGCTGCCCGCCAAGCTATATTATATAGGGCCAACACTGCCACTTGTTATTCATGCAATTAAGTTCCTAAAATTCATTCAAAACAGCTTGGTGTTAAAGAAAAAAAGGGCAATATATTAACTCTCATAGATGTAACGCAAAAAATAGACATATAATTACACACAGTTCGCAGATCTTTTGGGTATATTGAGAATTATCGTATTTCCAGAACATAGGGCACACTTAAATACCAAAAATTTGTTTCTTATGTGTGGATTCTGGTTATGTTTTCTGGCCTCAAAAGCATGTACAGTGAATGCTACTTTTTTTGTACATGTGGACATACATCTATGTTCACAGTTTACACTTAGCCCTGCTTCATGACGGCATAAAACAGCATTTAGGGACATAAACTGAACTCTTTCTAAGCGGCAACTTTGCAAATGAACTTCAAAAGTGGAGTGTATGGCATTGAAGATAATTTTTTAAAAGAAACATCTCTAGTCAACACATCGGGTGGTAAAGGAAAAGAAAAAATATATATATCAGTGCTTACTATGAACTGCTCCACATCCCTCTCCATGCCCACATTGGGAAGGTCTGGCATCATGTGGGCAACCACTTTGAAACCGGCGTCTTTTGCCAGGTGAAAGGACTCGCACACAGCTCGCACCGTGTGGCCCCTGGAAGATATAGAAGACGGCGTGAGGGGTGGAAAAAACACCATCAAAGCAGCTTGTGCTTTTCATCTTTAAACCGCTTCAATCATTCTCTTCCACTCTGACCTGTTTGTGTCACGGGCTACGTCCTCGTACACACTCTGGACTCCTATCTCCAACCGGGTGCAGCCGTAACTCAGCATATCGCTGAGGTGTCTCTTCAGGCAGTAGTCTGGCCGTGTCTCGATAGTGATTCCCACGCACTTGGTGTTACTGCGTTCCGAGTATCTGCGGGAGAGAGGCGGCTCGGAACGTCAGAGTTTTACATTATATCAGATAACGCTCGGGCTCCTGTAGACATTATATGTTTTTTTATAATTAGACTATTTAGTCGGAGCTCCGAGACACAAAGCGCCGGAGGGCTCCACATGCTGGGATCATTTAACAACATCAATATACATGCTGAAAGCTGCACGCCTCATTATCCAGACAGTCACATTAAAAACACACTGGAGCAATGAAGGAAACAGTTAACAGCAAAGTGTTCGTCATGCAAAATATCACTTAACGAATCATTACTGACTGTTTACTTTGAGCCAAAGGCGAGTTAAGGCCTGGATTTATTCACTTCTTTGTGAGTCATGACAGTGAGAGAATGTTGCTGATGAGATGGAAAGATTTGACGTTTTTATTTAATGTTTAACGCAATCAATACTATCACCTGCAGGAGTCAAACTCTGGCCCATGGGCCAAATCTGGCCCACAGTGTTATTATTTTTGGCCAATTAAATGTGTACTATAGTTGGCCCACCAGTATGTAGACCTTACCTTCTCTCAGAATTTGTTATATTAATATGCTTTTTGTTGTAGCACATTCATTTTATTCTGTAAGGAAAGATTTACATTGAAAATGTTCTGAAAAGACTAAGAAGAGACTGAAAAAGAAACAAATACCACTAATGTGTGAATTTTTTTCAAAATTCTCATGTGATGATTCTAATAAGCTTTGGCTCTTCCAGATTCAGTGTATCCACATGAAAAAAAAAACAAAACACTATTTTGTTTGACAGCCCTGCTACAACCAATAATTCCAACCTGAAAAACCACGGTCCGAGGACCAGATATTTCCAGATTATACTATTAATTTAAAATATTGTCACTCCTGCATCTTCTCCCTACAATGCCTTAATTTTATAATTTTATACACGCCTGTGAATGTTGCACATATCTACGTTTTAGACACACACATATAAACACAATGTTTCCCCTTTTTGCCCTCAAGAGATGAGTTATTACGGTAGCAGAGATGATAAACCGCCATGACAGGAGCTGATGCATAAATCCATGCATGATTTTTTTTTTTTTTCATATGACCTTTGTTGTATATTTTAAGAAATGACCAAAAATAGAAGCAGGGGAAAGACTCCCAAATTCATCCATCAATTGGAAGAGCCTAGAAAAAGGTCTTGCCCCAAACCATCACGTACGCCATGGAAATTAGCCCGTATGCTTTTTTTCCTCTGAATAAATCTGCCAAGAGACGTCTCTGGCACACGACCTTCTTGGAGAGGTTATAATGTGTGGAGACAGCAGTCAGATGTAGGAACAGAGGTGCTGCACCGCGCTGCTTTACCTCCATTATAACCTCAAGACTGTCGTGTTCATCTGAACCCCGAACCAACACTCTTGCGTTAATTCTAACCTCATTTTAGTTGATGATTGAAAACTCAGAAACGCCACACGATTGCCCAAATCTCATATCATCGTGGCCAGCTGTGATTTTCTCCACTCCAGCTGCTTGGATGACCATTAACTCTCCTCATGCCGCCTCATGTTCCCTCCGATTCTGTACGTGCTGGCAATAAATGTCTATTTTTTACAGTCTGCTGGTTGATTTATACCAATTACACGAGTTTATGCTCCAGAGAGAATGATCAGATTGTATGAGATGAATCAATAAAAAGTCTATTATCTTTGGTGATTATCTGGTGGTATCTTGCTGATGTGATCAGATCAGACGCTGGCTGAGCCTGATGAGAGGCAAGGGTGCAAACGCCCCTCGTGGATATCGCACACATACAGGAAGAACGCGCGCGCGCACACACTTGCACGCAGAGTGAGAGAATTAAGAGCAGTTCCTGTCCAAACTGGATGCCAACTCCTGTTTCCACACAGCAAACACCGGCAAAATTACTATAATCATAGGATGTTAATGAGGAACGCTAATAGCACAGCAGATAGATTAGTTTCTCCATTTTCTCAAAAATCAGTGTGCTTCTCAAGCAGCCCACTTAGGGAAAACACAGGCATTAAGTGGAAACTAGGATAAATAAATAGTTTCTTAGAAAGTATACGGTACAGAGGACACATGAAAGCACGCAGACTGGCCTTTCACTTCTTATTGGACATCAGGAAAGTAAATAGCTATTGCTCGATTTCTGTGAGAAAGCCATTATTTGCTCCAATCATCTGTATGACGTTTGGACCAAATGGCCATTTCTACTTTGCCTCTTCTCCAAGTCATCTTGAAAAGTCGCCTCCCATCCATACTGAGCAGATGTTTGGCCACTTCCAGGAAAAGGGGTTAGATTTTTAGCCTCAGTAATCAACATAAAGAAACATAAGAACATTTTCAAACTGTTGCGTCTAAACTTTGAACAGCACTCGATCAACAGCCTGAAAAATTACAATCTAATTCTATGAAGAAACGGAAAATTATGACACTTTCACAGTACTTTTCATTACTAAGCAGTGATTGTATTGTCACCTTCTAGTCAGACCTCAATTAAAATGAAATAAATTTCACATTTATGTCTTCATTTGTGTGGCAGTTATGAAGACCAGGTAACATAAGAGACATGAATGAATAAATAACAATATTAAATATGTTTAGTTTGGAAAATACTCTTGTTATTAACTAATCTAAGAGACCACAAAAGGCTCACTACCACCATGGTATTTTCTGTAAAACCTATACTAAACCAAATCTAACATAATGATGGAGATAAAATCTAAATAAATATATATATAATGCACAGAATACCTAAATAATGATTGAGATTATGTTTTTTTAAGGTTCACGTTTATATAGTGTGTAAATGTAATGTTTAATAGGTCTTTCAGGAGCGAATGTTATCCTTAAATTGTAGTATGGCTCCCTCTAGTGGTTTTTAAGGTTGCTGTCACTCAAATAAGAATTTGCTAAATTGCACTGCAAATACAAATGATTATCTGACATTAGGTTTTCAGTTAAGGAGAAAGAAAGTGACTACTTGTCATTGTGGTCCACACCACTGCACAGAACGAAATTCGACTTCTGTGTTTAACCCATTGTGTTAGGGGTACGTGCCATGCTCAGAGGACATCAGTAGCAACCTAGCAGCTGGTGGACTTCAACCTGACCAATACCCCCATGTCATAAACATATAATAAAATATCTGACAAAGTTAAAAGAAAATTGGATTTCAGGTTATTACACTGTCAAGTTAAAGCTGTTGGACTATTGTACACTTGAGCAGTTTTCTCTCAGTTTTGTCCGTAAGTCTAGTAATTTCATTTGTTGGTTAGACATTACAGGTCAATAAGTAATTCGTTACCTGACAGCCTCGGCCACATTGTTTGAAGTGTGTCCCGACAGAGCATCGTGCAGGTTTCTAATGAAATAGTCCCTGTAGTCCTCGGACAGAGCCATGAAAGTCCCACCCATGACGATGAACTCCACCTTGTCCACGCTGTGGCCCAGCTGCTTTAGCTGCATGCAGGGACACAACCCACGGAGGTAGAAGGTTTTACAAGACTGAAATATTGCAAAACATGTAACTGCACAACACTTGGATGTATTTTTCTCTGAAACGAGACTGAAAATGCAATATACTAATTTATCTACATAGGTTTACAGGATAGTTGTGAGACCAGCTACGATGGATGGATTAGAGACACTAGCAAAAGGCAGAAGACAGGAAGCAGAGTTGAGAGGAGACACAGTTAAAGATGCTGAGATTTTCTTTAGGAGAGACAAGGATGGACAGGATCAGGAATGCGGTGATTAGAGGGACAACACAGACAGGAAGGTTTAGAGAAAAAGCTAGAGAAGACAGATTGAGATGGTTTGGACATGTTCAGAAGAGAGACAGTGGATAAATTGGTATAAGAAAGTTACTAGAGATGGAGCTACCAGGTAGACAATGAAGAACAAGCCTAAAGGAGAAGATGGACAGACTGACCTGCTCTACCCTGTGCCTTGTCTGAAGGTATGGGTCGTACCGAGCGCGGATAGCTCTCATGGATGTCGGCTGTCGGGAAAAATGAATAAAAAGAGAAGTACAGTGTTACAGTTGACATTCCTAAAGAAAAAAACACTACCGGACAAGCAGACCATAATTTAAAGTGAAATTGATTTAGTAAGAACCTACTTCCTGTGGGCTCATCACCCATTTGGGTAGCAGTTGTGGAGACTGCTGCCCCAAGATGAAGATGAATGGATGAATTTAAGGAATTACTTACTTCATAACCAGTATAAGACTGTGTAGAATACTCAAAGTCGGAATCTGGACCACCAGGACAATACCTGTCAAAGAAAAGACGTTATGTAGGGATAGAAACGCTAGAAAAATGTTAACACTAATAAACTGTGCTCAGCTCAAACTTATTGTTACAACTACTCAAGTATATTAAAAATATGACATTGTATCCAGAGAATAACTCCATAAATATACATACACACAGATGTTCCCTGTGAAACTGATGTGTGGACATCGATGTGGTTTGCACATTACAGCAACTACAGCAATCTGAGTAGGAAAGATGAGAAATTCACTGTCACAGTTTGAATGCAAACACAAAATACACAGTAAAATTGGTACTTCAGAACATTTTAAAAAGGTGAGCGTCTTACCCCACTCGCAGTGCGGATGGGTTTGGCCTTGAGTTTGGGGACTAGAACACGACGGTACTGTGGAGGAACAGCTGCAATAATGTCCACCAACCGGGGCTGAGCTTCAAGTCCATATTTAGCTGACGTCTTTGTTTTAACCCTGTTTTACAAATAGATACATACATTTCTTGTTCTTCTCCTTTAGACTTGTCCTTTTTCATGGGTTGTCACAGCTCAACAACATTTCAATTTCACCATGTTCTCTGTATCTTCTGCTATTCCAACAACCATGTCCTCCCTCACTGCATCTATCAATCTCTTCTTTGTCCCCAACCTGGTAGCTCCATCTCTAAGATTATTCTTCTACCACATATATCCACTGTCCCTCCTCTGAACATGTCCATTCCTTCTTAATATGTCTTCTCTAGCTTTTACTCCAAACCTTCCTGTCTGTGTTGTCCCTCTAATCACCTCATTCCTGATCCTGTCCATCCTTGTCTCTCCTAAA
>JAFBJS010054528.1:0-30400 GCA_016785265.1 Paraplagusia blochii | reverse complement strand
GAGAATCTCAGCATCTTTAACTCCTCCACCTCCAGCTCTGCTTCCTGTCGTCTGCCTGTTGCTAGTGTTTCCAATACATACATCATGGCATTTTGTAAAAATCAGTCTAATCAAAAAGGACAGCCTGCAGTCTCCCAAGTAACAAAAATGATCCATAAAACACATTTATAAATGATTCCTTACTTGTTGAGATTGATGTCCTTTCCTTCTTCGTGTGCTTCTACAAGTTGCTTGATGACGTCGGCAATTGTCATCATCATCAGCTCAGCTCGACTGAGGTCACCTGACACATCAATAATGTTTAAAACTGGAAGACTGCTAATATGATTCACATTTAATAATTATTTCAGGTTTTACAAAAAGTCTTTGCTTTTCCACCAACACAAACTTATTTTCTATGGTTTTCGCACTTATTTCTAGGTCGTACACAGGTCGTCGTCTTTTTTTCTATTTTTCAATAAATGGCTTAGATTCAGGTTTGATTCTCATTAAAGTCTTTTGGATTTTTAAGGCTATACATGTGACTGTTTTAAACACTTTTTTGCAACAGGGTTAAGTGTGCGATATAAGAGTGTTATAGTTATTGCCAAGACATATACTTTCTTTAACAGGGAACATCGACTACTCTTAAAATCATTTGATACCGTCTAAAGGTTTTAAATTAAGATAAGAAAGATTTAGTGTTAGCATTAGCACATGTCAGAAACACTGCTTACACCATTTAAAAATAATAAAAACATCGTCACAAACTCACTCTTTTTCTTCGGTTTCCCCATCTCTTCTTGTATGCACGTAGTCCTGTTCAGTATCAGTAAGTATTGAAGTTAAAGGCTAAACACTAACTTGACAAACCGAGGGTGCTGTCACAGATAGTAAACAAGTCCACGTTGCGTCAGAATACGGCTTTTGCCGTCAGGTGAGAGTAACTGTCGTAAAGTGTCGTACAGCGGCTTTCACCCGTCCGGACTCGATTTAAATAGTTCTTTCTGATAATAAACGTTATTTATTACAGCACTACCACGGTATTTAGAGCTGTTTTATCCCACAACCCCGTGAAAGTTATGTTTTGAAAGAAAAACAACTCGCACGGGTCTGTTATTATTGAAAGAAAGCAGAGAGTTGTAATGCATTCAGTCACAGAGTGGCGCTGAAAACGCCTTAAACCTGTCGTGCAAGTGTGGAGGACGGAGCGACACCGGGGAAACCAGGGCTCAGCTCAGCCGCAGCAAATCCCTTTAGCTGCCATTTGACATGGCTTGACTGACTGTGGTCTGTGGGAAGTTTCAGGAAATGCAACAGGTGGACGAGCTGATGCAGCAGTGGAAGAGTGGACTGCCGTGAGTGTTCGACGTGGGATATTTTATACAACAACACTAAGAGATGATATTAAACCAACCAGTAGTTATTATAAATGTGTTATAACAACTACTCGCTGTTTTGCGTCGCTTATCCAGCGTTCTTTAGCTTCCAAGGCTAACAGTCGCGGCTGCAGTTCCCCGTGTTCTTCAAGGTAACTCAAGGAACAACTGCGCACTTTTCCGGAAAGGTCAGTGTGCGGTAATAACTTAACTTTTGTTGAGAATTTCTCCACTATACTTCATATCTGACGTGTTATCTTGCTGTCTATACGTGTTGAACTTTGTTTGTAACGTAAGAAAAGAAACTGGTGGATGAGTCAGGTGAATCTCATTAAAGTAAATCACTGACTATGACTGTACTTTTAGACTGGACGTCAGGTGTGTGCACCTAAAATTAATATTTAAAAATATATAAATTTATATTAAAAAATCTTATTTGCAGAATATTTTCGTTAGAAAAGAAATGTACATATATTGTACGTATAAACTAGAAAAAACGAGATGCGTTTTAATACAAATTTTGGACCTTAATTGGTACATGTATAAAAAATCTGGCAAATTTTAGGTAATCGATTTAACCTTGCGCTCCTATAGGTGGTGCTATAAAATGCTGCCTGAAAACACTAGTCAACCATTGTATTGTTGCAATAATGTCTAATACCTAGTAAATTCTATTTTGGATTTTTTTTAGCCTTAATATCATAGGTAGTTGTGGTTTAGCGGTTAAAGCAGTGGATTTGAATCTGACATACTTCATTTTCTAGTCCAGTGGTCCTCAACCACTGGGCTGGGGACCAGTACCGGTCCGTGGGTGAATTGGTGCCGGGCCGCAGAGAAATAATGTTTTCTTTTGGCCCCATCTGGCTATTTCTTCCACTTGATCCATACCCATATCAAAAGAACTGAACAATAGAATGGCTAGGATTCCATCATCAATAATGCAACTATATTTGATTAGGAAATATTTTCTCAGTGAAGACAACAACAATACTTTCCACATAGAGATGTTTATTACAGAATTAAGTGGTTCTGTCACATATATAATTTACACTTTAAAAATCGATTTTTGACTGAAATTAAGTTGTCTTAATAAACAATATTACAACTCTTTTTAATCCTTTTTGTTCCCTTTTTTTTCACTGCAGGTGAAAAAAGGAAACTGCCAGCACCATGGAGGACAACAGCCTCAGTGACGCTAATGTAAAGGTTGCTGTTCGTGTGCGGCCAATGAACAGGCGAGGTGAGTGGAGTCCACTTACTGCTAAAGTACATTTATTTTCTTTGTTCTGTTTTTGCCAGTATTGGTTTTTTCTTCATTTTCTGTGAGTTTAACTTGGATTCCATTGTGGTGAAGAAAGTTCACCGGTCAGCCTTCGATCCCACCTTCATCTAGGGTCAGGATCAAGTGGCAGAAATGATCTTTTTCCGTAGGTTCCCTTAGAGATATGGTGAGGTGCCACGTCACTCAGGAGGAGCTCAGAGGAGTCAGTTGAGGTGGCTTGGGCATTTACATCGTATGCACATCGTCTGTGCTGCGGGATCCTCCCAGATCAGCTGGGAAGAGGGAAGTCTGGGAATCCCTGCTCCGACTTTTGCCTTTACAACCCGGCCCTGGAGAAGCGGAGGAACATGGAAAGATAGATGGAAAACTTGGCTTGTCTGGTCATGTTAAAGTTCATTGCGTACCTCTTTAAGAGAAATGACATTACATTGACAAAGGGGAAATTATTACACACAAACAGAAGGACATTTTATTGCTGCTTAGATAAAACAGATGGCAACCATCACACAACTACGCTTTTTGCCAGCCTGCAGCTTAATACCAGTAAAAGCTATTTCCCTCTTGAGATTTTAGAAAGTTTCCACAAAGGAGTGACGCGTGTGGTTTCTTTCCCTGATGTGATTTGACACTTTAGTCCTGACCTCATACTTACTGCCTCTCTTTGTGAGTGCAAATTGCAGAAAGGCAAGTGTGTACCTGCGTTTCATATTCTTCGCCCAGAGAGTAATGTACTTTTGTACCAAGTTGTGCATGAATCATCATCGTGAATCATCATCAGTAAAAGTATTTCCTGGTTTGAAAAAAAAAAAAAATGGCATAGTACATGCAAACAGACAGACTGACTGCTTTTTGATTTTTCCTGATGTAAACTGTCTAGTGCTGTGATTGTAGTTTAGAAACTCATAAAACAAACACAAACATGTTTAATTCCATCTATGTCTCTGGTTCCTAAACTTTTTTGTCGTGTGAATTAACAATTTCTGGTGACCCAGGATATTTTGTGTTTTTATTTTTTCTAGAATTTGTTCATACAAAGTAGCTGGATTAGTGTGCAATGTGACTTTTTTCATGGCTGAGAATTAATACTGAACAAACAATCGCTCATACAATGATATTATAGTCTCTCTTATTCATCTTCCTATTCATTACATACACAATAATCATGTGCAAAGGTGCAAGCTCAAGGGGTTTTACGTAATGCATTTTAATTTTCATTTAATTCCCCGTCATAAAGTCAAAGAATCCTGGAGACTGAACATTCTCTACATTTGTCATCCCATAACCACAGTTTCCTTTAAGGGTATGAAGTAAAGTTTAGACTAATAATAATATCTGTTTCTTAATTTGGATGCAGAAAAAGAACTCAAATCAAAATGTGTGGTGGAGATGGAGGGGAACCAGACAGTTCTGCATCCTGCCATCAACAACATGAACAAAGGAGACCCGAGGTAAGACCTGCAGCTGTGAAAGATCTGCTCTCTCCATGTTTTAGCATTATTGTTATTTGTGATTGAAGTTCCATCAAGTATGTTTTCCTCACACTCGATTTGCAATTTAAAAACATATAAGCAAGCAAGTGGTGTGTGTCAATTCGCTTGTCAGGACATTAGCGCCCCCTTACTGAAATATAATTGAAAAAATATGGCTGCAAAAAAATATCCTAATAAAAATAAATTTTTTAACATTTTCAACTGTTCAGAGCAGTGGAGACTGTGGAAGAGAGGAGAAGAATAGAGAACATGCAGGATGGAACAACGGGAGAAAAGAGTCAGGAGTGATTTGTGATAGAAGAGAGTCAGCTATGTTAAGAGGAGGGACAGAAGAACACTAGGAATAGGTAGAAGAGCTGGAGGTGGAGGAGTTAAAGATGCTGAGATTCTCTTTAGGAGAGACAAAGATGGACAGGATCAGGAATGAGGTGATTAGAGGGACAACACAGACAGGAAGGTTTGGAGAAAAAGCTAGAGAAGACAGATTGAGATGGTTTGGACATGTTCAGAGGAGGGACAGTGCATACATTGGTGGGAGAATGATACTGGAGATGGGGCTACCAAGTAGGAGACAAAGAGGAGAATTATGGATTCAGTGATGGAGGAGATGGAGGTAGATTTGAGGATACAGAGGACAGGGCTCTGGACCCCCAGAAAAAGGGACTAGCCGAAAGAACAAGAAGAAAAAGACCCAGTAAAAAGAGGTCGCACACCAGTTTTGGGTCGCAAACCACCTGTTTAGAATCACTTATTTAAAAAATACATGAATGCTGTGACTGTGAAAAAATCCCTTTGGTCCAATTTTGCATTTTCCTTGTTAATATAGGCTGCAGCGAGTCAAATATAAAACATTTCAGCTGATTGTGTGCCTCAAGATTTTCCATTAAAAAAAGGTGGATCAGAAAAGGATGAATAACGCTGATTTGTATAAGAAATGTCATAAATACATTTTTTTTAATTGTTTAGTTGACTTTTAATAGTATTAGAGTTGGAGTAGTACAGGTAAAGGGAAATACAACATTTTTATATTAGTGACGTGGTAGAAATGTGGGATATCTGCAAGGCAATGAGTCCTGGATCATTATTTCTTGTCATTTTAATTATTAAGTTTACACAACCTGACTTAATTTCCCCCAGGAAATAAATCCTCCTCCTGGCAGATGACTTTGCACATGTTTGTACTAGTTAGCAGAAAGCTGCTCGGGAGGCAGAGGACATTATTGCCTCAGCCTCAACCCAACCGCCTCCCTCGACTCGTCCCATTCTTTCGTCTCCCTCGCCGTTCTTCTCTTTACAAAGGGTGCGCCTGTTCCAGCTCAGTCCTGCTCGTGCTGACAGGGAACAGAGAACAAACATCTCAGTTCTGAGGTTTTTTTTTTTTTTTTTTATACCATCTTTCATCTGTGCACTTTCTGATGGATGGATATTGATAATTGTTTCCTCTCTGCTCTGACACGCTTCAGTCGTGCTGTGTTTTTCTTTTCTTTTTCCCTGCGGAGCTCAAAATGAACAGGTTTTACAGGCGTTTCACAACACAGACAAGAATTGGAGTAACTACTGTATTGTTACCTAAATGTGAAGATGATGCAAAGCCAATTGAAATGGCATCATATTCAGAGAAAGTCATTAGTTTCTGCAGTACGTCCTGTTTACGGCGGGTTTCCCCCGTAGACTGTTGTCCATTATGTTGCTCAAACAAGCGTAGTTTGCTGGGGGAAGTCACTGACCAACCCAGGCTTCACGGTTTCTGCTTGAGTCAGCCTGCCGCCTGACAGGTTTCACTGAATTGCTCAACTGAGCCTCCCGGGGGCGGGGGGTTGTTAATATACTCCGGCGTTCCTGGTACCTGCAAACAGAGGTACAACGAGGGCTGTCAGACCCTGAGTGCTGCAGATTAATGAATCATTGTTAGCTGCTTCCCAAACCTGAAAGTTCAACAACGGCTCAATCACGTCTACTTAACACTGTACCTCATTAATTCCATTCAGTGGCACTGGACCTGAACGACAGGATTTTTTTTTTTTTAATCAAGATTTCATTAATCTTGACATAGTACATGGTGCACATGATTTTTAGACCCACAATGGACGAGTGGGGTGTTTTGCCCCCTAAACGTGGAATTCCATTAGAGTTTTCCAAGAGGCCACCAGCTCACTGACCGGCCGCCCTCCCTTCCCGTGGTGACTCCTGGGCGCTGTGCGGCTCTGCCAGTTATCTCAGGAATGTCCTTGCCAGTGGAGAAGTGGACAGGACTTAATGTTACTCTTTCATGCTGTGGCCAAGTCTCACATAGGGAGGCCTTGTTTTTACACGGCCCCCCAACGTCTATGTATGTGTGCTTGCGTGTGGCCGAAACTAAATTTATTTTCACATTGAGCCAACCTGATTTTTATACCTGGGAATAGACCCAGGTATAGTTTAAAAATGATATACGATAGCAGGTTACAGAAATTAAACTTTTTGTTCTTATAGCTCTCTGTCACTGTTTTTTTTTAACTTTCTCTTTCTGTCTTGGCACTTTCCCCTCCTCACAACAAGCTTTTGGCCTTAAATATCTTTTTGTAAGAAACCGGCTTGGTCTGTTTATCTGTCTGACTAAATATCAGTCTTTCTAGATATCTAATAATATCTAGATATCTAACAAGATATCTACAATAATAATAAAAAAGTCTTGTAAAAAACAGGACAGTCGGTGACCTAGTGGTTAAAGAAATGGACTTGGGTCCGCAAGGCCCCCGGTTTGAATCCCTGCTCACTGCGGTGATTGGTTAAATGCAGGGGCATAATTTCCTGAAGGAAAACATGTGTCTACCTACCTATCTGTCTGTTGTCTGTCTGTCTGTCTGTCTGTCTGTCTGTCTGTCTGTCTGTCTGTCTGTGTTAGTCTGTCTGTTACGCTATCTGCCTGCATACCTACCAGCTCATATATATATATGTATGTGTGTATATATATATATATATATATATATATTATCATATTACACAATAATCTAATAACAATCTTATTTTGTTATTGTGTGTAATATGATAATATATGTGTAGATATATATGTATATATATGTGTATATATGTATATGTGTGTATATATGTACATATATCTATATGTGTATATATATATATATATATATGTATATATGTATATGTATGTATATTTACACAATATGGATACTGTGATGTCAGAGATGTCTACTGTCGCAGACTTGTCTCCGAGGCAGTTACCCAAAGGTCATCAAGGTGGCGTCCTTGGGGGGAAAATATTGCAATAAAAAGTAAAGAACTCAAATGTTTCTCTCTAAAGTCAGCATCTCTCACTTGGACGTGGTCCAGCTCTGAAATTGTGGACCTGAGTAAAAGTAAAGTGCGACTTTTGCTGATTTAGTACTTTAGTGTTTTCATGGTAATTTACAGCATTCAGCAAAATTTACTTTGCATTGTTCGGGATCCAAAGAAGTACATCTCAGCTTAGTGTCAGCATTGTTATTAAATGATGAATATTTTTACATGCTGTTGTAAATGTACGGACGGCGGAAACAGCTGAGTTAGTAGGTTCACTGAAACACACACACACACACACAATGTATTAAAGTGTTGTTTGTCCTCTCTCTCTGTCCCCAGGAATCAACCAAAGGTAAGCATTCCAACCGTCTTCAATGACTTCCTGGTAAATACTGTGTGTGTATCCGTGGACAATTTGTGTTTTTTCCCAGGTCTTTGCCTATGACCACTGTTTCTGGTCCATGGATGAATCTCAGGGAGACAAGTTTGCTGGTTAGTACATTGTATTTTCTGCCGTGCTGCTTGATGCAACACTCTGTTTTTAGATCTCTTTCTATTACTGCTACCCGGTGAGTCATTTTTCAAACTTATCTCCTGACAGAATGCTTGCGTTGATGTTCAGAACTATTTATGGTGAGAGTGGAGAAGACCGGAAATAAGTTACACCACAGCTACACTAGCTATAGAAATAAAAATAAACCAGACTTTTTCAAAGGTTTCTGACAGGATTTAAGAGATTCCACCAGACAATGTTGGTGTGAATGATGAGTTTTTATCTCGCGCGTCTCCTCAATTCCGATTTGTCATATTGATTGTTGACAGTTGTCGATGTAATCAATAACTCCTTGCTCCTCTTTGTCAAGGTCAAGGTGACGTGTTCCAGTGCCTTGGAGAAAGCCTGCTGAACAACGCCTTCATGGGTTACAATGCCTGCATCTTTGCCTATGGGCAAACAGGTAACATTTCAGGGTTCCTCTCGAAATGACATGAAAAGTTTTTGCAGAAATGTTTAGGAAAACGACTGCAGCAAAGAGATTCTTTTACCTGTCGCTACATGTAGATTTTCCCTGGAGCCAAGTTCAAGGTTTTTTAATCACCTTATAACTTATAAACAGTAGATATATGTTGATAATATTAAGTATTAGCATTTTTGGTTTATCTAAGTCTAATCCAGCTGTGCTTAAGATAATATCAACTCACTTAATGGCAACCCGAGCTGGACCATGGTGGTAGAAAGAAAGCAAAATTCTTTATAAGAGAAGTCTTTTCATTTTGGATTTAATACAGTAATGGTCTCACCCATTACACAGTAATGGTGCAGTGTGATTTGGGTAGCAGTCGTGGAGACTGCCTCCCCTGGTACCTGGTGACAGAAAAGAGGATAAAGATTAATTAAATGGATTTTCTGATTAGCAACCCATTTACCCGGTAGTTTATTTCAGTTAATGTCGTTCATTTGACTAATTTATCTATGTGAAATGTTTTGTAAGGCAGTGTTCCCCAACACTATTTGCGCCATGGACCGGTCAAAGGTCTATAAATTTTTTCGCGGACCGGTCTTTGAGGTGTAGCTGATAAATACCACTAATGAAAATGAAACGTCCTGCATAGAAGTGGTATTTTTGGGACATCTCCTGGACACTCAAACACGAGGGGACCTAGTCCTTTGTCAAAACACTTTTTGCGGACTGGTACCAATTGCCCCACGGACCGGCACCGGTCCACGGCCTGTTGGTTGGGGACCACTGATGTAAGGTATTGGTTTGTAGGACTTTTCTTACGGTTTATAATATTTTGCGTATTTCCTTATATCTAAGCTATTCATAGCAGCTATGTTAAGTCCCTTGTAGGAACAATGACTATTCAGTTTCATTACCACACCTGTGTTTCTCCAGGATCAGGAAAGTCCTACACCATGATGGGCTCGGCCGAGCAGCCCGGGTTAATTCCTCGTTTGTGCAGCTCCCTGTTCAGCAGGACTGAGCAGGAAACCCGAGAGGGAGAAGGCTTCACCGTTGAAGTCTCTTACATGGAGATTTACAATGAGAAGGTCAGAGACTTGCTCGATCCTAAAGGGTGAGGAACATTCGAAAACTCACATTGTATCATAATATTGTTTTGATCATTAGCTGAATGATCAGGTATTTGTGACGTACTTGTTTTTTTTTTCCTGCAGTAGTAGTCAAGCACTCAGAGTGAGAGAGCATAAAGTATTGGGGCCTTATGTTGACGGCCTTTCCCACCTGGCTGTGACAAGCTATAAGGTAAGAGTTTTATTGGAAAAAACCTTTCTGGACATGTAATTTCTACTCCCCGTCCCCTTCCTGTTCTTTCATTATTCCATGTTGTGGACAGAGGGACGGTTACTGCACAGGACTTAATAAAAAACTGTACTTGTTTTATTTGTTGTGTCGTCCGTCTCCAAAAGGACATCGAGTCCCTGATGTCAGAAGGAAACAAGTCTCGCACAGTCGCGGCGACGAACATGAACGAAGAGAGCAGCAGATCACATGCGGTGTTCAACATCATCCTCACGCACACCCTGACCGATGTGCAGTCTTCGGTATTTATCATGTTATTTCCATAAATTATAGAAATAAAGTTGTTTTTGTCATTTTTAGGAAGGACAACACAGATAGGAAGGTTTGAAGAAAAAGCTAGAGACGACAGATTGAGATGGATAGAAGTTACGCTACAAGTGTTGATTCTTTTTTATCCATGTCCGTTTGCTTTGTTCTTCTATCCACTCAGACCACAGGAGAAAGAGTGAGCAAACTGAATCTAGTAGATCTGGCTGGCAGTGAGCGGGCGTCAAAGACCGGTGCAGCAGGAGAAAGACTGAAAGAAGGGAGCAACATCAACAAGTAAGTCAATGAGAGACATGTCCCAGATTAAGGTTTTGGCATCCAGTCTCAGACATTGTGTGCAACGTTTCTGCACGTTTGAATGATCTGCTTTCCTGCAAAACCCAAACCTACAGGTGTGTTTTGCAGAGTAGACGCCTGAGGCTGTATTTCAATTCCATGTGTGAACCACACCTAAAGATATTGACCTAATTTAACAGGAGCTCTTCCATCACACAGCTTTACTTTGAAGTATTAAATTACACTATCTTATAGTGTCTCACTTCAAGACAAATACCTTAGATCCAAATGTCTACGTTTATTTATATTAGATAAGTGGTTGACATCATGTTAGTCCTGTACCCCATGTCCATTCCTTTATTGATTTTTGGCTCATTGTTTTCAATTAGTCGGATTGATTCTTGTGACATCATTTTGTCTTATTGACTTGTCCCTATGATATTATGAAAAAAGGTTTTTTACTAGGGGTGTGACGATTCATTCACATAACGATCCGATTCATATCTCGATTCACAGGCTACCACCCGATTCAGGAACGATTCATACAAAATATTAAACGATCGATCCAGTTCGATTCGATTCGGATCAGTTCGGTTCAAACCAATTCATTTGCACACTCCTAATTTATATGTAGAGTATATTAGGGGTGTGACGATTCATTCACATAACGATCCGATTCATATCTCGATTCACAGGCTACAATCCGATTCAGGAACGATTCATAAAAATATTAAACGATAGATCCAGTTCAATCCGATTTGATTCAGTTCGATCCAAAGCGATTCATATGCACACCCTTAGTTTTTACCGTATTCCTGTTTGTTGTTTCTACACATTCCAAGCTTGTAGTCTTTCGTATTTTTCCCCCACTCCTCACTCACTAACCTGTTAATATCCCATAATTTCCCCCCTTTCTCCAGGTCTTTGAGCACCCTGGGTTTGGTTATCTCTGCCTTGGCCGACCAAGGAGCAGGGAAGAACAAGAGCAAGTTTGTTCCTTACAGAGACTCTGTGCTCACCTGGCTGCTCAAGGTATGCAGAGAGAGAGACAGACAGAACAACAGAAGGAGCTTTCATGAATCTTTGCTGTTGGTGTGTCAGACATTCCTCACACTGAAAGTTAAAAAATAAGAAATCAAAGTTGATTCATTGCAATAATCATTGTATTTTTTGTTTACATACAATATCTCCAGTAGAAGATCTCTGATATGCTTCATTTATGGAAAAGATAATAATATAAAACAATGTTTTTTGAAAAATTAAAAGACAATATAAGAATACTAAAGGAAGTTTTATTTATGTTTGTTTTTTTTGACTGCAGAAGTCATTAGGATTGAATTTATCAGGAAAAAAAGCTAAAAAAGTTTTAGCCTTGTGTGTTTTTTGTTTTTTGTGAGATATTTTTTACACTTTTGGGTGGAATTCCTCCAGGACAGTCTAGGAGGGAACAGTCGCACCGCCATGGTGGCCACCATCAGCCCCGCAGCAGACAACTACGACGAAACCCTCTCCACGCTGCGCTACGCCGACCGGGCGAAGAACATCATCAACCACGCCGTGGTTAACGAAGATCCCAATGCGAGAATCATCCGGGAGCTGCGAGAAGAAGTGGAGAAACTGAAGGAGCAGCTTTCAGAGGCAGAGGTGCACATCGGTGTGGGTTTTATAACGTTGTTTTAAGAGCAAAGTTTGTGATTTTTTTTTTTTCTTTTTAGTCCATGAAGGCCCCAGAGCTTAAAGATCGTTTGGAGGAATCAGAAAAATTGATCCAAGAAATGACAGTGAGTTGGGAAGAGAAGCTCCGAAAGACTGAGTCTATTGCACAGGTGAGACAAACTCTTTCTCTTAACAACGCAGATTTTTTTTTTTTCAATCATAATTTATGTTTTTTTTAAATGTTTTTACTCAAGGAGCGACAAAAGCAGCTTGAGAGCCTGGGGATCTCCCTGCAGTCCTCTGGAATCAGAGTAGTGGACGACAAATGCTTCCTTGTCAATCTTAACGCTGACCCTGCTCTCAACGAACTGCTGGTTTATTATCTGAAGGTACCGCTCACATACGAAAATTAACCCTTTGTGGGGTTGTGTGAACGAGCTGCTCGACTCGACACCTTTGACCTTCCCATGCGTGTGTCTCACATCCAGGAGCACACGCGCGTTGGCTCGGCCGACTCACAGGACATCCAGTTGTGCGGGATGGCCATCCAAACTGAGCACTGCGTCATTGACGTCACGGAAAACAACAAGGTGGTGCTCACGCCGCACGCCAATGCTCGGTACGTAGAAGACAATGATCCCTTTTTTTTTTTCAATTTATCACAGCTTCGAGGTCAAACAACATGCATCTCTTTAGTTAAAATTATTACACAGGGTGGAGTTTGGTATAAAAGGAGTATTCAGGAGCTAAAGGGCTCAGCTGGAAGCAGTTGGAAAGATATTTTATACCTCAACTGAGGAACTTCATCAGTTTCTGAGAAGGTTCAAGTCACATCTTCTCCCATTTTTCAGGGGTTGCCACAGCAAGTCAACAATTTACATCTCACCCTGTGCTCTGTATCCTCAACTCCAACTCCAACGACCTCCATGCTCTCCCATAAATCTCCTCTTTGGCCTTCCTCTTCGTCTCTTACCTGGTAGCTTCAAGTCCAAGTCACATATCTATTGCATACTTTTATTTTGAAAATGATGTGTGATTGAAGAGTGCATTGGTGGTAGAATGATCCTAGAGTTGGAGCTACCAGGTAGGAGACAAAGAGGAGATTGATGGATGCAGTGAGGGAGGACATGGAGGTGGTTGGAGTTGAGGATACAGAGGACAGGGGGAGATGGAAAATGGACAAGCTGAAATGAGAAGATGAAGAATATAGTCTTGATTCTATGTGTAGACATAGAAAAACAAACTTGAATAAGATATAGAATACTTTCTAGTATAGTATATTTTCCCCAAGACGACTTCTAGAAGCATCTGGCATTGAATATACAAGAACATAGATTTATTACACAGTTTTCCTTCCTCTCTGCAGCACCTGTGTTAATGGTTCTGCCATCACCAGCCCAGTGCAGCTGCATCACGGTGACAGAATCTTGTGGGGTAACAACCACTTCTTCAGGTGAGCGTGCACAGCTGGAGCTTTGGGAACTTCTTCTATTTGTTATTCTTTTTCCTGTTTTTCACTGTTCCTTATTTTCTTTCTTTCTCTGTGGCTCACACAGGATCAGTTTGCCCAAGCCGACTCTTCCCGCAGTGGACGGCGACGAGGGGGCCAGTACCTCCATGAAGACGTGTTTGAGCACCGACCGGCTCGAGTTGGAATTTGACGCAGCCAGCGACGTCTCTAGCGAGTTCAGCTTCAGTTATGAGTCTGCACAGGCTGAGGTCATGATGAAGGGCATGGGCAGTAATGGTGAGTCACAGTTAATTATTTATCAAACCAACCTCATCTATAAACCATTTTGCAACGTCAAGGCAGGAGAAATGTCAACTGGAGCAGAACATCATCTAAGATCAACATTTGCTCCTGCCCTCAGACCCCTTACAGTCCGTGTTGCAGACCCTGGAGCGACAGCACGAAGAGGAGAAACGCACCGCACTTGAGCGGCAAAGGCAGATGTACGAACAGGAGCTGGAGCAGCTCCGTCAGAGACTCGATGCTTCAGGTTTACCCGTCAGCGGTACTGGTACCGGTACTTCTCCGGGCGTCCACAAACCCTTGCGGCGTTGGAGTCAAGACAGGTATAGAAGAACTGTTTGGACTCTGAAAGAGAATTTTAATATTTACGTTGGAAAATGTGCATCGTTCATTTATTTTTTAAAACAGAGAGGCAATGATGACTCGCAGTCTGCGGCGTCTCCGAGAGCAAATAGTTCGGGCCAACCTGCTGGCTCAAGAGGCCAGCTTCATCGCAGAGGAACTTAACAAGAGAACAGATTACCTGGTCACTCTACAGATTCCGGCTTCTAACCTGAATGCCAACAGGAAGGTAGAACATCTCCATTTTGATGAGCAATCTAATAGAATTGGCTTTATTCACCGACCTGTGCTTTTTCTTTTTTCTCTCGTAGCGTGACGTGGTTCTGAGTGAGCCAGCGATCCAGGTGCGTCGTAAAGGTAAAGGGAAACAGATCTGGGCTCTGGAGAAGATGGAGAACAGGGTGGTGGACATGAGGGAGCTCTACCAGGAGTGGAAGGAATATGATGAAGACAACCCTGTAAGTAAAGAGCAATAACCACCCTGGTGAGGAACATTGTGTGATGCGCTGTGTCTCAGGTTTCTCTGACAAAGTTCGGAGCATTCATAAAGTACTGAAGTACTCCTTTTACCTTGATCCAGGTGATGCGTTCCTATTTCAAGCGTGCAGACCCGTTCTTCGACGAACAGGAAAATCACAGTCTGATTGGCGTGGCCAATGTCTTCCTCGCCTGCTTATTCTATGATGTCAAGTTGCAGTATGCAGTGCCGATCATCAACCAGAAGGGAGAGGTAGGAAACAAGCCCAGTCAGTGTGCATGGTTCCTGTTTGGGTTCTTGGCTACGTCAGTCCAGATTTCATGTTCTTGGATTGAGTTACTGACACCTTGTTACTGATTTTATTTACTATGTACCTTTTTAAACAATATTAAAATCTTGTTACTTCACTAAATTTAAGGAATGCTTGAATTTTTGGTGTTTTTGGTGGTGGATTCCAGAGTCTATTAGTAATCAATACGTATAACTGGGATTTTATTATTATAATTATGATATGCAGTTGAAATGAAATCAGTGATTTTTTTTTTTTTTTTTGGAATCCTGATTTTCCATCTTCCCTGTTCTCTCCATCTTCTACTCTGACTCCAACTACCTCCATGTCCTCCCTCACTGCATCCATCAATCTCCTCTTTGTCTCCTACCTGGTAGCTCCATCTCTAGGATCATTCTTCTACCAATGCATCCACTGTCCCTCCTCTGAACATGTCCAAATCATCTCAATCTGTCTTCTCTAGCTTTTTTCCACGTCTTCCTGTCTGTGTTGCCCCTCTAATCACCTCATTCCTGATCCTGTCCATCCTTTTTTTTCCCAAAAAACTTCCTGCCTGTTTTGTCCTTATAATGAGATCATATCTGAACCTGTCCATCCTTGTCTCTTTTGTCTCCTCTGTATGTCTGCGTGTGTCAGGTGGCGGGTCGTCTGCACTTAGAGCTGTGGCGGGGCACAGAGTTCTCTGAAGATGGCGGCTCTCTTCAGGACGTCCAGAGTTCAGATGGGGATTCAGCTGAACGTAAACTTGACTGTGTGGTAAGAGCATAGAAATGTCTCTGTGAACAGACGGAAATTACTGTAATTACTGAAATGATTTGACACGGGGCCGAGTACGGAGCAGCTTGTAAAAGTCATGAATAAAATCTAAAATCCTACATTTCTAATAATCTTTATACCATTTTATATACTATTATTATATTTTAATTTACAGTCATTTACACACTTCCTGTCTCCATTTGCTGTTTACCTGACTCATTTGTCTTCTGTCTTCAAGGTCAAAATCCTCCAGGCCACCGGGCTTCCTCGCAATCTGTCAAATTTTGTCTTCTGCCAGTACCACTTTTGGGGTCAAGAAGAGCCAGTGTTCATTGCTCCAGAGATGACATCATCCAGCTCTTCTTCGTCGGACCTCAGAGACCCTCAGTGCAGTGTGGTCTTTGACAACTACAAGGTAAGACGGAAAACAACCAAAGACGTGTCAGGACTGCATCCACAGATAAAAGAAAATGCAGACTGATTTTTTTTTTTTTGTTTGATCAGGAGCTGTCTATTCCGGTCTCCGATGATTTTGTGGACTTTTTGGGCGATGGGGCTTTGGCCATCGAGGTGTACGGGCACAAACAGGTCAACCACCGCAGAAACCTGGCTCTCTGGGACCTTGGAGTAATTCAAGCAAAGACCAGATCACTGAGAGAAAGGTATGAGGTCAATGATCTTTGATCACGGAGTCTCAGAAACATTGAATTCTAGAAACATTCTATAAAATATTATTGTAAATTCAACTTTCATATCAAGGGGGCCCCAAAATATAGTTCCAAGGGCTGTAAATGGCCCACGGGCCACAAGTTTGCCTCTGGCCTAGAGCAACATTTCCACCATTTTCTGAAACAACCCATCAGCTAAATGCTTAATCCTAGATCACTTAAATGATAATGAAGGATGTTGTCCCTCTCCATGACACCAGGTGGAGTGAGGTGATCCGTCGCCTGGAACTGTGGGTGCAGCTGATGGAGCTGAACGAAGCAGGAGAGTTCACAGCGGTGGAGGTGGTGCCGGCCAAAGATGTCCGCACTGGAGGAATCTTCCAGCTCAAACAGGTCTCTGCTCCGTCTCCAACTACGTCACATTCGTCAACACCATGATCGGAAGGACGCCGTAGTTGATGTTTAACTCTCACCTGCTCCTGCAGGGTCAGTCCCGCCGGGTTCAGGTGGAGGTGAGACCGGTGCCCGATTCGGGCACCATGCCGCTCATCGCTGCCTCCGTCCTGTCTGTATCCATCGGGGATGTCAAAGTCCGACAAGCACCTCTCTCCAGAGGTGGAGAACCTCAATGGGTGAGGAAAAGAAATAACTCAGTGTTTTTGTCCAGAATAGTTGAGTTTTTATTTTTTATTTTTTTTGAAAATGTGCGTCCTTGACTGTGACCTTTTGTAAATATTTACATTTCAGAGTAGAGATGAGGAAATGGACAGCTATCAAGTAAGTCAAAAGCCCAGTGTGTGTATCTCATGCTACACATGTGTGTGTTTTTTTTAACTTTTTTTTTGTTGTTGTTGTTTGTTAGGAGGTGGACTTGGAGAGGATGCGGAAACAGTGGCTACAAGCACTGACTCAGAGGCAGGAGTATTTGGACCAGCAACTGCAGAATGTTTTTTCTAAAGCAGGTAAGGTCGGATGCTCAGCCAAAAAATAGTGGCCCCCACCTTGATATTAAAGTGAAAGCGCCCCCAAGTGTACTGTCCAGAACTTTTGGTTCTGAGTTCTCGTTTTTGTTTTGTGAATCTGTAGATAAGTCGGAGGACGACGTTGAAAGGGAGTCACAACTGCTGGAGTGTCGCCTGACTTTGACAGAAGAAAGAAACGCTGTCATGGTGCCGTCACCTGGTAGTGGCATCCCTGGAGCACCAGCAGAAAGGTTATTTAACATTTGGAGCAGATAAAAAAAAAGAATCTTATACTTTAACAGCTCCCATTGGAGCTTTGCGCCATTTTTTTTCTTTTTATGGTAACAATATTCAAGCTTAAATACTGCTGCTATCAACACAGTGTTCCCCAAACTATTTTTGCACCACGGACCGGTTAAATATCTGGTACTTTTTTCACTGACTCGTCATTAAGTTCTGGCAGATACCCTTTAATAAAATGAAATTTCCGGTGTTCTGAAATATTTTCCTACCTATAAAATCTTCCTACCCTAATTAACAACAAGGATTTCTCAAGTGCCCTATAATTTTCTGCTACCAGACCAGTATAAAAAGTTAGATTCTTATATCAATGACTCTGCGTCATTTTGAGTTTATTGTTGTTGTCTTCACTGAGAAAATATTTCCTAATCAAATATAGTTGCATTATTGATGATGGAATCCTAGCCATTCTATTTTTCAGTTCTTTTATTTATATGGTTATGGATCAAGTGGAAGGTGGAAGTAATAGACAGATGGGGACAAAAGGAAACATTATTTCTCTGCGGTCCGACACTAATTCACCCACGGACCCATACTGGACCCCAACCCAGGGGTTGGGCACCACTGAACATATTCCAAACAATAAACAATATTTTGCAATGCAACCAAAGGCTGGATTAGATGCTGCTCTATGGCTTCAACAAAACTGATTTGATCTAAAACTTGTTTTTGGTGCTGGGTTCTGACTGACTGGTTCATTAAGAAAACAACAGTGACTTTTGTGTCTTGAGAATGAAGATGTGCCTGTCTGCCTACAGAGTTCCTGATCCTGGAATGGAAACCCACGTTCCAGTCCTGTTTCTAGACCTCAGCGGTACGTTGTTTGTTTTTTTTTTTTTTTTTTTTTGTTGCGTATTTGACTTGTAAATCATCGTCCCTGGAACTAACAAAGATGCTCCTTGTGTTCATTCACCCCCTCCAGCTGACGACTTCCAGTCTCATCTGTCCTCCCCACTGGCTGGTGGCCTGGACACTTATCTCAGTGAGGAAAATGACGAGGAATTCTTTGACCTTCACATTGTGAAACACTACGATTCTGAGGTAAAGGTTGCATTCGTCAATTCTTCTGTCCACGTCGGCCCAAACCAAACTCTTTGTTCTCTGCAGGTCAAAGTAGAAGCTTCGTGGGACTCGACCGTTCACGACTGCTCAGAGCTTAGTCGCGTGGCATCGGGTGACCAAAGAGTTTACCTGACCGTCCGCACCGTGGTCCAGCTGAGCCACCCAGCAGACATGCAGCTGGTTCTGAGGAAGCGCATTTGTGTGAACCTTGTTGGGAAACAGGTCAGTGGTTCCCGACTTATCTCAGAGTATTTCTATCAATGTCAGTGGTGCAGGAGTAGAACAACATTTGTCTGTTTGTAGGGTTTTGCTCAGAGTCTGTTGAAGAGAATGTCTCAGCGCAGCACCATCCCCGGCTGCGGAGTCACGTTCGAAATCGTCTCCAACATCCCCGGGGTAAGAACTGAATCATTCAAGTCCTTGTTTTTTCAACATTTACACTGAGGATGTTCAAAAGGTGGTCTGCTCCTCCATGATAGTCTCGTCAAATTCAGAATGGTAAGGGAAAGGTTTACAGGACGGTTGTGAGACCAGACATGATGGATGGATTAGAGACACTAGGAATAGGTAGAAGACAGGAGGCAGAGCTGGAGGTGAAGGAGTTAAAGATGCTGAGATTCTCTTCAGGAGAGACAAAGATGGACAGGATCAGGAATGAGGTGATTAGAGGGACAACACAGACAGGAAGGTTTGGAGAAAAAGCCAGAGAAGACAGATTGAGATGGTTTGGACATGTTCAGAGGAGGGACAGTGGATACATTGGGTGAAGAATGATCCTAGAAATGGAGCTACCAGGTAGGAGACAAAGAGGAGATTGATGGATGCAGTGAAGGAGGACATGGAGGTAGATAAGAGTAAAATGAACAGAGGATCTCAATGAACATACAGTGTTTATACCGTGTCCCTGTTGTTACAGGACATCCATGGTCCAGAGGACAGGGAGATGCTGGCTAGGATCGCTGCGAGCGCCGAAGACGAACAGTCAGCTGACAGTGAAGCAGCCATAGAGAAATATCTGTGCAGCATCTTAGCTGTGGAGAACATCCTGACCCTGGACCGCCTCAGACAGGTCCGTGACTACAGATGGTGTTTTGAGATCTCCTAATGTACCCAAAGTCATGAATCATGCGGAAAATCCCAAAACCATGTGTTGGTAGGAGGTGGCCGTGAGGGAACACCTGGCAGTGAGAGGAAAACCCAGCCTGAGTTCTCCAAACGTAAACCAGGTTTGTCTGATTCTTTCCTTTAAGACAACATGGTGGGGTTTTTTTTTTCCACGGTGGTGCAGCGTTGGTATCATAACAGTTTCAAGTCTCCTGGCTAACGGCTAACTAAAACAATAGCAACTCACCTGTGGCTCGGTTTTGTTGTGGTTTTTAACTCACTAACTAACTCACCAACGCTCTGGACTTCTAACATCTTTAACCAGCTGACGGCCAGCAGCCAAGATCTCTCCTCCTCTTTTCATCAGCTTCATGACTTGAATGTGAGTTTCCTCCAATGATCTCGTTACTTTCCCAAAAGAAAACTCTAAAAAATGATCATATTGACTCCAGTGGATATTAATTGATGTAATATCTATGGATGAAGTCCATTAATGATGAAAAAAAAAAAAGGTTGCGACTGAATTTAAAGTAGTTAAAAATGTTGTTTTTATAGTAAATAATTTTTTAAATATTTTAATATTTTTTTATTAATTATGATTTAAAAGAATGAAAAATAACTCATCCCTGTCCTGTGTGCAGAGCTGGAAGAGTCACCAGAATCTGAGTGCGTTGTCTCGTCCATCCAGACGAACTCTCCCCAGTTCCATATCGCAGACGCTCGGCCAGGAAGCAGGTACAATGGATTCTTTCCTCTTCTGACTTAGTTTCTGTCTTTTTTTTCTTCTTCTTTTTTTCCTGTTCTTCATTGTCCTAATCTCACTTTCCTCTAGTGTTATCAACCATTCAGCCGCGGTACATGTTTTGCGTCACAAATATATTCCTTGCATAAATCTGTGAACCTGTTTAGTTGAACACATTTATTTTATTCCTGAAGAAATTTAAGAAAGACGCACAAATATGTGTCTGTCACTAATCAAAGTGTTTCTGTGAATTTGGGTCATTTTTATTGGCACAGGATTAAATTTCTTTTTTTTTTTTTTGAAGACACAATGTGCCGCAGCACGGTGGTTGTGAAACGCTGCATATTTAACTCGTATCATATCAGATCTTCACTTCTTTCTCTTTGCCTTTTTTTTTTTCTCTGCTCCTTTTCTCCCCTTGTCCTTGTTTCCTCCTCTTCTAATCTCCTCTCCATCAGCGCATTCAGGCTTTGCCGCGTCTTATCTCTCTCCAGTGAAGGCCGTACCAAAGCTGCTCATGTCACTGCTTCCTGGTGGGAAGGAAGATAGTAAAGCCCAGACAGTTGTCCATCAGCAGGTACATCCATTCACTCTCGTCACCACGTTGTTCCGTTCATGCCTGTAACCTCCTCGCTGCCTTATCGTAGGGATTGGTAGTTTGTATGCATCGCTGCAGCCCGAATCTAAATATACCATGCACTTAGCAGCGGCAGCAGCCAGCCCTATTTCTCCCGTTGCTATGGAAACAGCACTTATGGAGATGGAAACATAAATGATAAACTGATAAAGCGTGTTAATGTCTCTGTGGCCAAGATAAGTGGTTTTTTTAGAAGTTTGCGAAAACAGAGGAGATGAACGAGAAACGAAGGAGTGAATTCCGTGTTGACCTTTTTATGGCAGAGTTGTTTTTGCTGCAGTGCAATATATACAGCAACGTAGAAGACTCTCTATTGTGCTGGAGGTTTCTAATGCACAGTCGCACCCTTCTTTACTGGCTACACAGCACAGCAGAAGACGACATAGAACAAGCCTGTCGCCCTCAGTGCCTCATTAAGATAATGTAAAGAATATTTTGATAAATATCTCAGGTAATGTCACACTGCTCTTGGAGTCCAGCCCTTCTTTTTCTTCCCATATTTCCCAATGGATACACCCATGGGGTTAATACAGTTTTGTCTATCTATCATCTATCTGTCTATTGTAGAACGTGTTCTAGTTTTTCTCCAAACCGCAGATAACATGGTCTACTAATCAAAGTTACAGAATTAAAGTAACGAACAGAGAGAAAATTGCGTTACCAAGCTTGGGAGGGCTGGGTTGTAACCAGGTAGCCTGACGATTATTCAGATCCCAGTACCAGGAGCGCTGACTGACTCCTTGTCCCCCGAACGTATGTTTTTAAACCCCTCTTTCTCCCCTACATCATAGCCAGGAGGTTACACGCCCCACCGTACAAACAGAGTCAATTATTAAGACACAAAATCTGAGGTGGTAATAGTTAATCGGCTAATAAAGCATCAAAGTGGCAGAGTTTATGACTTCCTGTCCAGGTCAGAGTGTCCTTATCTTATCTGTCCACTCTGGCTGGACAGAACAGTTTACCATGTTAGCAACCGTTGTTTTGTTGCAGTCACAGAAGTAGTAGACAAACCAAGAGTAGTTTAACTAATACAGCAGTAAATACTTTTACACCGGATTCTACCAAGGTTAATAAGTACTGTAGGTCAGTGTGAACTTCTCCAGACCTTCTCACTGATCCAGGATCTTCTTCCTGGGTAATGGTTAATGTTCTCTGCCTTAAGCTAAACTTCCCTTAAAGAACATCTTTCTTTAACAGCATCTCTGGACCTTTTACTCACAGATGATCGACCCTCATTTACAACTCTGTCCAGACACTTAACTCACCGATGGTTAACCCTAGTTTACAACCTTGAGAGGTGACAAAGAAAAGATCCTTGTAAGGAGTTCAGCTGTTCAAATGTTAATATAAATATAAGTTACGCTACAGCAAAGCATGGATTATTAATATTTTGATGATTAGCTGATCACAGAGCAAATAATAAAGCCTACACTATCTATGTCTGTCTGTCTGTCTGTCTGTCTGTCTGTCTGTCTGTCTGTCTGTCTGTCTGTCTGTCTGTCTGTCTGTCCTCCACCCCCATATTAGTGTTGTCTGTTCACTTAAAACCCATCGTTTTAATTCTGCATTCTCACTGTGACAATCTACATTAATTATTTATCTATATTCACCCTCTGCTAATTGTTTTTATTCTACTGTTTTATCTTTGTTATGTAGTGTATTATTATTATCTGTCTATCTATCTGTCTGTCTCTCTGTCTGTCTGTCTGTTTTTCTGTCTGTCAATTCCATCAATATCCATGTCTATCATAATAGAACCCTGCCTAAATAACTGCCTACCATATATTTCGTCTACTATATGATTATATTTTTATTTGACTTTTGCAAGTTAAAGAATAATACCATTATATATCAAATATTTAGTCCACAGGATCAACTGTTTGGTGTCCATAGTTTGTGCTTTGGGCCTAAGTGTCCAAGAATCATCTGGTCACCTAGCTAAGATTATGCTACAATATATTTCCAGACTATATTTAAGGTCCAACCTCAAAATAATCTCAATTTCTGTCTTATTCCCATGAATTTTCCCATAGAAAGATTCCACTTGGCAACTCATCTAGACTGCACTCTGATTAGCTCAGCTAATTAGCCAACTCCTGAGAGAGTCCTAATTTTTGTTCCACTTTTTTTTTTCACCTTCATCGTAACATTACAGTATATTGCAGTGAGATCTTCAGTGATCTCCAAAAGTGGTGATGCAGATCTCAGATCTAGGGATAAAACTTTGGAGTGAACCAGACCTTAGGTCACAGCGTACCTTCGTTAGCTAAGAACCAGGCTCCTTGGTGATTGACGTGCGTATATTGTTGCTAATAAAAGCAGACGTTTCTAAAAACTTCCCCCCTCGCTGCGTTGGGAGCACGCTGTGAGTGGAGGAGGACTAATTATGAGCAGGTGAGCTTCGCTGCTCCTTCACTTGCTCCTCATCCCTCTGAGTTTCAATCAGGTTCCTCCCAGTCTGCTCCTCCTTTTTTTTTTAAGTGCATCCAAACACTCGGAGGAGAATCTGATTCGGTTGATTAGCCCCGAGTGTCGTGGGAGAGGAGTTATTTTAGGAAGGTCAATGTTGGCGACATTACTGGTTACTGACACTTGGCTTCAGGTGTTTCTGATTTGATGCGTGAGGTTTGTTCTGGTCTGTGGCTCCTTGTTGTTCCAGGTGGACTGTCCTGAGGGACACATTACCAGGATTGACGTGTTTGACCTGCTCTGTGATGCTGGAACGTCTCCTCACGTGTGTGATTGTCGTAAATAAAGAGCAGTGATTCCCAACACTTCAGCTGCATTATCTTGTGCAGCCATGGGCAAACTATGGCTCGGGGGGCTGCAGACGGCTCGCCAAACTTAATTTCCCCAAATGATGGCATAGATAAGGCTAGGGGCATTTTTTTTGTGTGTCAATTTTTAGTGTTCATTGTTGTCATTCTTGTAAACTACAATAAATGACACGTAAAAGTCACTTTCTAGCCTTTTCTATGCTATTTATTGGGAAATCGCAAGTTTCATGGCCCGGATTAAAATGTGAAATGGACCACATCTGGCCCCCAGGCCTTATTTTGAATAAATCTAGGCTGAGGTATTCTTAATGCAGGACTTTAACCTGTAATTTGTCTTTAATTTGTACGTATAAGCAAATATTTTACTTCCAAGTAAAAATGGACACTAAAAATCTGACAATGCTGTAAAATGATTTTATCCGTCTTCTATGCCATCTATTGGGGACATTTTGGCGTTGAAGGGAAAAGGCAGTAGGATAATGATAATGTAAATAATTGGTATAATTTTAACAAGTTTTGCGACCAGGATTTAAACCTGAGACAAGCCAAGTTCGGCCCTCGAGCCATAGTTTGCCCAGATCTGGTTTACACCAATTCTCACCGGACTGAGTGTCTATGTTGGAAAATTAATCAGTTTCACCAATTTGTCCCGGGAACTATGTTCAATCTCCACTGCAGATTTTTTTTTTTCTTTCCCCGACTCATGATCTTGATGTGCGTCTTTCTTCAATTCCTAATCCTGTTCGTCAAAACAGGCCCAGTCTGATCAATGTTTTATTGTAAATTACTGCCAGGATTATCCACCTCAAAAAGCACAAAAAATGTTGGGATGTTAATTCCAACAATTCCAGTTTGGAGAATGATGGAGGAACCAGCAGGAACCTGAATAGGAACAAATAATAAACGGTTGTAATTATAATTATGGTGTAATTATGCTGATTGTATAACGAGTTTATCCTGATTATCTGTCTGAGTGAAATGGAGAGCAAATATTTTCACTTCACTTTCTGTGTCTCGTCACAATATCTTCACAGCTAATTACTGAAGTAAATCAATAACATTGTGGTTTTTGGTATAACATTTCTAAACAGGTGATTTAATTTTTAATTTTTTTTTATTATTATCCAGAACTTGCCACGTATCATAGTCCAGTCAGCCAGTGTTGAAGAAGGCCTCAGCAGGCAGCAGCAGCAGCCGGTAAGTTTTACATTGTTTCCAAATTGACCTGAAAGTTTTTTCACATTTGTCCTGCACTGTTTTAACCTCAATGTCCACCAGGGTATATTTCGTTGATCGATATTTTTCAATGAGGGATCGCGGCCCCATTTTGGACTATCTGAATTGTCTGGCAAATGGACAAAAAAAAAGTAAAGTGGGTTTCCGATCAACAATTGTAATCCGTTCCAGCAGCAGCCTTTATAAGTCGATCTGTTGGTTCCTTGCTACATTTTCTTCGTAAAAAAAAACAAAAAAATTATTTCTTAAATCGTTCCAGTCCTATAAATACTACTACTGTTGAATGAATTAAACACGTATTTCCTGCAAATCCATATATTTGCGTTGTGTTGCCCCAGGACTCATGATGATTTGCATTTGCAACACTAACGCTAACAGTTCGGAGCAGTACTTACTTAAGGACGAATACTACGAGAGGGAGGCTAGCAGCTAACCTGGAGTGATGCTCGGATATGCACTCGTTACTTCCTGGTAGTTTAAATTGAAATGGCAGAACAGTTACTTGCTCGTACGTTGGAATAATAGCTAGTTGGACAGTTCGTAGATGAAACTGAGCTGGTATCTTGATTGACAGGCTTAGGTATAAGTCACATGTTTGGGAAAACCACCGCAGACTAGGGAATCCTGGGAAGTGTAGTCGGCAGGGATTCATTCATATTTCAAGTTCAATTCCTGTGATGTCCTCTCTCCAAGGTGCCAATAGAAGACTTTATTCTGGAAGACGCCGAGATGGAGACCTGCGTCAGGACCGTTCCCATGCCACCGCCAATCATCCCCGAAACAGAGGAGACGACCTCTAGCCCGGTGAGCGAAGTGTCCAGCGGTTACATGTCCACCAGCCTGTCTGCCGCGACCCTGTCAGACGTCTACACCTTGAGCTGGGACTTGCCCCCAATCTCTGGTTTCGAGAAGGTGCCCGACGAAGAGGAGGAGGACTCTGAGGTGATGAGTTCTGCCGTCATCCTCCAACAGGTGGAGAACCTGATACCATCAGGAAGGAAGGAGATGGTGACGGGTTCTCACAGCAGTTTGAAGGAGGTTGATCATCTTCCCTCAGAGCAGCAGTTGGATTTAGACGCACAACAAGAGACGACGACAGACCAGGTTGAGTCAGAAGATACAGAACCATTAACCGAGTCAATGGTTTTAGAGGAGAGTGAGAGCGAACCTTTATCAGAGCCACAGAGGGACAATGGGACAGATCGAGCTGTCCTCGAAGATGTTCTGAAAGATCAGCAACAACTGGAATCAACTCTGTCTGAGGAACAGGAAATGAATCCTGATCCGAGCTTGGATGAAGACCCGGTTCCAGACCCAGAACCACATGTGGAATCAGTTCTCCAGGCTCCTTCAGAGGAACGGTTGGACACGAAAAGGACAACAACCGATCAGCAACAACTGGAACCAACTCTAACCCAGGAACAGGAAATGAATCCAGAGCCGAGCTTAGACCCAGTTCCTGCCCCAGATCTTCATGTGGAATCAGGTCTCCAGACTTCTTCGGAGGAACAGTCGGACACGAACAGGACAACAACCGATTCAGCCCAACAACAAACTTCCACTGAAGCGTCCGCAGAGGTCGCCGCTGCTCCCGCCAATCTTCAAAACCCCTTCAAAATCCAGAAGGTCAAAGTCAAGTCTTCAGACCTCAAGTCCTTCCATCAAATTCTGGATGAGGAGAACCAGGACAGCAGCAACAACCTCTCCGTTCCCATGGAGACCCTGGAAATCATCTCCGACTCCGAGGAAGGAGAAGCGGCCACCTCCTCAGATCTCCCCGAGTGGCTCAAAGAAGGAGAGTTTGTCACCGTGGGATCCAACAAGAATGGAACCGTACGTTACGTCGGACCCACGGACTTTGCCCAGGGTATCTGGGTGGGAGTGGAATTAGAGGTTCCCGCAGGTGAGTCCAGTCTCATTTCTTGACCACAACATATAGCTGTATCTCGCATGCTTATATCTTTTTCGTCCTACGTTGCTTTCAGTCCTTCAAAGCCTTTTGTAGGACTTTTCTGGGTGATTTGTAAGTCTTTTGTAAATTTACATTGCAATTACAAGGGGGGCGGGACTTTTGTCAGAAATTCTGACATTTTTGCAAGTCACAATTCACATGTAGACACTGGCAACATCAATCTAGGACATAAAAACTACAGAAGCATCTGAACTGGTTTCCTGGAAGCTAAAGCGAAGGGCAAAAAGTTCCCAAATAAACAACGAAACATAATCACTACTATATTGTAGCATTTTCGTGAAATTCGTTTTTAACAGAATGATGAAATAATACAACGTTAAACTTGTTTATTTGTGACAACAATATCCTCTGACTCCTGTGTGATTTCCCTTCGCAGGGAAGAACGATGGTTCTGTGGGAGGGAAGCACTATTTTCACTGTAACCCCGGCTACGGCGTGTTGGTCCGGCCCAACAGGGTGTCCAAGTGTGGAGCCAAACGGCGTCGGCAGCAGAAAAAGCGCCAAAGCGCCAACCTCTCTGGATCCAACCCCAACTTAGCAGCTCTGACCGCGCTGGCTAAAGGTGAGACGGGCGGGGCAGCGGGAGGCCGCGGCAGAGGGGAGAACAGGAAGTCCTGGAACAGCTGAGAGACTTTGGCCACAAACCTTAGTAACTGTTTGGTAAAAGCACGTCCAGCGTCTGTGGAATGGTTTTATGATCAATTTTACCTTATGTTGACACAACATATCTCATCACCTCGGCCAGAATTGTCCTTTTGGGGAAAAATGTGAAAGGTTCAATGCTGGTACTAATCCTTTCTAACTAGTACTGTTTTATAAGGCTGGCTGTATGACTGTGTTAGTATATTTATTTTAGAAATAGATAAAAAAAATCTTGGCACTGCCTCAAGATTAACAATTTTTAAAAAATATTCTTCTTATATTGTTATGTTCTAGCATTTTTTCTACAGCGCCCCCTTTGTCTACTATCTACTATCTATGAATTTGACCTATTTTTCTGGAACCTCTTTACAAAATATTTGTGCACAAAGGGTACCCCGCCCCTAAGAATGGGAACCACTACATTGTTTAATCAAGGAATGAATGAAAGCGTTTTACTATTTACACGTCAACACTGGACTGATATTTGACTTCTGTAAACTTTGAATATAATAGTAACAGGAAGTCAGTCGAAAGTTTTTACGTTTTTTTTTTTTTTACGTGTAATAATGTGTTTTGTTTTTTTTAAAGGTTAAGACAAATAAAGCCTGTTTGGACAGAACTAGAAGTCTTTTAGAAACAAACTACCGTCTTGAGCTGTAAGACATTTTGCTGCTGTGCCTTTAAGACTACATAGCATTCAGTTCAACACTGTATTTTTTTTATTTTTTTTTCACTCTCAGTGGAAAGGAAAAACTTTGAATGTGTAGTCTTGTGTTTTTCCGCCTTGGGGTCTGGACTCAATATGACACTTAAAATGTCTTGTAAAGAATAATAATTAAATTTCACTTTTTATAAATACAAATCAAGATCACAGGCCCAGAAAAATACGTCGTGGTTACGTTTTTCTTGATCATTTGTTTGTGAGCCTGATTTCTGAAATGTGTGTTGTGGAGGTGTGTAGATGGGAGTTTTTCTCATCAGGTGAATGAGTATTTATTTTAAGATGAATAAAAAAAAAAAACAAAACAAAAAACACTCCGATTATGTATTTTGTTTTTTTTCCTCTGGTATTGTATGCACAGATATCAGCAGAGCAGGCCAGTGTCATTGATATAGCTTTAATTCTCTTGTACATTATATATATTTATATATATCATACTAAAAATAAACACAAGTTAAAAAAAATGACCAAAGAAACTGTACAAAAAATGTTTATACTACATCTTAATTACAGAACAGTCTACTGTCCAAAAAAGGCACTAAATTCTGAAATGGGCGATACAGTAATGGTGAACAGAACCACGGGTTGAAGGTCGTTACCACGGCATTTTCAGTCCTCGTTCTCAGATCGCTCGGGGGGCACACGGACGGACGCGGAGGCGCATTGACCCTGATACACCACAAGAGGACGCGCTCCCTACTCATCGGTGTAAAACCTTTTGTTTGTTAGCTTTCCAATGTTCTCATGGAAAGGAATCTTCACTTCCTGAGGTTTCCATCCATCCATCCATCCGTCCATCCATCCATCCGTCCATCCTCCGTCTACAAGACTCATTCCGTGAATACTGCTGGATTACAACCCCGTCGTAAATAACTGGACCATGGCGTCATTTCACAAACATGAAGAAAATTCACCAAAGGATGTCACACTGACGAACTAATCTCTAATGCACTTCTGTCCAATCGAGTCTTTCTTCCAGGGAGTTGTCACACCAATCGTCACATATAAAGTGTCCAATCTACACCACTGCTTGTTTACAGAGGGTGGTCTTCATTTTATTTTTTTTAAGATTGTCCCTTGTTTTGAATTTCGTCTGGATTTCAGCAGCCAAAGAAGCAGTGACCCTGAAGGTTTTTGGTGTTTCAGTTCTCTCGACGACACTTACAGCTGCCGTCAGAGTCGATTTGAGAAAGAATCTCATTCTGTAACTTCAGTGTCCTTCGCCTGAATGTAATCTCCGAGGTGAAATTGGAAATTTAGTTTGAAGCCAGTTTCAGCTAATGGAAAAATACCAAAAAAAAAAAGGGCAGTTTTGTTATCGGGTGATAAACGCAGCAGAGGTGTCAAAGCTCTGGGAAAAACATCCAGGTCTTTCTGTGGGACTTTACGGAAAAAGACAAGATATTGAGATCCTCTGCTCGTGTTTCATGTTGAATGAACGACATCAAGTCGCAACATCACTGACGGCAGCAAATGTAGAATTTTCCGACTTTTGTCCTAAGGAAATGCATGGGGTTATAACCATTTGCAGAGATACTTCCCTCTGTTTGCATTTTCTCTTTTTTTTAACACTTCTGGGTAAAATTTGTATCAGGAAAAAAATTATATATATCTAGGTATACTTGTGGTTGTAAATATGTGTATATGTATGAATATATTTAGGTTAAAAAAAATAAAAACAGTAGCACTACCGTTAGGTGAAACATAATTTCATGTTCTGCGTTCACCCTCGAAAAAAAAAAAAAAAAAATCCTAGAAAATATTCAACTTAATTTTTCCGCACAAATGTAACAGATGCTAAAATTGCTGTCACATACTCACAATTTTTTTTTTTTTTTTTTCTTTCTGGGTCGGAGCTTCTTTGACCACCTTGTGCAAATTCTACGCCCAGTACGATCACAGTAAGGTTTGCTATGAGGCTTGGTGTGACATCGTCTACTTCCTGTTGCCGTTCAATGGACAGTCATTTTTCTTAAGAGTTGGACTTGTGCGAGGGAAGGTTACTTTTTTTCAGGCAAAGTCACAGAGCC
>JAFBJS010054521.1:0-10407 GCA_016785265.1 Paraplagusia blochii | reverse complement strand
GAGTTGAGCATGTGGGAGGAGAGTTGAGAACAGTAGGGAGGGGGTTGGAGGTTGAAGGGAGGGGGTTGGAGGTTCTATTCTATTTTATTCTATTCTATTAATTTTTACAATATTTATTTGTATATATGTTAGAGAGTAAACTTTAAAAGTCAACAAAATATTTGAGACTAAAACATAGCAAATACCTTCTGATTTGATACAGTGTCGAAATCGTTCTTTTCAGACCGAGAGAAGCCCACTTCGGAAAACTGGAAACAATTCAACATAAAGTTGTTACTTCCACAATGATAAAATTTAAAATGATAATTTTCAGTTATTGCTTGCTATATTCATTTGTAAAGCTTTAAAGCAAATAATTATTATTTGTTTTTTTTGTAATATTGTTTTTTTATTATTTATAACATTAATATGTATATAATCTTTTATGAAAAAAGAGATAAGGAAATACTTAAATTTAAGGATAAGAGAGGACTTAAGATGTTTTGTGCAAGTGGGCCCTGAATGCCATGTATGCAAAGGAAGGGTCCTGCCAGCTTCATCGGCCGTGCTCCCATGCAGACTTGTAAAACCTTTGGCGTTTTTCTGTCTGGTATTCCTTGCCAGCAATCCTTTTCTCTTCTTCCGACCTTGGTCGTTTACTCCCCGTCTCAGGTGGCAGCTTTCAGAAAATTCCACATTACAAAGATGTTTTGACAGTTAAAAGTGTAAACAAATAGTGTTTATATGGACGATAATATGGTCACAAGTATTGAAATCTGGTTGTCATATCACGTGAGAGTATGCGAGACTCAACGAGATGCGTCATAAACATGTGCAGTGGTAATAAATTCAACGGCACATTTATGATTTGTTTACACGTATTGTATCGCGGTTCGGTTAACGCTGTAACAAACGCTATGTTTATATTTTTAACATAAAAACGCGTTTTTAAGAATATATTTTCAACTAGCCAACCGGGCTGGCTAGTAACTGAATTAACTCGCCAAATGGGAAATTAAGTTGCCTCCGGTGACCGGACTACCGCGAATTTCGAGCCATGCACATACCCATATCCATCGGTATTCTCTGTGGGTGCTATCTCACTATCTGTATACAGAATCTCAAATTCTGTATACAGTGCATGTCCTCCAGGTCAAAATGACCTGTCTTCAGTAGATCTCCAGTTCAAGCAGCTTATGAGATCTTTTCACACATTTTATTTTTCTTAAAGAAATAACTAGTCATTTCCCAGAAGATGTGCTAATACCCAAGTTTTTACTCCTTATCTGTCTTCCTGTAGGCTATAAAGGAAATGTGCAGATGTCCAAACCTTGTCTTCTTCTTAATGCTGGCCATTATATTTAAACTAATCACCACTATTAGAAAGTAGGAACGTAAAAATCACGCCATACTCTTAAATGGACACCACTATTTCAGGTACTACCATGTATTTTCATAGCAATGACAGAGGAAGGCCAAAGAGGAGATTTATGGATGCAGTGAGGGAGGACATGGAGGTGGTTGGAGTTGGAGTTGTTGAAGTTGACAGGGTGAGATGGAAATTATTGACTCGCTGTGGCAACCCCAGAAAAATGGGATAAGCCGAAAGGAAAAGAAGAAGAAGTTTAGGTTGTAGACAGTTAATTATAGAATGCATTTAATCTGGTATGACAATAATTCAGGGTAAATTAGCTGCCTATGTCGGTATAGGTTCACATCGGTATCGGTTCATATAAGTATCGGAAATTAAGTGTTTGGGTAATACCGGTTCATATCGGTTACGGTAAATGTCATATCAGACATCCCTAATTCTAATTCTATTTCATTACTGTTATTTCCAGATTTTATTTCGGCTTTGTGTTAATTTGTTTACTTAAAAGAATGCAAACTGAAAAAAGAACATGAAATATACGTAACAAGATGTTTTGCTGCTTTCCTAAAAAACACCTGATGTGGTCGAGTTTTCATACTATAAAAGAAAATCAATGAAATGACCTATGACACTTTTCTTTACAATAACAGTGTTGATTTGTTGATATAACGATCAAATTATTTGATATTGACATAGGTAGCTGCGTGTGAGTAAAGAATCCATTTGCATGTTCCTAGTAACTAAAAGGTGTTATATGTCTTGTCTTGTTAATTGGTTGTAACAACACAGACAGGAGTCAAAAATAGAATAGTGCATTCAAAATGTGGTATTTGGGTGTCATAGAGTGTGGGACATTTACGTTTTCTTTCTGACTCTAAATTATTTACATACTAATAGTGTGGTTGGTTAAAATACCAAGGCCAGCTGCCAAAAACAGAATTCTCTTAGGGTAATGGTGTCTGGGACCATTCACACTTTCCTCCTAACACCCTGTTCCTGGTGAGCTGAATGTACAGTTAGAGGCATTCACACCTCTAGACCTAGATCATCTGGAGATCAAACGTCTTCAACAAACCTAGGTGACTGAGAATCTACTCAGATAAGTTGATTGGTTGATATACTCCAGCGGTCAGAAGTAGTGTCAATCGGTGGAAAAATCCAAGCCCAACAGATAAAAACCTAATAGCTGCTTCTGTAGTAGCTAATGGTGTTTGAATTAAGAGCCTGGAACAATTTACTTTCCCTCTAACTAACAGTTGATTGGTGGATACTGTGGCCAGCCGTCAAAATTGGAACATTAGTTTCAAAAAGGTTTCTAGAGTGTCTGGGACATTTGAAGGGTCTGAAACATGTAATGGTGTGTAATGTGAGAATCTCGAACCTTTACACTTCCCTTCTAACTAATAGTGTTGAATGGTTTAAATACTGAATCCAGCAGTCAGATTTGGAATAGTAGTTCCAGAAAGAGATGATGATATGTAATATTAAAGTAGGACCATTAACTAAATGAAAATTGAACTGTACGTCCTGAAATAAATGATGGTGTATAAAGTAAAGCTCATTCCAAAAGGATTCCTCTCCTTTTCTAGTATGGGACCATTCACATTGTATTACTTTCCAATAGTGTTTATTGTGTTTATTTAACATGGGCAGCAGTCGGAAACAGAATACTAAGTCCTAAATAAAGTTTTGATGTGCAATATAAGAGTCTTCGACAATTTCACTTTCCTTCCAACTGATACTTTTGATTAGTTAAAAGCCCATTGACAGCAGACAATAACTGAAGAGTTCCTGAAATGGGTATTGAGATAAGGGTCCACTTTTATCAAATAGGACTACAGACTCTAATATGATATTGGCATGTCGTATAAGAGTCTGAGACCATTTAGAATTTCCACCATATAAGTTGGTGTTTATTGGTTGAAATACCATGGACAGCAGTGGAACATAGAACATTAGGTTTTTAAATAAATAATGGTGTATCAAGTAAAACTCTTGGACACGTTCCTGCAAGCTAAGATTAAGATCAAATTCCTTTTTTTTTGTCATCATGACGTTGTGATTCACACCACAGCACATCAAAGTGAGCAGTGGGCAGCTTTTCAGTGCCCAGAGAGCAGTGTGTGGGGACGACACCATGTTCAGTGCACCTCAGCAGTAACTTGGCGGTAGGGGGATTCCAACCGTGGACTGAAGTCCGCTTCCTTAACCAATAGGGCATCACTGCCGCTAAGAGACTAATTGGTGGGATGCATGCCCAGGATTTAAAATTTAAGAATAGAGAATAAGAGAATAGTAGGGTTCCTTCTTACTATTATTGGTTAAGATAATAAGATAAGATATGTCCGATATACTGATATCAACCGATAATGCCCAAACACTTAATTTCCGATACCGATATGAACCGATACCGATATAGGCAGCTAATTTCCCCTGAATTAGTGTGATACCAGACCAAATGTATTCTATAAACAACAACATAAAAACACTACTACAATATAAGTTATGGAAAAATTACACATTTATTTTTTACCATTTTGTCTGAAACAGTCCTATGATTCTTTGTGCAGCATTTAATGTAAACAAGAAATGTCTAGTGTTGGACAGAAGAACTAAACATTGATTAACATTATAAACCGGGTTCATTCAGCCCTCACAACAATAGGCAATATAAATGGGCACAGATAGAAACAGCTGCAGTACAAGAGTAAAAAGCCCTCCTAAATGAGAGAAATAACATTTCAGCATCGTCACAATGTAAACGACTCTTCTCATTGATGACATGAGAGACGACACCGAACGGCGTTTCACTGGCAAAAGTCCAAGAAAATACTTATTTAAAATACAATTCGTCCTGACATAGCCCGGCTACAGAAACTCCACACGTTAAGTAAAAACGCTGTCTTGAACGGGAGAGAATGGCTGGTTCTCCAGGACGATAAACTCAGTGAAGTTAGTCTGATTTCTTTTGCTCTTCTCTGTTCTTTACAGTTTTTAACTCTTTTGCTCTTGTCTGTTCTTCACCGTATTTAACTCTGAGTCTTTGAGAGAGAGAGAGAGAGTTGCTGCCGCGGCTACCGCTGCCGCGGCTACCGCTGCCGCGGCTACCGCTGCCGCGGCTACCGCTGCCGCGGCTACCGCTGCCGCGGCTGCTGTGTTGTAGTCGTTTCACTGAGTCCATTCCATGTTTTTTTCTTTACTTCACTGCATGGAAACGCCTTGTGATAAATTGTTAAAATCTTACCCCCATCCTCACGTGACCAGCTCCTTGCAGTCATGAAGATTCATGAAAAATTAGAGTTTTCTATCCACAAAAAACTCCAGACCATTTATTGTAGCATTGCTCATTGTAGCTGCCTCTTTAAATGACATCATTAATCACTTGCCAGTCAGAGTGTCAGTACTGCAGACTCAGTTCTTCACGCGGAAGTCCAGTGTATTTGCCGAGACCACGGCTTTGCAGCATTGGATTAACATTATCGGTGGAAAAAACTATACCATGCGGCTCCTACAATAGTATTTCCTAAAATAGATAATGGTGTATAATGTACAAGCATGGAACAATTCACAGTTTCTTACTTTCAAATAGTATTATAGTTTAAAAATACCAAGGCCAGCAGATAAAACCTAAGGAGCAGGTATTGTTGTATAATGTAAGAGTCAGGGAACATTTAACCTTCCCTCTAAATAAATGGTTGAAATGGATAGAATTGGTTTAAATATCATGGCCTGCCCAATAAAAGTCTGAGCCATTTACACTTTTCTTCTAACAATTTTTGTATATAGGTTTTAAAATGCCATGGCCAGCAGTCAAAAACAGAATACTTATTCTCAATGGTGGTAGGTAATGGTGTGCAATGTAAGAGTATGGGGCTATTGTCGCTTTCCTTTTCAAGGTCAAGGTCAGCTTTAGTGTCAATACCTTTACATGTACAGAACATACAAAGGTATCGAAATTGCGTTCCCCTCTATCCCATGCACAGACAAGACACAACATTACAATACACACAATATTACAATACAGTTTACAATAAAGTCTGCCATATTGTGGTCTGCAATCAGAATAGTTAGCGCAAAATAGATAGTGGGAATTACAGTTGACCAGATGAGTAGAATAGGAGTTTACAGTCATGTCATAATATATACTAACATAAAATAAATAATCGGTAGAAAAAGATGTAAAATAGTGCATTTCATTACATAACAATATATTACAACAGTGGAGGTGATGGTTGTGCAAAGAGGTCATAGGAACAGTACAGATGGTTACAGTGCAAGAAGAAGTGCAGTAAACAGTTTCATATTAAGGTGCAATGTATGTGTGTTTGTGGGGAAGAGTTCAAGTGGGAGTGATGGGTGTGGGAGAGAGTTCAACAATCTTACAGCTTGGTGGATGAAGCCGTTAGTCAGTCTGGTGGTGCGAGATGAGAGGCTTCTGTAGCGCCTCCCAGAGTGCAGGAGGCTGTGTGCAGGGTGGGTGTCGTCACTCACAATTGTGATGGCTTTGCGAGTGAGGCGTGTAGTGTATAGGTCCAATAGTGAAGGAAGTGGTGCACCAATGATCTTCCTAGCTGTGTTCACTATGCAGCTGCCGCCCAACACAGTGATACAACTTTTAATTAATACTGTTGATTGGTTGAAATACCAAGGCCAGTAAACCTTATAGCAGGTCCTAAAATAGGTAATTGTAAGGGGCGTGAAGATTAATTGTTTTGGATCAGTTATCATTCTGTGACCTACACGATCCAAGAGTACCAGTCCAGAAAGACCCCATCGATCGAAAATGCAGTTCCGATGGATTGGAATGTTGCCTGTGGATTGGTTTCCTTCTCCATGGCCCTGCCAGCAAATTGACATTTGATATTTATATTTTTATATTTTTTAACATTTAAACAAAATGTATTGATTTCAAGATTCTTACATTACACACCATTACCTTTTTCAGGACCTAAACTTTTGTATGTATGCTGGCCATGGCATTTTAAACAATCAACACTATAAGTTAATAGGATAATGTAAATTGATAATGTCCAAAATTTACATCACATGCCCTTACCTCCATTATGACCTCATATTCTGTTTTTGTCTGGGACAGACAAAAAGATCACTAACCTTTCCTGTGATTGTCAAAAATCACTTATTTTGCAGATCACTCACCTAGCCATTGATTCGTCCAGGATCACTGATCTAGTCGGTGATTGGTCAAAGGTTCAAGACTTGCTTTAAGATTGGTCAAACACATGAAGCTGCGTTTTGAGTAGACAGAAATCAATGACCTATTTTGTGATGGGTCATGTACTACATAGTTCACCTGTATTAAACAAAGGTCATTGATCTGGCATGGGATTGGTAAAGGAATATTGGGCTTTCTTTGACTGGTCAAAGATCACTGATCTGGCCTGTGATTGGTCGAGGACCAAAAGCTGTCCTGTAATTAGTACTGATCTGGGCTGATTAGAAATGGACTATTAGATCTCAAGGGGTTGGTGTGCAAGGGTGTACAGGATGGTGGTGATCGGCCCTGTGTCTCGAGTGGCTTAGGACGCTGGCAGCAGCCCTGTGTTCTGCGGCCACCTGGGGGTATTCTGCGGGTCTGCTTAGGCAGGGTCAGGTGACTCGTCAGGCTGTCTCGTTTGTATCTGACTCGTTTGGATGTCTATACCAGATAATGTTACAGAGGTGCACTATGCAACAATACCCATTAGTGGCACCTCATCTTTCTGGCACTTGTTGGGTGTCTGCCCCGCTGCAAATAGCAGATGATGGTACAGAGGTTCACTATGCAACAATACCCATTAGTGACACCTCATTTTTCTGGCACTTGTTGATTGACGGAAGTGGATTTAGATGCCCTATGCAGCGGTGTCAAGGATGTATAGCTGGTAGGGGTGTGAAGATTAATTGTTTTGGATCGTAGAGCTGGGCGGTATGACCAAAAATTGATATCACGGTATTTTTAGAAATCACCACGGTATTTGACGGTATCGCTTTTTTACATGGATGTTTATGTGTTAACCCCAATTTCTATTGTTTAGAAAATAATTATAGTTAATAGTTATTAACCCTGGTTTTAATGGTCCCACAAAATGTTGCTGTTCACAAAGAATTGAGTGTCGGGCACTCATAATTGTAATGAGGTGCAGAAATCAGATTGAATGACCCAGACAGTTGCAGTAAAAGACACATAATTCGTTATTGCGCAACTTGAAAACATCATTTAAAGATGACTGCAATGTAAGAGAGATGTGCCCCCTGTGACTGCAAAGTGAATATTTCAGAAACAACCACACTGTCTTAAACAAGTTGCATCCATACAGACTTTATTGAGGTGTTAAGGCCTACATACATTTAAACAAATAGCAAAGGTAAACAAAAAATATACAACTTGCATAAGTAATAGTATTGCTCGAATCCAGGAGCAGTGCACTATATTCAAATCAAATACATAAGTGCAACTTAGCTAGCAGGCTTATTCTGTACTATAGAAACAATACACAACTTTGAGTGTGTTATCCTTTTCTCCCTCCATTTTCTCCGGCCGTTCAACTCGCTGTACTGCCACCACTATTATACTGCTCTCACGCACAGTTGGTTTGTTTGGTGCTACACTGTTACCCCGCTCAATCTACTGCTGTGCAACGTTCCGCTGTTATGTGTTCCCAACATATGCGCACACACCGGTATGGGGGTAAATGACAAAATTCATGTAATAAAAATTACCGGTAAAATGGTGCCAACGGTATACCGGCCAGCCCTATTGGATCGGTTATCGATCGGTGACCTACACCAGTGATTTTCAACCTTTTTTGAGCGGCGGCACATTTTTTACGTTTACAAAATCCTGAGGCACACCCCAACCACAATCACATTTTAACACAGTAATTATAATACGTGAATGCTATTACCAACACTCCAATATAAACAATTTGATTGAACAATTGTAAAATATTACCAACTCCACACACATACATTCGCTTCTTAAAATGTTTTAATTTGTCTTATATGTCTTTGAAGTTTTTTGATTATTTACTGTGGCAGCCTTCCTGAAGAGAACAGAGGAAGTAAATTAGGTAAATCAATGGTGTTATTATTTTATTACAATTATACTGATAATAATAATACAACAGCTCACTATTTACAAACAAAGAGTCTGTGAGTTGGGGAGTTGGTTTCTCTTCTTTTGTCGACCACTCATTCTAGGGCCTTCATCTGAGTCAGAATTTTGTCCAGGGCCCTGTTCGTTTCACTTGGGGTGTGTGAACTGTGACATCAGCTGATTTGATTGGAGTTCACACAGATGATATTTACAGTGTTTCTTATTAAAAATCGAAGGTTTGGACATCATTTGTCATGGCTCGAAATTTGCGGTAGTCCGGTCCGCGACTTAATTTCCCATTTGGCGAGTTAATTCAGTTACTAGCCAGCCCGGTTGGCTGGTTAAAAATATATTCTTAAAAACGCGTTTTTATGTTGAAAATATAAACATAGCATTTGTTACAGCGTTAACCGAACCGCCATACAATACGTGTAAACAAATCATAAATGTGCCGTTGAATTTATTACCACTGCACATGTTTATGACGCATCTTGTTGAGTCTCGCATACTCTCATGTGATATGACAACCAGATTTCAATACTTGTGACCATATTATCGTCCATATAAACACACGTTTTTATTTGTCTACACTTAACTGTCAAAACATCTTTGTAATGTGGAATTTTTTGAAAGGAGTTAAGCCGCCACCTGAGACGGGGAAAAATCAACCAAAGTCGGAAGAAGAGAAAAGGGTTGCTGACAAGGAATACGAGACAGAAAAATGCCAAAGGCATTCTAATGTTTTTACAAAAACCACAATTTGACGAAGAAATCTGCGTATGTAAACGCGTTTTTATGTTGAAAATATAAACATAGCGTTTGTTACAGCGTTAACCAAACCGCCATACAATACGTGTAAACAAATCATAAATGTGCCGTTGAATTTATTACCACTGCACATGTTTAGGACAATTTGACGAAGAAATCCGCGTATGTAAACGGCAGTGGCAATTTCAAATATGAAAGTGTCATCGCACATGAGGGCAGTGAAAATCCCCGTCGCGCAGTGGCTGCCAAGACTGCCCGTACAGCTGTTATTGGTAGTAGCCCAGCTGAAAAAATGATCCAAATAAATCAAAATATTCTTGAAATAGAATAAAATGCATATTAGCTATGAATAATTGTGGTCTTTTGTGTCATTTTTAAACAGTGTTGAACTTACTGAGATCGGACACATTTTGGCTAGTAGAATTTTCTAATTGGCTAGTAACTTTGTAAGGTAACTAGTCCGACTGGCTGGCAAGAAAAAAATATGAATTTCTAGGCCTGTTTGTTTTGTTCAAGAAGGATGGGAAGATAGGTAAAAGCAACGCAATATGACAACTCTATAGAGCAACTATTGAATACATTGGAGGTACAACAAACCTTACCAGTCCCCGATGAGACGGCAGAATGGGACTGATGACTGGGTGCCGATAACGGTTATGCTGACAGGGCAGGAATGGCCAGTAGTCAGAAGAGCAGACAGGATAGAATTCGCAAGGTTTTTCCAACCATATTTCGTCAATAATTCAGCAAAGTCCAAGGCAATAAGAGAATCTGTCTACTGGTAAACCTTTCTAAAACTGTAGGCATGTACTTCACTAAAATAAGTAGAGTGTCACCAGATTCTGATATACTTGTTAATGTAGATAAAATTCAAATATTCAATCAGTATAAATATCTTGGGTTAATATAACATTTACAGCTCTCCTTATTTGTCAGTATAGGCCATATTGACAAATTATGTAAAAAAAAATCAAGTTAAATATTTCTTCATGCAAAAAAAAAGGATAACATCATGGCCAGGGGACAACAGATGATATTTTATACTTTAATTAATTCTTTTTTATTTAACCATGTGTAATCATATGTTTATGAAAATCCATTTCCCCCTTTCAAATAAGCTACACTAAAACTAAAAAAGACTAACAACTGTAAAGTGTATTTAAAAGCGGAGTTGCAAATTTTTATTGAATAG
>JAFBJS010054520.1:20519-34669 GCA_016785265.1 Paraplagusia blochii | reverse complement strand
AAGGGGTTTTTAGGTAATTACAAATGTCCTCTGCAAATGAAAAATGCATGCTATGTGCTGAGGTTTTGTGCTGCGCTAACGCCAGCCATAGGCCTTGGTGCAACGGATGGGTCAATATTTTAGCCCTGCAAAAAAAAAAAACAAAAAAAAAACAAAAAAAAAAACTGTCAGTCTTTTAAAATACATACAATCGTGGTCATTTTTTATTTTATTTTTTTAGCTAAAAACCTTGCAGTTTTCTTCAATTTCTTCTTCATTTCAATGCCTGGTTCCACTAAAGGTGCATTTGTTTAGACAAATATATATAATGAGCTCATTAGAGTTTAATTTCACAGCTGATGTCTTTCCACTTTTCATGATTTTCCTGATTATAAACAAAATTACTTCAGTTTTTTTTAGTATCTGAGGAAGGAAGGAAGGAAGGAAACACGGAATGTGACCTCTGTATTTAACCTATCACCAAATTGGGGAGCTGTAGGTGGTGATGGTGCCATGCTCAGTGGACCTCAGTGGTTATTTGGCGGTAGCGGGATTCGAACCGGGAACCTCGTGGACCCAAATCCGCTTCCTCAACCACTAGACCAGTGTTGTGTGGGCGAGGCTTGCAAATTGGCAGGATCACATGGTCGGATAGCTGCATGTTGATTGGTGGACAACCAGGAAATAAAACCAGCTGTTTGCATTACTTCCTCTTTGGCCAAGAACCATGTCCATGTGCTTGGTGTATGTTTGCTGTGATCCTGGAGCCCCATTATGTGAGTTGATCTTTTCTACTAATGTGTCTGCTGTGACTTTGCCTCATTGTGTGGAGAATTGTTAGTTATTTTATACTGCTTTTGCTCATTTGTTACACAAAGATATTTGTCAGAAACCCTGTGTTTTCTTTTGAGTTGTGTTGAAGTTGCTAACAGCAGGGTCCTCTTTGTGCTGTGCTGTTTTTATGGTTGGGTTCTTTTTGTGTTGAGATAAATAAATAGCTAAAAATTCTCCGGTTTGTGAGTTGGACACGTTCTAAGGGATGGGAGAAAAAAAACTGGGCTAAATCAGGTTGTGTACCAGTTCACCTCGACTTGGGACGTAACAAGCTGGACATCATAACTGAAACATTTTCTTACAAAAATAGCTATGACGCTGTCAAGCAACGGTGTTGTTTGATATTTCATGCTTTCCTCTTTATTGCATCCTTCAGGCAATTTAGTGGAACAAGACATTTGAATGAATAAGGAATTGAAGAAAACATAGGGTTGTCTAATAACCTTTTTCGGTATATGTTAAAAAATATATATATATATTTTTTTTTAAGTAGTATTACTCAAGTGAACTTGTTCTTCAATAAGTTGCTACAGATATGATGAGAACCCTAATAGAGGTTTACATTTCTGGTGCTCTCGCAGCGTATCTCATCGCTATGGAAAATCAATTTGCACCCTTCAGGAATAACTGGGTAACAGTTCCCACACATATGTTTATTTCATTTAGTCTGAAAGTGATTATGGACTGGAAGAGAATCAACCTAAAAAATATCCATAGCAAATCAATTCCCAGCTGCCGGGTGCGTGTAGGCGTGTTTACGTGCGTATGAGATACAACTGAAGCGTTAAATTTATGGACGTTTACCAAAAAAAAGCGATGGTTTACTGGTTCTGCCCGTTGTCAGATTCTCCTCAGTTCAGTCCAACAAATTTGGACCAGTCAAGCCAATGATACAGGCCAAAAAAAAAAAAGACACATTTGGCCGAGCAGCCATTGTGCAAAACGAGGCCTACCATAAAAACCCACTAAAGCACTGTAAAAAAAGATGGTATCTTCAAAGATACAGTGTCCTCGGTGCATGTCCACTGATAGTAGTCCCATATCTTCACAAATACTGGTCAGTGATCCTTCCATTAGTAGCGGTTCAAGCGTTTTTTTTATTTTTTTTGGCTGGTTAAATGTAATGCGTTCCCACTGAAAACAAAGCAACAAATTAAAACGTTGAAATATACAAGCGGTATTAATGTTTGTTGACTCATAAACACAGGGAAAATATATTAGTACAAAGTTGATGTTGATACTTTCTGGATGCAAAATACAATCTGAGATCAGGTTGATTCCCTGAAAGTAGTCCTGAAGTATGTGTTGCTAAATCCCTCAAGGTGGCATAAGGTTTTGTCATGCAATACCCTCCACCTCCCCCAGGGCGCTGTGGTCTTACACTTTCTGCAGCCGGCTTCCGGCCTTGGTCTTTGTCCACAGGGGGTTTCTCGTGTCACTCTCAATCACATCACGGTCTATTTTGGCCGGTTTCAGTTTTAACTTTTTCCTGTGTTGCACTAGACGCCCCAGACAACAGCGTTGGTTATGAATATCAATAAATATGTGAAGGGTTTAACCATCAAAACCTAAGTTTTGTTGTTGTTTATCAATACTAATGTATTTACTATGTATTTTGCTTTAGATTTTAAAGCTGCACAAGCTGCAAAGTCTGTGGCCGAGGAATTATTAATGGCTGCAATCACTGTACGGCTTTATTGAAGTCTCGTGTCGATATCCCATTGAAATTCAATAGCATTAACCTTTTTTACGAAAGTGAATGGATTAAGTTGTTATTAATTATTAAAGTGTAAACAGCCTGAGGTCCAGTATCAGCTGTAGGTTAAAATACGTTGTTAAAAACTGAATTGTTACGTTAATCTTTGCAAGTTCCATATATTTTGATTATATGTAAAGCGTAAACACCATCTTTAGTCTCACACTTTACCACTAAACTTGACAATGATTTTAAAACTGTGAAACTTTTATTGACTAATTCAACAATTCACACCAAATTCAGCACCAACTTCCAATTAAATTCTAGTTACATACAAAGAAACTATGGTCCGGGGTCCAGATTTGGCCCATTCAGCTTGATAATCCGGCTTGCCCAACGTATCAACTAGGGACGTCCAATACTAACTTTTGCCGATATCCGATTTTACCGATATTTCCGATACCGATTTATGCATGTGATTTCTCCAGAATCATTGTGATGCTAGCCTTAACACATTAAGTAACAGTGTGTACAAAATACAGACTCTACTTTAATGTTAGTCATAGAAAAGTACCAGATTTCCTCGAAAGGTCTAAGTCTCTTTGTGTAGCATTCAAAGAAAACCGATAATGTCTAGTGTTGGACAGAAAACAATCATTAACATCATAAACTGGGCTCGTTTAGCCCAGACAACAATAGGACCTAACGGAGATGCGCTGGCAAATGTCCTAGAAATACTTACGAATATGTTTAGTCCTGACATAGAAACATATAGAACACATGGTTAGAGAAACTCTAAGAGATCAGCTGGTTATCCAGGACAATGAACTCCATTATTTTTGTCTTTTGCTCCTGGCTGTTCTTTTTACCGTTTAACTGTTTATAAGTTGTATATCTTGATTTTAACTCCCTCTTACAAGTCATTAAGAGTTACAGTTTTGTCACCATGCACATTTATTGTAGCATCGCGCATTGTTGTTGTTGTGCCTTCAAGTGCGGATTGATGACATCATCTATCAAGTGCCAGGTCCAGGGCATTTGCCAAGACCTTAGATTTGCAACATCAGATTTTAGAATATCGGTGGAAAAATCGATACCGATTCGATCCGATATCAATAATTTTGCTGGCATCGGGGCGGTCGTATCGGTGGATCGATATTATCGGACGTCCCTGATCTCAACATTACATTATTGCCTTGTATTGTGGTTGCTTTTTTTTTTTTTCTGCAACGTCCATGTTTTCCCTCTAGGTGTCTAAGAGGCGGATAAAAGCATTCAAGCCTTTAACCATGAAGCATTTTACATGTGATTTATCTTTCGTTGATCTGACCGCCGGTTCAGTTTTAGGACAAATAATGGGCTGAAGTCCAAATCTTCCTCTCTTTCTCTTTGCTGGTTCTGACCTGTATGGAGAAAAAAAAATCAAGTTCTCGGAAATGAATCTGCAAATATCGGGTATTAGCAACACCTTGTTGGTGTTGCTTTTTGCATGTGGAGGCAACTACCAGCGGATCGTTGCCGTTCACTGTCTCCACATGTCTCCAACGACCTTGAGACTGTCCAGAATGAGTCAAAAGGCATTGTAGACTTTAAGAATTGGTTTTCCCATGCATAGTTTACCCAAAAGGCTGCTTTGGAGAAATTGGTTTTGGACATGGGTATTTGTTAAAGATACTTAGTTAAACCACCGCGAGTTGCTCAGGCGTCTTTGTGCATCCAGAAGAGACGGGGACACTGGAGGTCAGAGCAGCACCTCTTGCTTTTTTGACCCTTGAATATACAGGGACTGCAGAGATACTGCAAATCCCCTCCGAGCTGCAGCCTTTGCGGATTAAAGTCAGAACTACTTTGGAGAACCAGAACAGGGCCAGGGATCAATTCCTACTTCATTGGAGACAAATTTAAAGTCATTCAGAGTGATTCACTTGGCTGCGGGTACAGGTTCAGAGGCCTTTATAATGAGAATCTCGCTGCTGCTTCTTAAGCCGGCGCTATCATCTCCGGAAACATTTATCCTTCACACTCACTCACACATCTCATTTGCCACTGTGCCTGAAGAGGCAGACGTCGCTTAACGGGATGTCAGGAATGTCAACAAAATTAGGGAAATAATTCATCTTAGTCAATACACTCCCATGAGGAGATCATAAACAAATTGGCTGGTTTTTGATCCCGATGTCGTACAAATCTAAATTGATAGTTAGACCATGTTTTTATAACCGTTCATCCATCTTCTCCCACTTATCGGGAGCCAGGTCACAGCCGCAGCATTCCGAACAGGGATTCTCAGACTTCCTCAGCTCATCTCGGAGGATCCCAGGGCGTTCCCAGGCTACAACCAGCTACTTTATTTCAAGCTTGTCCCCGGATGTCCCTCTCTCTTGGTGAGCATGCTACCAAAACCACAGAACCCACATCTTAGTCACTGGTTTCCAGGGATTGCATACTTTCCATCATAACGAAAAGATTATAACTGTACTAGAAGGTGTGGGAGGAACGTGGATCGACCGGTTAACCGGAGATCTTCGCCTTTTGGTTCAGCTCTTTCGTCACAACGACAGGGGGCACTACTGTGGCCACAAAGGGTGGTGAAGGTGAAGGAGTCTATTGTGGAAGAAGGGTGAATAATAGAGTACAGGCAAGTTGGAAGAACTGAAAAAAAAAAGTGTGAAGAGAGTCTGCCTAAATGAAGGGAAAGGTTTACAGGACGGTGGTGAGACCAGCCATGATGGATAGATTAGAGACACTAGGAATAGGTAGAAGACGAGAGACAGAGCTGGAGGTGGAGGAGTTAAAGATGCTGAGGTTCTCTTTAGGAGAGACAAGGATGGACAGGATCAGGAATGAGGTGATTAGAGGGACAACACAGACAGGGAGGTTTGGAGAAAAAGCTAGAGAAGACAGATTGAGATGGTTTGGACATGTTCAGAGGATGGACATTGGTAGAACAATGATCCTAGAGATGGCGCTACCAGGTAGGAGATGAAGAGGAAGGAGAGACAAGGATGGACAGGGTCAGGAATGAGGTGATTAGAGGGACAACACAGACAGGGAGGTTTGGAGAAAAAGCTAGAGAAGACAGATTGAGATGGTTTGGACATGTTCAGAGGAGTGACAGTGGTTATATTGGGAGAAGAGGTCTATACATGGAGCTACCAGGTAGGGGATAAAGAGGAAGGAGAGACAAGGATGGACAGGGTCAGGAATGAGGTGATTAAAAGGGACAACACAGACAGGAAGGTTTGGAAAATATTAAAAAAGCCAGATTGAGATGGTTTGGACATGTTCAGAGGAGAGAGAGTGGTTATATTGGGAGAAGAGATGGAGCTACCAGGTAGGAGACAAAGAGGAGACTGATGGATGCAGTGAGGGAGGACATGGAGGTAGTTGGAGTTAGAGTCTAGGATACAGAGGACAGGGGGAGATGAAAAATGTTGACTCGGAGGAAGATTTGGAGAAAAAGCTAGAGAAGACAGATTGAGGTGGTTTAGACATGTTCAGGGGATGGACATTGGTAGAACAATGATCCTAGAGATGGAGCTACCAGGTAGGAGATGAAGAGGAAGGAGAGACAAGGATGGACAGGGTCAGGAATGAGGTGATTAGAGGGACAACACAGACAGGATGGTTTGGAGAGAAAGCTAGAGAAGACAGATTGAGATGGTTTGGACATGTTCAGGGGATGGACATTGGTAGAACAATGATCCTAGAGATGGAGCTACCAGGTAGGAGATGAAGAGGAAGGAGAGACAAGGATGGACAGGGTCAGGAATGAGGTGATTAGAGGGACAACACAGACAGGAAGGTTTGGAGAAAAAGCTACAGAAGACAGATTGAGATGGGTTGGACATGTTCAGGGGATGGACATTGGTAGAAAAATGATCCTAGAGATGGAGCTACCTGGTAGGCGACAATGAAGGAGAACAAAGAGAGTTATGGATGCATTGAGAGAGGAAATGGTTGACTCTCGCTGTGGCAACCTGGACAAAAAGAAGACGACGAAACGAAAAAATTAAAAAAGAAGATTGAGAGAGGAGTTGGAGGTAGTTGAGTCAGAAGATACGGAGGACAGAGTGAGACGGAAACGCTGCGGCAACCCCTACATGAGAGACAAGCTGAAGAAGAAGAAGATATTAATGTGATGATATTCACATCATCATGCAATAAGACAAACTCAGGGTTGACATACCAAAAAAAGAAAAAAAAAAGTCAAAGAACAGACAATTCTCACTGTTGCTTCCGAACAGGAAGTTAGCTCTGTATACGTGTGTGTGTGTGTGAGAGTGTGTGTGTGTCTCTATGTATATGTGTGTAACGTGGCTGGGGACAGATGGCAGGAAGGGATGAAAGTGGAAGCTGCCAAGCGGAATTAGTCACACCCATTAGTCAAACACTGGCAGACAACAAGTGACTGTGGTCCTGACATCTACACAGAAGGAAATTCTCATTTACCATTGGCTCCGGAAGGAACAACAAAGGGGCAATTAGTGGGGAGCGAAAGGACTTAGGAGAGACAAATGGTAAACACCGGGGCCCGCCCATGCTAACAGGTTTTCGCTCAAACCACCGCCGTCGTCGTCATTATACCTTTGCGTGACGACTGAGGAACCAGTGACCGGTTCAGTCCTTCTGACGCTCTCCGACGACAACATCGGACAAACGCCTCCGACGAGGGCGTCGATCCCTGGGCACAAAACCATGATCTAGGAAAGGGGTGGGCAAACTAGGGCCCGGGGGCCAGACGCGGCCCGTTGAGCCTTTTAATGCGGCCCGCCATCCCTGTCCAAATTAAATAATTTATTTTTTATTATAATTAAACTTCCGACTTTTCCCTACAATGCCTTCGTTTCCCCAGTAGATTACATTATAAAGGCTATTAGAAATGTACTTTGGGTTTGATACATGACTTTTACTTGCCATTTATCTTAGCTTACATCTCTCCGCTCTTGACTCGGCCCCGTGTCCAATTTTAGGAGAAACTGTGGCCCGCAGGTCAAAAAGTTTGCCCACCCCTGATCTAGGACGAGCGTTCATTTTTCCCCCTTTTTAGAAACGTACCAATGAAGTCACAAACACTCGGGACGCTACGGGACGCACCCCCGCCTTCGTCACCGAGATGGAGATTTGAGGACTAATTGGTAGCATTTTTTTTTTTTAGTGGGTGCATTTTTTTTTTTTTTTTTTTTTTTTCCAGTGTAATTGCACTTATTTTGTGAGTCACCTTCGAGGGTCATTAAGAGGCTTTGGATTAATTGAGCAGAGCAATATGGAGCTGAGAGAGAGAGAGGAGCGAGACACAGAAGATATTTGGCCCATTACACAGATCACAAACTTTCTCGGAGTCTGGCACGTTCGCTCGCATGGGACACTTTCAATCAGTCTGCTTAATCGCTCTTCCTCTGTCACTAACAAATGCTCGCGACGGCTTCTTTTTATAGAATTCTTTGTGATCATTATTTCACAGCCTTACTCCCACAGCCCTCACTAATGGGTCAGATGCAACCCTTTTAGAGCCTGATGGAGTAATGACGGTGCTTTTAGCCCTGTGATGTGCCGTGAGAGTAAGAGAGCCAAACAGGCTGCAGAAGGAGACCGAGAGGGATGTTTGAAGTGGAACGTGCGGAGAGTGTTGTGTTTCGGAAAGGCTGAAGGTATTGTTTGTTAAACACTGTGGGTTCTACTGTCGGAACCGCCTTCGAAAACCTCGACATTAAAGTGCTGCCACTTCCTCTTCTGATGACTCCACTTTTCAATTATTATCATCGGGTTATTTCTTATGTAACAAAAACATTGTTGTGGTGTTGACTAGGTTCTATTATCATCTTAAATGAACAGAGTGTGACTTTAAGGAGGGTGTCGTGGGACATAATTGGGGACATGTGTTCAACCTGAAAACCAGAGCGCTTGGATGTTCCTGTTTGTGCAAATCAAATTATTTATAAAAGTAAAAAAATGCACCAGATTATTATTATTATTATATAGTAGTTACATGGCAGTTGTGAGACCAGCCATTAGGAGACACTAGCATAAGACGAAAGGAGACAGAGCTGGAGGTGGAGGAGCTAAAAATGCTGAGGTTCTCTTCAGGGGAGACAAGGATGGACAGGATCACGAATGAGGTCCAAGGGGGACAACACAGACAGTAAGGTTGGGAGAAAAAGCTAGAGAAGCCAGATTGAGATGGTTTGGACATGTTCAGAGGAGGGACAGGGGACACGTTGGTAGAAGAATGATCCTAGAGATGGAGCTACCAGGTAGGAGACAAAGAGGAGATTGATGGATGCATTGAGGGAGGACGTCGAGGTAGTTGGTAGTTGAGGAGTTGAGGACAGGGTGAGATGGAAAATGTTGACTGGCTTTGGCAAACCCTGAAAAAGGGACAAGCCAAAGGAGACGATTACATTAAATGATCAAAAAACACAAATAATAATAATAACAATAATAATAACTTTATTAATAATTATTATATCATCATCATACATTATTGATAGAGGTTCAAACTGAAAGAATGAGACCCAAAAGAAGTCAAATTATATTTAGCCATTGGATATACTTGGATATAAATTCATGTCGTTATTGTTGTTATTCATGAAAATGTCTTTTTCTAGAACTCACATTTTACTTATATTTTGAGGTCAATAAACTATGACTTAAACCTTTATACTGAGTCTTTAAATCGAGTAAGTTTATACTCAATACTTAGGAATCATGTTTTTATAAAAGCCCAACTCAAGTGAGTCTTTTGGTTGTTGCACAGAAGTAGAACATAAGGCTGAATTACAACAGTCCAATACCAGAAAACACCATAAACTGAAGAGACTCAGTTCGCTGTGCTTCAATACAGTCAGGAAACTCAGTAATAAATACTATCAACATACTAATACCTGGAGATTGTTGCGATTGTTCTGACGATGACCATGATCTTCACTGTAACATGAACCAGTGAACTGGAACATGTTCTTCCTGATTTGCTCAGTTTTGTAGATGCTGCAAAATTCCCAACAGTGTTTTAATAGTTAAAATTAATTTTCCGAAATTTTCAGAATCATTTTTAAATGCATTAAATGCTTCACAAAACGCCACCTATTGATGGCATTTGACCGCATCCTCCACTCCAACTCCAACCACCTCCATGTCCTCCCTCAGCGCATCCATAAATCTCCTCTTCGTCTCTTACCTGGTAGCTCCATGCCTAGCATTCTTCTCCCAACATAACCACTGTCGCTCCTCTGAACATGTCCAAATCATCTCAATCTGTCTTCTCTAGCTTTTTCTCCAAACCTTCCTGTCTGTGCTGTCCCCCTGATCACCTCATTCCTGATCCTGTCCATCCTTGTCTCTCCTAAAGAGAATCTCCGCATCTTCAACTCTGCGATTGTCCTTGGGGTAGACATACTTGGAGTAACCTGTTAAAAGAAATATATCACCAGAAGGCAATGCAAACCACTGATGTACTCTTCCCCAGTAGTGACCGGTCACAGTCTCAGGTCATATTCACTAGTATGTGTTCAGGCCTGAACATTAGTCACTGTCAGCAGAGTGGTGAGATCATCGCTTTACTTTTTGATAACTCAGCAGCTTACCACTCCCATAAGGTTAGTGCTGCAGCAGTAATAGACAGTGGGTGTCTCCCAGGCAGATTTTTTTTTTTTCCCCTCTAAAGTCTATAACCATTTTAAACCAGGAGAGCAACGCAGCGATTTAAGATCTTCTCCTGCTTCCGCGTCCTCTCGTCTTCGTCTTTTTGTTTGTTCGTACAGCGGGACGAGGCATCGCGTCTCCGTTTGAGGGTGCGATGGATGTTGATGGGCTTGACCTTTCATTTGTATTCTCCGTCATGCATGGCGAACCGGTGCGGCGAGTGCTGCCCATGTGTGCAAACAATATGCTCGCTCTAATCTCTTCCTAAAATATCCCTGGCCTTCTCACCGGGGGGATGTGGCAGAAGACGGAGGAAAAAAAGGGCATATTTGGATTCGGACACAGTATTGGGCAGTGGCTTAAAAAAAAAAAAAAAAAAAAAAAAAAAAAAAATGGTCGGCGAGGCTTCGAACAACTGCATGTTGTGAGGGGGAGCGGTGGAGCAAGAGGAAGAGGCTGCAGCCAAATGTCAACTTGATAAATCCAACCTTTACAAGCGGCGTCTCATGTGTCAGGGCTTGTATCCGACGATTAATAATCAGATATTCTAAATTGTTTTGGAATAATTAATTGACTGAGGCGGGTCATTCTTCCCCCGCGGCTCGGTCCATAAATCCTAAAAAAAAGTTATAGCTTGATGCAGAGCAGACTGTATACACACCCAGTGTCCAGTGAGAAGCCTTCAGGGTTAAAAGGGTGTTTTTTTTTTTTTTTTTTTATTGGCTGAGAGGGTGTTGCTTGTTAAATAAACCTTGTCAGAGCTTGGTTGGTGTCAGCCCCCACTAGGAAAAGAGATCAATCTCTCTCACCTACGTCAATTCGGTGATAGATGAAGCTTCAGAGGGGGCGGGGCTGACATTGCGTCGATTGTTTTACAACAAAGAGTCGTCAGATCTTTGCAGTGCACTTTGCGATTGTTGTACGGAGTCTTCGGTCCAACGCTACGGAGGCTTTGGAGTTAGGAAATCGAGCGCAAGAACCTATTGGCTTTGGATACTACGATTGTAATTTTTTTTTTTTTTTTTCTAACCAGCGATTTGGAGAACAAGAGAAAGACTTTTTACAAAGTCTTTCAAACTAAAAATCATAAACCTTTGCAATCAACGCAATTAGAAAAAAACATGCAACTCATCAACCAATGATTATTAGGATATTGTAATCTTTGACTGAGTGCCATCTCAACAGTTAGAATTCCTCTAGTTGATCAATGAAGAACAATAACTGAACCGACAAAAATGACCACGAACTCAAGGAAAGATGATGCGAGTCGAAAAAAAAAATCTCTTGTGCGCCACCTGAAGGTTGCAACCCGTACTTTGCGGAACATCGTTAAAGAGAACTAAAAAATTCAATTTGAAAAAAATTCAAAATAAAAAGTATGTTCAAAGTTTAACATCGCTCTGCTCTCAACCTTCATCTTCATCTTCTTGTCCATTGCCGGGACACAGGGGTAGACGACACCACCAAAATCACCCACAAGAGCCCACAAGAAGTTATGCGGGTCGGTACCGGGCTATGCCCACTGGGAACCTGGGAGCTGGTGGATTTAAACCTATAGCCTTGTGGTAACCCTTTATGTTGTCTGTGCGGATTCTCATTCATCCAGATCATGATACCCAAAAAGGGTTTACCTTTGTCCAGTGGTGTCCAACTATTCCCACCTTTGTCCAGTGGTGAAGGGAGTGGTCTAGAAGAGTAGAACTATGGTACTAGAGTTCCCTCTGACATCAACCAGAAACTGATCAAGTTCCTCAGTTGAGGAATGAAACGTCTTTCAACTCCAAGAAGAAGTCCAGCTTTTAGGATAACCTTGATGTGCAGGAAATATAAAATATTACCACTTTATTTTGAAGCCAATGCATCCCAAAAATTCAATGTTTTTAAAACTATTGAGTAATGGCTTTAATTCACTATCTTTGCAATTAATATGTCTAATCAAGGAAGTAACTTTGCTCTTCTGGGGAACCATATCACTAACACCGTTTTCTCATTCAATTCGGAATCGAATACGGAAGTAGTTAATTCGGGATTCAATCCCGAATTGACTAATCCGCATTCGATTCACTTTGCATTCACATTCAGTTTAACTTGGTTAGAATTTGATATTCGATACCTGCTTTGCATTCAACTAATAATAAACTAATACAGGTGTTGTTGTGTTCACACACACACGGGGATCGACAACTGTTTTACTTTTTATTGCTTTACACCTGTAATTAGTTAATTCGGTATCGAACCCCCGGTCTAGATGTGGATTAGTGAATGCAGATTAGTTGAGGAGGCCATGCGCATTAGTTTATGTGAACGCAAACGGGGAGCGAAACTGGTTTCGCGTCGCAGCGAATACCGAATTAAGTGCCAGTGTGAAAATGGCATAACTAACTTAAACCCTAAAACCCCTCGTTGAAACCAATGTTGCATTGCACTTGTTATGATATTTTGGGCTCGTTAAGATGTAAGATTAGATTCCATTGAACTTTATGAATCCCTCAGGATTTTTTCTTTGGGCTAAGAATTTACCTGTGCATTTGTAGACATTCCCCGATGAGCTTGACTGGATCACACGGCAACTTCAAACCCCTTTCCCGTTGAAGGATGAATTATTTTTCTTCTGTATGCTGGCGTTTAACGGCGGCAGTACCTTTGAATACTTATCAGAAGTGCTTCGGATTAATCAGCCGGCGTAGAACCTTCATGCATGAGGAGAACAAGAACTCTAATGAATGCTCTCGGTGCAGAGCAGCAGGATACAGAGATTGATGGCTTTCATTGAGATAAAGGTAATCTTATTACATGACCATTAATAAAACATGATTCATTAAGTGGGTGTAATATAACTCCCATCAGTACTGTTGACTTCAACTGACATCTAATCAATGCAGTTGGGCAAATCTAAAGTTCACAAGGCATACGTCGAGTTCCTTCCTAAAAGAACCACCGCGTTCATCCGGTTAATTGGCCGTGGCTTTCCGACGGCATCTCCTTTACTCGCCCCCCATCTTTTTCCGTCGAAAAACTCCAGGAGGTAATGATTAAGAAACCCAGAGGAGGAGGAAGTAAATGCCCGTCAGTGTTTTAGAAGACTCTCTCACTTCTTGTGTCCTATTTCGGGGAAAAGCTGAGTTTGTGCAAAGAACAAAGTAAGAAATAATTTTCCGTTTTGGTGCCGACACAGCGGGGATAACTTTTCTCAGGCGGAGTAAATAAAACTGGTTCCACTCTCTTATACCTCTCAGGAGCGATGACGTTTACTCCAGACTATATCAAGAGCAAACGAGATGTGAGGAGAAGTATAGTAAAGGGAGATCATTGTATTATTCATTTTGCTGTGTGTTTCTTTTGAAGATAAATTAGAAAAAAATATATATATATATATATATATGTGTGTATATGTGTATATATGTGTATATGTGTATATATGTGTATATGTGTATATATGTATATATGTGTATATATGTATATATGTGTATATATGTATATATGTGTGTATATGTATATATATGTATATATGTGTATATGTGTATATATGTATATGTATATATGTATGTGTATATATGTATGTATATATGTATATATGTGTATATATGTATATATATGTATATATATGTATATATGTGTGTATATGTATATATGTGTATATATGTATGTATATATGTATATATGTGTGTATATGTATATATGTGTATATATGTATGTATATATGTATATATGTGTATATATATATATATGTACCGAGTTACTGAAGCGCGTTTTTGTCCGAAGAGATAGAATTTGCAAGTGGCCTAAGTGAATTCGGACTGGAGGTAATTTTATGGTTGACAAAGCGATTTTCTACAGCCAGGATAGAGTGCGTGAGAGAGATGTCTTTGTCAAATGGATTCATATAAAAACACTGGTTCGTTGAGGTGCACGTCCATGTATAATGTAAAAAAAAAAAAAAAAAAAAAACAGGCTATTGGAGGCGTGGGAAACACTGGGGGCAAAAAAAAAAGATAACAGG
>JAFBJS010054514.1:284115-299148 GCA_016785265.1 Paraplagusia blochii | reverse complement strand
ACTAGTTTCTTAACTTTAAATAGGAATAAAGCAGACAAGCTGCGCTGCCACACAGACCTCTCTCCGTAGCCGGGACAATTTGGATTAGAGATTGTAACGAGTAACACCATGGTAACAATAACGGCGTTACTGAATGGGGAAAGTAACGTGTTACGTTATAAGTTACCGAGAAAAAAAGTTTTGTTACGTAACAGTATTACAAGTAATGTTAGTCCCAACACTGTATATTATAGTGAAGAGTACAATGAACATGGAAAAATGGAGTGCAGGAAAGTACTGTATTTGCAGTACGGTCCCATTGCTGTTGATGTAAGAACAGAAGAAATTTGGTGACGACTTAAAAAAAAAAACCATGAAAAAAAGGTCAGAATATCAGATCTTACTTCAAACTCCCATAAGCCATGGTTGTTATCATTATATGTGTGATTTGGGTTGCTGTCGTGGAGACTACTCACAGATAAGAGAATGAAGATGAATGAATGTAATCTTTAATTTTGCAGGATGTTCGCATTGATAAACAGCTAAAGTCTGGACTTCGGGTCACAGTTAAGCTCAACAAAAAACAAAATCAAGGTAAACCCTTAAATGAAAACAAGTTAACGATGTATATTTCTTGATTTTTATTCTACTGAAAGTGTTGTGATCGTTGGCTGCAGAGAATAAAACGTATCAAGGAGTGGTGGTGGCCCCCCATGTGCCCAGAACTGAAGGAGGCCTGTACTGGGGCTATAACGTCCGTCTGGCCTCATGTCTCAGTAGGTCCACTTCTCTGTGACACTCAGGTTTGGACTGGTCTTTTATTGGATCGCTCTGGATTCAAACCGACTTGTGGGTTTGTCATTATAGGTGCGGTATTCGCAGAATGTCCATATAAGGGAGGATATGATCTGACCATTGGAACATCAGAGAGAGGAAACGACTTGGACCAAAGTTCACTGACACCATTCAAGTAAGAAGGAGCCAGCGTTATTAGCAATTAGCAATAATTGATATGATGTCCACATTTTTACACTATGTTTTATTCCAAAGAAATAGAAAAGAAGGACATTATTGTTATTATTTATTCATTTTTAACAAAAATTAAGGTGTGTTTGTGTATGTTTTTATTTTCAAAATGAATTGTGAGGGCCAAATTGAGCACTCTAACGGGCCGATTTTGGCCCATAAGCCCTATGTTTGACACACCGTTTATTAAAAACTACTGTTGAATTACTGTTTTTTTGTTGTTTAAAACCTGAATCATACAAATTTTTCGGATATCACTGGGTCAAAAATAAAATATCCCCCCTTAATGTTCATATATATGGTCAATAATGGTCAGTGTATATGTATATATATATGTGTATATATGTGTGTGTGTGTATATATGTATGTATATGTATGTATATATGTATATATGTATGTATATGTGTATATATATATACATATATGTATATATGTATGTATATATGTATATATATATACATATATATGTATATGTATATGTATATATAGTGCAACAGGTGGTATATCTACAGCATAAGCTAGAAGTTATGTTCACAAAATGACGACAGTAGAATGACATGTTAGAATATATTGGAATATATATTATTTTAATGTACAGGGAGGTTCCAAAGCAAAAAAACAAGTAGCTGCTGGTCATCACATCATGACTATATCTAGTTACTATTACGTTCTAGCTTTGGTTACTTCTTCTTTTCCTTAAGGCTTGTCCCTTTTTTCAGGGGACAGATTGATTTTGGACAGACACTGGCCTCCAACCCCTTGATGCAGTTCCAACTCCACCTTCACGTCTTCTGTCCTTCCAACAGCACACCTCACCACTGTTGTACTGTTCTCATCTCATATCCTGCACCAATCTAACATACTTCTCTGCCACTCCTGACTTCCTCATACAAAATCTAGCTTTAGTAGTTAGTTTTAATTATTAAATTATTTTGTGGAACCGTCATTGTTTTATTGATTCAATTGCCATAAATCCTCCATGTATGTCATGACAAAGTCGACTTCTCTCTGTTCTACAGGCATCTTTTGGTAGTTTTCGGGGGTCTCCAGGGGTTGGAGGCCAGTTTGGATGCCGATCAAAACCTGAGTGTGACCGATCCCAGGTTTTTATTTGACGTTTATCTCAACACGTGCCCCGGTCAGGGCAGCAGGACCATTCGGACAGAGGTGAGCTCTTAAATAGTGGCTCAGCCGTATCTTCAGGATGAAATACAGTCTTTATCCCGTTATTCCGAGTTTTATTGTGATGCTGGTTGTTGTTTGACTTTGAATATATGTGATGTTGGGTTTGTTTCTTCTTTCACAGGAAGCTATCTTGATTTCCATGTCAGGGCTGAGGCCGAAGATCGCCGCCGCCTTTTCAGACGTTTCTAAAAGTTTGTAAATCGTTAAGGAGACAGATGAACTAAATTGTAACAACATTTGATCATCCAATAAATATCAAGACTGACATTTCCTGCTTAAATACCTTCCTTGAGTTGCGATTCCGTTTACCATATATTCCAATATAATGTTGATTTTTACACACAGACAAAAAGCCCAGATTTTTTTCCTGGCTAAAGCACACGGTGGAATTCCAACAGTACACAACATTTCAAGACACAGATCGATTTAACAGATACAAACAGTGCGTAAGGGTCCTTTTGATTTTTCCGTAAAGATCGGAAAATGAGAAGTGTTTGAAACGCAAAGATTGGGAAGTGTTTAAATTGAGTGATTTCATTTGCAGTGCACTCTAACAAGCGTTACCAATGCCTGTGGTAGTACAATCAGTACAGTCAAATGCTGGATGTAGTATTTCAGCCTAGTTCTACTCCGTCAGGACATTAGCTTCTTTACATGTTCCTTAAATATTTGATATGCTGTTAATATTCCGATATATCTTTTTCCTAAAGGCAGTGTTCTTTTCTCTGCCTGAACCTAACGTTGAAAACTTGAACGCTGAAGTTTGAGTTAGGAGGCAGCAGTAAGATGCTTACATTCCACTTTACTGATTAAAAACACACTTTAGAAAATAAAACAATTTGCGTTCTGACAGCAGCTCAGATAACTATAGTTTTTTTTATAGTATAAGGCGCACTTCCTGCTCTGGTGTCACTATTGAATTTCATGTTTGCTAGTTTCACACAGACAGCCGCTAGAGGGCACTGTTGTGACTTGTGCTTTGTAGCAAGTTATTGTAACAGTCATAGAAAAATTATTAGACCACTTTTGTTTTCTTCAATGTCTTTTTAATTCTAATACTACAAGGCAAACCAAACTATGGCCTGTGGGCCTGCATGCGGACCATTTGGCTTTTTGATATGGCCCGCCAAACTAGAAGAGGCTGAAATCATTAGAGCTTTTTAGCCTTTATTCAATACTTTACTCATCGTTTATCTTAGTTCACACAGACACTAAATCAAAATTTTTTTTTTTATCCCGACCTGAGCCCTGACTCAAATTTCTGTTCTATATTTTTGTAGATTATCTGAAAGATACAAAAATATGGGATGCCTAAAAGCACTGTTTTTGCAGTATAATACCATATTTTTTGATCTAAGAACTTAAATTATTTTGGTTACTATCAAGAAAATCATTGACAAACATTTTTCCAAACAAATATCTATTATTTTTAATTAAAGAAAGCAAGAGTGGTCTAATCATGTTTTTTATGACTATTTTGTTATTTGTTGTTGAGCAACTTATAGACCTGAAAATGCGGAACTTATTTCTGAAAATAATTTGTTAAATCCATTGACTGTCCTGTTCACACTATAGGTGTCCACAGTGTTTGGACTACATTAGGACCACTGATGTCAACGTCTGTATATAATCCTCTGTGACCATGGACACACCAGGCCAGTGTATCACTGCGTATTCTATTAGTATCCATTTATACACTTATAGTGGAACTGTAATATGACTACTTGTCAGTAAAGCTTCTTTCAATATGGGAAGCGGTGCATTTTATTTTAGGACTTAACAAAAATATAACTGGTTTAAAAAACACTTTTAATTAAATCTGTGTCCTTATTCACAATAGCAGAATGAAGAGTTCTCTCTGAGGTGAGTTCCTGCTCTGGGAGAAGTATCCTCTCCTCGGTCACTCCTTTCCTTCCTGCTAATATTACATTCCATCACGGAAGCTGCCACTTAATCACCGTGTGTCTATTTCAGGATCCAGTGAAAAGATGTTAAAATATCCTCCTCAGTGTTTTCACCAGGAGGGATGTGCGAAGGTGATGTTGTACAGCTTGGCCCATCGTCCAAACACCTGCTTCTCCGTAATGAAGCGATGGTAGTTTCCCCAGCGTCCGCTCTCGCTCTGCAGGTACGTTAAACATTCATCCGCCCCCCGGGGTTTGTAGTAGTGATACGGCATCTTCTTGGAGGAGTGTTTTCTGCTGGGAAAAAAAAAAAAAATCAGATTTTGTTGGAAGTCATTTCATTTGTTGCGTTGCACAGTGCATCTCTGCGGCTGCTGCTTGAACATTCCCTTCGGTAAATTACGGTTTAATTGCACTCACCCACAGTGGTTTGGAGGAACCATCCCATACACTTTGATGCTGTCACACGTCTCAATGGCTATGACCATGGTGAACCAGCCTGTGCTCAGCCACGAGTGAGACTTTTGTCTGCAAACAACACAATATATTAAGACAATATCTAGACAATAAGTTGCACTTTTTTTCATCTTTCAGCAGGATGTGTCGCTTACACTTGGGTGCAACTTATATATGGGGTGCGCCCTAGTGGTGGGAAGGGTGGGACATAACAAGATTTTTTTTGTAGGGTAAATGCAAATGATGGTTTTAATTTAATACACTTTAAATCAGTGGTCCCCAACCACCGGGCCGTGGACCGGTGCCGGTCCGTGGGGCAAGTGGTACCGGGCCGCAGAGAGATGATGCTCAGCTTAACACAATTTATGTTTTATTTATTATTAGACGCTAAAAAGTGTTTTGATAAAGGACCAGATCCCCTCGTGTTTGAGCGGACCAGGAGATGTCCAAAAAATACCACTTTTATGCTGGAGGTTTCATTTTCATTATCAGCTACACCTCAAAGACTGGTCCGTAAAAAAATTTCTAGACGTTTGACCGGTCTGTGGCGCAAATAGTGTTGGGGGACGTTGCTTTAAATGACATTTGTTAAGATTGATATAGTGTGACTTATATATTAACATTTGTATTTTCACGTTTGTAATTCTACTCAACAGCCACTAAGAGGCACTCTAGGCTTGTGCACCTGTATGTGCTACTCATGTAAGAGTTCAACTTTTGGCTGGTGCGACTTATACTCCAGGATGACTTATTATCTGGAAAATATGATATTTCACATCTTGTGTGTGACTTGTTTGTTAAAAATTTTTAACTTTATATTTTCTATTTTAACATTGACAGCCACTAGAGGGCGCTCTACGCTAGGCAAGTCTCAATTTTCATGTTTTGGCTGGTGCAACTTATACACCAGAGTGACTTATCATCTGGAAAATACATTATCTCCAGGTTAACCAGGTGTGACCTATATGTTAAAATATTTAATTTTACATTTGCCATTTTTACATTGACAGCTGGTAGAGGAAACTCTAGGCTTTTAGTATCAGTATCAACTTGAGAGACCTGAACCTTTGATCACTCACCTGTCTCTCCCCGTCTCCCGGTGAAAGAGAGTGTCAAATCTGTGCATTTTGGTTTGGTTGATAGTGAAAAAGGACATGTTACTGTAGGTGGCGCTGATTCTCTGGATCAGTCTATACAGTGGTCCTTTGGCTTCTTTGCTGATCTTGTTGGGAGGTCCCCAGAATATCACCACCGGGTTCTTCTCTGTGGAATTTAGGAAGTCGCTCGGCCTGCGCACCACCCTGAACACGCTGGAGTGGGCCACGACCCTCAGGGATGTCCTGGAGCCCACATCGACCTCGTACCCCGATGTGGGGGCGTCATTCATGCGGATCACACACTCCGTGTGGTCGATCTCTTTGCCAGCTCGAGTGCCCAGGATGTGGCTGGAACTTGTAACGAGTGCGCACTTGCGGCAGTGTAGTTCCATGCTCTGTGAAAAAGAAAAACGGTGAAAACCATAAAAAGCTGCTTCCCTTAATTGTGATTAAAAAATACTACTAGTCTGATGACGCCTACAAATGAACCAATTACTGCATTAAAGACTAGAAGTTTTACTTAAAAAAAAAAAAAAAATTAAACAGGTGTTGACAACCTGAAGCATTCTGATTCTGGCAGCTCCAATTACTATATTTCCAGAGAATAAGTCGCACTTTTTTAAATTCCTTTGCTCGACATGCATTTTATATCAATATATATATATTTTTTTATGTTATTTCATTACTAACAGCCACCAGAGGGGGCTTTAGGCCTGAGGATCAGTATGCGCTACACTGAACCACAAAATTTTGCATGTATTTCCACACTTACGGCCACAAGAGGGCACTCTAAGCCTATATACCAGTATCTGCTACACTAAACCACTAAAAGATTTGCAAGCTGTTATATCCAGACTGATAGCCACTAGAGGGCACTCTAGCTAGCTGGTGCTCACGTAAAAAAAAAAAATATAAAAATATATACAGTACAATATGTAAATATAATTGCTGTTAACAGGTTGCCCGTGACAAGCGCCAATCTTGTGGTTCCTCTAGGAATCCAACCCAGGACTTTTATTTTGGAGGCGGGTGTGTGGAGTGAGTGATCGTTGAGAAAGTTTTATGTATTTGGATACATGTGGTAGGCTAGTTAGTGAGTTTAAAATATATGTTTTATGGGAGCCTTCTGGTTTTGGTTGGTTGACTTAGTTGCAGAGTCTGGAAGGTTTGGAGAAAAAGGTGGAGAAGCCCGATTGAGATGGTCTGGATTGGAAAAAAAAATCTGGACAGTCTGTTTGATGATGGACAATTGATGATGTGATGGTTTGAAATATTGTTAAATTTTGAACAAATTATTTGTCAAGAATTAAGTGTTTCATACACACAAAAAAGTAGATATTTTTATGATTTATCTTTTGTGTCTGTTAAATGTAGCCACATCTTTTAAAACACAAATACTTCTTCATACCAATTACTTTCATGATAATATTTAAGATTGTGTATAAGGCTGTCCTAAAACTATTTTTTACCACAATATATTATTCATTGCCACTATCTAAAATTAGCACCGACAATGGATGGGGTAATCTGAAGCCTTCATCATCTTGAAGACTACGTGGTAATTGAATGAACTGGCAGTAAATACATTATAGAGAGGAAACTCAAGTCATTAAGCTTCACTTTGTTGTTGAGGTCGGTTAATAAATGTGGCAGTAATTATTATGACTGTTTATGGTTTAGAGACACTGTCAACAGGCAAGAGAAGAGAGATTGAGATGGTTTGGACATGTTCACACGAGGGACAGTGGATACATTAATAGAAGAATGATACTAGAGATGGAGCTACAGGGAGAAGACAGGAGGCAGAGCTGGAGGTGGAGGAGTTAAAGATGCTGAGGTTGTCTTTAGGAGAGACAAGGATGGACAGGATCAGGAATGAGGTGATTAGAGGGACAACACAGACAGGAAGGTTTGGAGAAAAAGCTGGAGAAGACAAATTGAGATGGTTTGGACATGTTCAGAGGAGGGACAGTGGATACATTGGTAGCACAATGATCCTAGAGATGGAGCTACAGGCAGAAGACAGGAGGCAGAGCTGGAGGTAGAGGAGTTAAAGATGCTGAGATTGTCTTTAGGAGAGACAAGGATGGACAGGATCAGGAATGAGGTAATTAGAGGGACAACACAGACAGGAAGGTTTGGAGAATAAGATAGAGAAGACAGATTGAGATGGTTCGGACATGTTCAGAGGAGGGACAGTGGATACATTGGTAGAACAATGATCCTAGAGATGGAACTACCAGGTAGGAGACCAAGAGGAGATTGATGGATGCAGTGAGGGAGGACATGGAGGCAGTTGGAGTTAGAGTAAAAGACACAGAGGACAGGGGGAGATGGAGGTGGAGGAGTTAAAGATGCTGAGGTTGTCTTTAGGAGAGACAATGATGGACAGGATCAGAAAAGAGGTGATTAGAGGGACAACACAGACAGGAAGGTTTGGAGAAAAAGCTGGAGAAGACAGATTGAGATGTTTGGACATGTTCAGAGGAGGGACAGTGGACACATTGGTAGAACAATGATCCTAGAGATGGAGCTACCAGGTAGGAGACAAAGAAGAGATTGATGGATGCAGTGAGGCAGGACATGGAGGCAGTTGGAGTTAGAGTAAAAGACACAGAGGACAGGGGAAGAGTTTGTGTTGTTTGTGTTGTCGCAACACAATCGTAGACTTGTTTCCTTATTTGCAATTAAATGCAAATGACTGTGAAAAGGAGCAGCTGAAATCACACTGACACGTAGAAAATGCTTTCTGTGGCTTTGTTACAAACGTCTCAAGTTAAAGTTCACGAAGTGGTGGAAAAATTCTCTATCAAGAAATGATTTCTTTGTAGAATTCCGGGCTCAAGTTCCAAACCAGGTCAACTCCTGGTCTGAGGCCTCGTCCCAGAACTGAGATCAGGTTCCGGTCAAATGTTCTCATCTGGATTGAAACCCGAGTCATGACTTTTATTTATTTAGAGTTTAGTTGCGGACTTTTCTGACGTGTGGAATCAGTACGTACCTTGTTTCCATGGAGTGGCATGTATCCCTCTTTCCCAGCCCAGTTCTTTAAATCCGTGTTTATCAGGAATCGGTTCACGGCCACACGGATCGGTGCGTAGACCTCACTGCTGCTGTTGTTGGAGCCGTACAGGAAGAGCAGCGTCATCAGGATGAAGATGACCACAAAGACGACCATCCTGTGACTCTGCTGTCCCTGCAAAACGCAAGAAAAGTGGGTCATTGTCACTTAGAAGAATTATGGACCTAGGGACAACAAGTCAAGAGTCCACGGTACTGCAGTTTTCCTGCCATATCTACCCTGATACCGGTTTGCAGAAGTGCAGGATGTGGTTTATTGACATGTACAGAAGTGCTGTGTGGACGTCACGTGACTGGCTGCCGTTTGCCTTAGTTGAATGAAATTTGATCCCATCTGGAGTGAGCATATTTGATGACTTTTTGCTTTCAAACCCAGGCCCGCAGGCCAAATCTGGTCCATGATATAATTATACCGTATTTGACCTGCAAGATCACATCAATGGTTTATTAGATTTTGAACCTCCCACTATACACGTAGCTGCACTTTACTGGCGCTTTTGTTGCTCCCTGTGACTTCGGAAATGTAATAATATACAATTTAATTTAAATATAATCTTATTACAGTGTCTCCCTCACTGGCGGAGACGCTGCATCAAGAAGGTTCAGGATCCATTACATCTATTAGTGTACCGTACGTTAATTCATTTTATTGGACGGAGCACTTCCACAGGAAGAGTCTCTGAGGTCTCGTCCTCTGAAAGCGCTCTGTCCAGTCCAGTGAGTGGAGGTTCTGGTAGAACTCTAAGGTTGGAGGAAACTTCTCCTCAGATGTGAGATCAGATCAAGTATATGTACGTATGGGGTTATCGTCATTTTATCTCAGTGGGGTTGAGGCTCCAAGTGCTTTCTTTTCATTTGTTGTCGAGTAGAAAAAGTTGCTAACCCCTGCGCTACGTCATATTGCATCAATCTTTGATTGGTTGGTTCGATATGGGTCCAATATGAGCACAGTTGTGTAACATTGGTAAGACATTTGAGTTTGTGTCTATCGATATCAGTTGGTGTCGCAAATAGCAAATTGGACAATGTTAGCTAAATTGGATATTGGCAAAACAGTTACCCTCGAAGTAACTATTTCTGAACATTCCTATTTATAATAAAAAGCTTTTCAGTTCTAGATCAGACATGGGCAAACTAAGGCCCGGGGGCTGAATGCGGCCCACCAACCTGGTCCAAATTATCATTATGCTTCTGCCTTTTCACTGCAATAATGCGTTTCTCCTGTAGATGACGTCATAAAGTATATTAAAACATGGCATTTTAGGTTGTACACATGACTTCGCCATGCCATTTATCTTACTTGAAACCAACGATCCCATCTTTCTGCTCCGGACTTAGCCCCGTGTCCAATTTTAGGACGAGTCAAAAAGTTTGCCCATGCCTGTTCTCGATTCAATGTTACTCTTTCATACTGTTTTCCTGCGAAAAATCCAACAATATGTATCGGGAGAGAAGGGAAAGCAAAATTTAAAGTGTGACACACTCTAACTCTCAAACTCGCAGCCCGTGGGCCATGTGCAGCCCATGGAACAATATTTTGCGGCCCTCTCCTTGATATGAAAGTTGAATTTATAATAATATTTCATAGTTTTGTTCTTCACATTTTATGGTAAATCCTATAGTTCGCAAAACCCTGATCCACAGACTCCGTCTGGTTCAGTGTTGTTTCACACAGAATCCCTGAACTTATTTGAGTCCCCTGGTCTACCTTGAAACAACAACGAAAAAACCTATGGTATCGACATTTGCTGGTGTTCAGTTGAAACACCATGCAGGACATATTGGTCACTTAACCCATCATAGACCAGAGCAGGACGGCTGTGTCTCAGTGGTGAGTTGGTCCTCTATCTGACCCAGTGTGTAAAGGTAGTTTTAAAACAGAAGGCTTTACTGTTTGACATACACCCGCCCCACAGCGTCCCTCCCACGCCCCCCTCCACCTTCCTCTCAGTGCTGCCTGACCATGAAGGTGTTGGAGATAAGGCCCAACCTCCCATCGTCCCATCATGGCCTTACCTTGCCATTGAGCCTGAGCCCCATTCTTTTTGATCAAGCTGCTGGTGACAGTCTGTCATCATACCTGTCAGAAAGACAGACAGAGAGACAGAGAGACACACAGGATGAGGATGTTGCTGCTTCTGCTGCTGCGGGTAATGTTGCCCTGTGGTCCCGTTTCACTGCTGTGTCACTGCGTCTCAATTTCAGCAGCACAACAAAAACCCCCAAGAAACCCTGACTGTAATCCAAAAGGCGATAATTAGCGATATTTTCTGACGTATCGAGTCCCGCTGCGGTCTCAGCAAAATGCGGAAGAAAAATTGAAAATGCAAAACTACCCGCAGTACAAACCAGTCCGATATCCACGCACCTTTACCGACAAATCATCGCAGCCACATCTTGTTGATTGGACAACGGTGTCGGTCGTGACTCGATGTTGAATCGGAATTCTCTGCATCTTGTTCATCAACGTCTCTGCCGAGCCATGCTCCCTCTCTCTTCTGTTCACTCTACCTTTGACGTCATCACCGCCCTCACCACTGCGGCGCACCAAAACAAAAATATTTCCTTTTTGCGCAACTAAAAACATGTCGTGAAAGGGACGTTTTCTGTTCACCTATACGTGTGTACAGTATATACATATATTTATATATGCACATGTACAGTACATGTATGCATATATTTGTACATATATGTGCTTTCACTAATTTCATTTAAAACACATAATATAGTTTTTTTTGCATACTGCCTGTGTGCATATTATATACAATATATATTTTGCAAATATATACTACATAGAGTCAAAATATATGCTTTCATTAATTTCTATTTCAATTAAAATATTTGTTATTATATTTTGCACACTGCCCATATGCATGTGTATCCAGCCCTTATATATGTAGCCTTACTTTTGCATACTTACAATATATATATACATATATGTGTATAATGTAAATATATGCATGTATATACATACTGTATATTGAATATATATTACATATTTGCATATTATATTATATTATATATATAAATATTTGCATATTAGCTTCATATATACGGTATATATATATATGTATGCATAAATGTATGCTTTCACTAATTTCCTTGGAAATACATTTGGTTTTGAAATACATTTTTGCCTATATGCAAAAATATAACATATATCTATGCTATGCTTTTACTTATTCATTCATTTAAAATATATTGCGTAGTTTAATTGTGCATATAAGTTTAAAAATATAGTATGCAATACATAAAATATAAATTTTGAAAATACACAGCAAAAGATTTTCCTGATTATTTAAATTTATTAATCGCGCTCACTCTGAGGATCAAATAATTCAAGTTTGCAACCAACACAGTAAAATACAGTAACACAGTAGTACTGAAATAGTGCAAATACTTTAACAGTCCATAGGGTCAGTCACCAAAAAAATCGTTACTCATACTAAAAAAGGCAGCATCATAGCAACGGCTATGCAAAATTCCAGTATCCAGATAAAGGTGCTAACATTTCAATCTATTTAGTTGAACACAACACCAAAGCGCTGGCAGAAATTGAAGAAACAAATGCACAAAAATCGTCTAATGCTTTGATTTTTTGCTTTTGTAGACATTTGCTGCCACCTAGCCGAGGCTTGTCTCGTTGCTCTGCGTGTCATTCTTTGATGTAGAAAGAAATATTATATGCAATATATAAAATAATATATTGCTACATCTTGCAGTTAACACTGTTTGTCGTCTGAGGGGGTGAAAACAAGTCACGGGACATTTACATCTGTAGCAAACAACAACACTGTAGGGTAGACGAGTAAAGAAATCAACCTCAAAAACTCGAGATTCAAGAAGAAAAGTCAGACAGTAACTGACTATTCTAACATATCGAACGTTAAATACAAATTAATACGTTGTTGATCCGCCAGGGGGCGGAAACTCCCAGTTGGTGGAAAGGATTATTCAAAGTTTTTTATAATCTTGTAACATTAATTATTAATGATGAATGAAAATAGAGATGAATATGAGACTGAAATTCAAGGCACGTATGTAAAAAAAAAAAAAAGATTAATCTGATAGGACAGAATTTTCAAAACTTGTTCAATACAGCAAATACTGTATGTTATATGTTCGCAAATATACACCACAGAAACATTCAGCAGGTCTGAACTAAAAGCTCTAAAAAAAACAAAAAGACAACCACACAACCATAATGATTTACAACTCTGCATTTGAGGAATACTTTGTCAAAGGTCCCATGATGGATGATTGAAATCAATGTTATGGAGTGAGGCCCATTTGGCGTAGATGGCCTTCTCAGTGATGAAGCGATGGCCTCCACGACGGGCGTTCTCGTGGACTTTATACATCCTGCACTCGTTGACTTTGTTCTGTTCATAGTAGTGATATGGAACGACGCTGTGGTTGATTCGACTGTCACGGAGAAGAAAACATATACATTTATTTATTTTTTTAATTTTACATTAAACATGGAGAAAACTTCACACTCTGTGTTTAGGCCACAAGTGTCAAAATCAGGCATGGGGACCAAATCTGGCCAGCAGTGTAATTATTAGGGGTCTGCAAATTAATCGTTTTGGATCGAACCGAACTGGATCGCTCGTTTAATATTTTTATCGTTCCTGAATTGGATGTTAGCCTGTGAATTAAGATATGAATCGGATCTTTTGTGAGTGAATCGTCACACCCCTAATATATACTAATATATTAGTAATAAATATATATTATATATGTTATATATGTATTACTATATATATTATTATAATATATATTAGTAATATATACTAATATATACTTTATATATATTAGGGGTGTGCAAATTAATCGTTTTGGATTGAACTGAACCGAATCGGATCGAACTGGATCGATTGTTTAATATTTTTAATGAATTGTTCCTGAATCGGATCATAGCCTGTGAATCGAGATATGAATCGGATCGTTATGTAAGCGAGTAATTACATATGTAATCATATATGGTCCAAGATCAAATCAAATATATACTAAAGTTGGCCCACTAGTACAGTATGTAGGCCTTATATAGTGGTAGTATTTGTAGATTTAGTGCATGGTCTTTGTTATAGCACATACATATATTTTTTTTGTTGTAGTTCTGTAAAAAAAATCATTAAAACGCATCAGGAAAGGCTACAGATAAAGGCAAATACAACTGAGTGTGTTTCATTTCAGATTAAATTTCTCATGTGTTGATAATATTTAGCGGCTCTTCCAGATTCAAAGTTCCTAAAAATCAACCTTTATTCACTTCAAGACGGGCAAGCCAGGCAGTTGCTTGGGGCTCCAGCCACTAGGGGGCCCGGTCAAATTATCTTTTTGCTGCGGGCACTGATATATCTTTCTTTCTTAATATCTTTCTAGGAGATATCTTTCTATCATCGCAATTAAATATTACTTCATGCCAGTTTTCAATTGTGGCCCACTGTGAAATTGAGCTCCACCCCCTGGTTTAGGCCTTACTTGCAGTAGTTGTTATCGATCATCCCGTAGACATGGATTTGATCGCACACTTCTATCGCCAGGATCATTGCGAAAAATCCTGTGCTGAGAAATGCACCGGTCTTCATTCTGAGTGCGAGACAATAAACAGCCGACCATTAAAACACACAATAAATCAAGATAATGTGGCAATTGGCTTATGTCACGAGGCAACACCGCAACCAAGTGGTTAAGATAGCAAACTGCAACAAAGATTTAAGCAGACTGATTGAAACACACACACTGGGCCGCAAGATATGAGCATCCACAAAACAACTAGGTGTCAATTCACATATATATATATATATATATATATATATATATATATATATATATATATCGCATTTAATACATTAAATGTTAATAAAAAAATCACATTCTTTTCAATCACATTAAATTAGATTAAATTTCCTCACATTAACCTCACCTAAACAACACCATTACAGATATACACAAAGATAAAAAATAACAACATAATAATAATTAAGAAAACATTTTATATTATTGCTGTTATTAAAAATGTGGACGGTGAGCAAAAAAAACAGTTTAGAGTAGAATAAACTCGGTTGAGCACACGCAACTAGATGTTTTCTTTTATTGTACTTCAGATCAGCTTTTTCCTATGACCGTGAAGGCATCGCCACTGTTGTCTTTTCAGTTTGGCTTGTCCCATTTCCATTTCCCCCTGTCCTCTGTATCTTCAACTCTAACTCCAACTACCTCCATGTCCTCCCTCACTGCCTCCATCACTCTCCTCTTTGTCTCCTACCTGGTAGCTCCATCTCTAGGATCATTCTTCT
>JAFBJS010054514.1:242192-284049 GCA_016785265.1 Paraplagusia blochii | reverse complement strand
AATAAACTCGGTTGAGCACACGTAACTAGATGTTTTCTTTTATTGTACTTCAGATTAGCTCTTTCCTATGACCGTGAAGGCATCGCCACTGTTGTCTTTTCAGTTTGCCTTGTCCCAATTCCATTTTCCCCTGTCCCCTCTATCTTCTACTCTGACTCCAACTGTGAATCGAGATATGAATCGGATCGTTATGTGAGTGTATCATCACACCCCTAACATACATTATATATATGTATATATATATATATATATTAGGGGTGTGTAAATTAATTGTTTTGGATTGGTTTGGATCGAACTGAACCGAATTGGTCGATCGTTTAATATTTTTTTATGAATCGTTCCTGAATCGGATCGTAGCCTGTGAATCGAGATATGAATCGGATTGTTATGTGAGCAAAAACATTGTCAAGTAGCATGAAGCATGGTTGAGCACACGTAACTAGATGTTTTCTTTTATTGTACTTCAGATCAGCTTTTTCCTATGACCGTGAAGGCATCGCCACTGTTGTCTTTTCAGTTTGGCTTGTCCCATTTCCATTTCCCCCTGTCCTCTGTATCTTCAACTCTAACTCCAACTACCTCCATGTCCTCCCTCACTGCCTCCATCACTCTCCTCTTTGTCTCCTACCTGGTAGCTCCATCTCTAGGATCATTCTTCTGCCAATGTATCTACAGTTCCTCCTCTGAAGCAGTAACATTCTTTGTGACCAACACTTGTTATGTTGATGGGCTGTGAGGTCAAACCTGTACCTGTTTTTCCCAGTTTCATTCTGAAACACTCGATCGCAGGAGTGAATCTTCTCCCTGGTCACGATGTAGATCCTCACGTTCGGATACTTCTTAGCTATTCTCATCAGAGCGTTGTAGATGGGTCCCTTCCCGTCCTGCCTCATGTTTCTGTCAGGACCCCAGACCACATACGCAGTGTCTGCTGACTGTTGGAAGTAGTACTGTTCATTTTTCACCAGCAGGGGGACGCTGGTATGAGACACTACTCTAATGCTGGTGCGGCCTCCAACGTCCTTCTCGTACCCTCGCGTGGGCGCGTTGTTCATCCTTATCACGCAGCTGATCTTGTCGATTTGTTCACCCGCAGCAGATCCGAGCATCTGACCTGAGCTGGACACCAAGGCACACTGGTTGCAGTGCAGGTTCAAAAACTGAAGACATAAGAAAAGAGGATGTACGGTGAATACTACATCATAACTTCAAATCAAACTTCCCTTAATCCCAAATGCACTGATTGGGTAATGATACAACTGTGAAACAGCATAGAGCAGTGGTTCTCAACTGGTGGGTTTCGACCCAAAAGTGGGTCAAGTGGGTGTTCTAAATGGGTTGCGAACAACCGGTCAAACATCTGAATAATGTGAATCAGCTGTTGAGCATGTGCTTTATTTTAGAAAATCTCTTATTTTGAAAGGCACATGCTTTTTTTATAGAAAATTAATTTGTTTGGTTTGAATTCTATGACAGTGGGTCGTGACTTAATGACCACAGGAAAATGTGGGTCCCAGAGTGAGACGTTTAGAAATACTATAGGGCAGACATGGGCAAGCTGTGGTCTGAGGGCCAGATGTGGCTCGTTTGGCATTTTAATATGGTCCTACAATTTCCTAATTTTTATTACTATTAATTGATATTACACTGCCTGGCCAAAAAAAAAGGATCATACACTCTAATATATGGTTGGACCAAAGATTTTCAATGGGGTTAAGGTCTGGACTCTGTGGTGGCCAATTTCAGCCAGATGAATCCTGGCATTGTCATCTTGGAATATGCCCGTGCCATCAGGGAAGAAAAAAATCCATTGATGGAATAACTTGTTCATTCAGTATTTTCAGGTGGTCAGCTGACCTCATTCTTTGAGCACATACTGTTGCTGAACCTTGACCTGACCTCCAATGAGAGGCTCGTACCGACCTTTTTTTTTGGCCAGGCATCATAATATTTCTGGATTTTCCCTGCAATGCACACATTTCTCCAATAGATAGCGTAGAAAAGACTTTTTATTCTTGTGACTTTTACTTGCTTTTACTGATTTATTCTTATTTCCAACAAATCTGTCTTCCCTTTGCCCAGGCCTGCGTATGAAATTTTATGAGCGATTGTGTCATGCGGGTCAAAATATTTGCCCACACTTGCTATAGGGGATGTGGTAAAAAAAAAAAAAAAAGCCCGATTCCTGTTGCCCTGTTTCTCACCTGCTCCATCCTGTGAGTGCCGAGTCTCATGTAGCCTCTGAGTCCACTGCCCCGAACAGGAAGTGGACGATCTCGTATGATTGTGTGTCCAATCCAGAACAGGACAGGAAGGCTGAGGGTGAGCAGGCAGAGCCAGCGCTGCATCTGTGCGGTGGAACATATCCAGACAGTTACTCGTCTCCGTCTTCTTCTACTGTGTCCTTTCATTATCACCACACACTTTAAACTCTGACAACATTGACTCCCTGCTCAAAAGTTAACGATTTCCTAGGAAAAACAAAAACACAGAGTCCTGCGTCCTGGGCTCGTCCGCCCTTGCTTGTTTCCTGCTGTTCCTGAGTGTGTGTTTTCCAGCTGCGGATGATGGAATGATGACGTTTGTAAGAACCTTGACGTGAAGCCTGTTGATTTGTATTGTTCTTCAGTGATCATCCCACATTAGGGGCTGGATCCTGTTGGGGAACTTGCCTAAACCTCCTCCTTCTACTAGGTCACTCAAAGAATTCTCCAGAGAACCAAACTTTTGAGACTTTTAATGACAAAGTTTTTATTGTCATTCTCCAGTGTTTGACTAGATATCCAATATTAACATTTTGCCAATAAACCAATGGTGTTCTAGCACTTATTGTATTCTCTGGACCATAAGATGCACTATTAAACCTGTAAAATATTAATTGATCAACAGTGCCCTTTAGAATGCTATGCGCCTTATGTGTGGATTCTGGTTGTGTTTACTGACCTCCAGTAAAGTAAACGAGTGAAAATGAGTGTATTGCTTTGTATTTTCCGTGTCTCGACTGCATAGCATTGAGTGTTAAACTAGTTTACACGGGTTTACATAAAGTTAAACTTATGTTGCTATTGTGTGTTGCCTAATAATCCAGTGAGCCTTATTGATAAAAAAAAATCAAGAAATACCAATAAATGGAAGGAGGGATTTGTTTATTTGTCTGCTTATTACTGTCAAAACACTCTACTAGTATGAGACTACTGTAAGTAAATATGCTGCTATGCTGCCATCTAGGGAATTTCACTTTACTACACAGCTGTTTGCCCTCAAATCTATTTTAAATTGCATTATCATGTTTTCATTGTCATAGGTAAAAAAAACCCCAATATTGATTTTACATAAAATAATACTAGTCTACCAATAATACTAAACATCACTATGATTATTCTTTCATCGATTTATCTGCTGCCAGGTTCAAGGGGCGGCACTCTCCACAACTGCTACCCAAATCACGCTGCACCATACTATGCAAACTGGGGGTAATGTGGTTTGGGACGGTGATGTACTTAGTGGCAACCTAGCAAAACCTGAAGCCTGGTGGACCCAAGTCAGCTTTCTTAACCCCAAGGCCCCCACTGCTGCTTCCTTGGTTTAATCTCTCTAAATGTATTTTATTTTTTTTCATAAATATCTCTGCAAGTCATGAAAGGCCACCTCATAAAATGTTCTCTATACCACATCTGGTTGTACCTTTGTAATAAACAATTAGACTTGACATTAAAGCTTATATCTCTACTATTGCTATTCTCAAAATTAATAAAAATGTAGCTTATTGTGAAAAAACCTTAAAATGTTGACAGTGGATATTTATCTTTAAAAAATGTACTTGCACTCCTTACTCATGAGTAGTATCTCAGTACTCATGCTTCATACGTAGATACTTCAGTAGTGCAGAAAAATGAAGCTGCTAAATGTCATGTATGTGATGTTCAGAACGTTTCCAGCATTTTTCTTGTTGGTATGTGGGTTTTCTCCAGGTTCCCAAGCATACAGGATTTATATCACGTGTTTATGACTATTTGTCTCTCTACGTTTCCACGTGATGTTGTTATAAACTTATCGAGACGTAATAACTAAGTATTGTATGTCGATATTGATGAGTTTGTTAATGAAGGTCTTCAGAACCTTGAGAAGAATCCGAACCTTAACATTCCAAGGTTCGAGAAAATCGATTTATAAGGAATATATTTGTATGAAAGGACCTCCTACCTGGGATTTCATGTCAAGGACTTTTGGGAAGGTTCTCATCCTCAGTGTTTGTTCTGACACTCATTTTAAAAGTAGAACAGTAGAATACTCATAGAAAGAAAGAAAAATGATAGGGTTGCATTCATCAATTCCAGGATGCATCCTTGGTGTTTGTCATCATGTCGTCTCCTCAGTCCCGTTATGTGTTCTTAAAGTCAGAATCCTAACAAAATAAGAGGTCCATGACCCAAAGGTTTCATTTCCACCACATACAGTCCGGTATTTATTTCCAAAACAAGCACGATATAAAACTTAACTAAGGCCTCAGTAAGTAAAATGTAAACAGACGCCTATAACTATAATCTCTTTGCTCCGCCCTGGTATTCTCACACCGACTTCCTGTGTCGTAAAGTCGCTTTCCTTGCGATTTTCACAACAAATGCCCCCCATCTTTTCGATATATGCAATTTTGTTTCCAATTTAATACATTTTACGCATATAAAGCATTACTATAACATATATGTCTTTACGCCAATAACCTATACTTCTTATCATGACTAAAAAATACATTTAAGTTGAATATTTTTTTTGCCTAGTTTATTAAAGATAAAGCGTAATATGTTGACGTGTAAAAGTATTTTACAGAAAACGACTACTGTAGATTTGAATACTGTTTTTCTAGTCCAGTTACAAAAATACTAATTAAAATTAAAGATTTTTTATTTATTTATTGTCTTCGTAAATTTGTTTTGTTTTTGGCGTAACATATATCTATTTCCCATTATATATGACAAATATTTCTCTGAAAGAAGTTATCATATATATTGGATAGAATATACTTTTTACTTAAATGTTATTAATTCGCTGTTGAGTTTAACAACTTTCACCTCTTGAGCGTCTACCTAGAGGAAGAACCACTGCTCTATGAACGAGCACCCCATTGGGTCTTTAACGTGTTCAGCCCGCCTTCCGTTATGGTTATTGGTTAAAAAACATGTTGACCGCTCCGAGTCATGCCTGTAATTGGTCTCTATAGTTTTGACGATTTTTGCTACGTTTCCGAAGCACCGCCTATGAGGGAAATTTTCGGTCTATGGCGTTTGCCCACAGTGGAACGTCCTTCCCAAGTGGTCTTGGATGTTCGCCGACGGTATGTTCCAGTGTGAGTGAGTGTTCTACGGATGTCGAGCTCCCCACACGGCGGCTTCAGTCTGTGGGTGGCAGGTTTTAAGGCTGCGGGGCTCCCGGCGTTCCTTTGACCCGGTGATGCTGTGACAGATCGATCTGCGTTATGCTAGCAGAGAGTGGCTGCTCAGGTTAACATGTCCGCCAGTCACAGCTGGTTTCTCTTTATTGCTGCTTATTTTATCAGTCTTTCTTTTTATTGACACCCATACTTTAAAAACTGATGTTAGATTCAAAGTTCTCCTTTTGAGAGGTGAATATTCAGACAATGGCAAGGTCGATTCATCCGTGGCCTCTCACTAGCCACTTGTATATTTAACTCTCTCGAAACTTGACCATTGTAGCTCTTTATATTCATAATTGTATTCATTAATTTAATTCTCAGTTGGCTTTTTCAAGCTTTACTTGATTTTTGGGGAGTGAAAAGGCAACCAGTCTGGTCCAACTCTTGTCATGCCTTCATTTGTCATGTGTGCAAAGTGTGGGTGTGTGCGCGCGCGTGCGTCTGTAAAGGCATCGAAAGTGTTTCTGCTGCATCACAGCCAAGTTGTTCGAATGGGACAGTGTACAAACAAAGCCCTGTAATACACTCTAGTGGGGTATTACTGACTTATTTTCCTGTGTATTTCTCGTTGTTGTGAAATGTACTACTTTCTTTTACTAATTTATCTAAATGCACTTATATATGTAAGTATTTATTCAGTATTGTTATTGTTGTACAACACAGACAGGAAGGTTTGGAGAACAAGCTAGAGAAGCCAGATTGACATGGTTTGGACATGTTCAGAGGAGGGACAGTGATTATGTTGGTAGAAGAATGATCTTAGAGATGGAGCTACCAGGTTGGGGACAAAGAGGAGATTGATGGACGGTGAGGGAGGACATGGAGGTAGTTGGCGTCAGAGTAGAAGATACAGAGAACAGGGGGAGATGGAAATTGTTGGCTCGCTTTGGTAACCCCTGAAAAAAGGGGAAAAATGAAAGAAGAAGAAAATTGTTATTGTTGTACCCCTCCAATCAAGTCCTAGCTTGAAGATGCCATGTATGAGCAGAACTTAAGTTGCTGTAATAAGCATAACCCATGGTACCAACTGAAAGATGACCATGTGGGTGTCATATTTGTTAAGGAAGCAGACCTTTAGGTTCGAGTCCACCGGCTGCCTTCAAGGTTAGTTTGGTAAAATTGGAAGGTAAAGAAATATGTTCGTGAATATTGGAAATTATCAATATTCAGACAGAAAGTAATTGCATTACTGCTACTGAAGTAAATAGAAACTACGGTCTGGGGGCCATAGGCAGCCCGTTTGGCTTTTGAATCCGGCCAGCCAATCATTTCAAAATTATGTTATATATTAATTTTATCCTTACACTTCTGCGTGACTTTAATTTGCAATTTATCTTCACACAAGCGTCCTTATCATTCTCCTCCTGACCCAGGAGGCCACTTGTCAGATGTTAGGACCCTGTGTGGGCCATGGGCCACAACGTTTTCCTACATCTGATGTATAGAGATTGATTAAAAAAACAAAAATCACAACATAACATTGTATTTGTTACAGAGCTAAAATCATTGACTGCTTTCATGGAGGTTAAAGTGAATGTCAGTAACATCATATATTCCCACCTACTTTCCAATGAAGCGAGATAATAACAGTTTATCTCTTGTTTATTACAGAGCCATAAACCAGCAGGTTGGCAGAGCCAGGGCAGGTGGAGAGGAAAAACTCAGGTGTGAATGACAACCACTGGTTTACTGTTGAGCCCTCGGCTGGCTGACCTCAGAACAGACAAGACATCTGTGAAGGTGCTGGACAAGAAGTTAACCTGAAGTTATTTTCACATCGAGATGTCAGTCAAACGAGCAGACGGCGTCTCCATCGCCCAGGCGTTGGCCATGACCGTGGCAGAGATACCTGTCTTCCTCTATTCCACATTTGGGCAGGTAAATCAACTATTTCTGTCTACGTTTATGTTTTGTCTTTTTTGCCTGACAGTAATTCTTTAAATGTACATTTAGGAGAGATATGGAGTTGTGACTGATGGGTTTCCTCTTTTTTTTTTCTTTAGTCCATATTTTCCCAGCTAAAACTCACTCCGAGTTTGAAGAAAGTGCTCTTTGCCACGGCGCTGGGCAGTGTGGCTCTGGCACTAACTGCTCATCAACTCAAAAGACGAGGGAGGAAGAGGAAGCAAGCAGCACAACTGAAGGAAGGCCAGAAGACAGTGGGAATACCAGAGGCACTGATAAGAACAGGACGTCCCTCTTCATTAAAGAGAGGTGAGTGTCTCCCTACCCACAATTCTTTGTACTTTATTTTCGTTAATTTATTTTTTGTCCTATTTTTCTTAATTTTTTTATCTCAACTTGTTTTGTGAATTATACTCAGATGTGACTCCTATATTAAAATATATAATTTAACATGCTTGTTATTTTTACATGACTGCCACTAGATGGCGCTCTATAGTTTACGTACTAGTAAAGGCTTGGCCTATTGACTCACAATAGGTACTAAAATTTGACACGAGTGCAAGAGCAGATATATTTCTGAGTGCTAATATTTTTAATAAGTAAAAGTCAGGGAAATGCTTGCGTTGCAGTGAAAAGCCTGATCGCGATAACGCAAAATAATATTGACGGTGTTTGTTGTTTGGTGGGGCGGATAAAAAAGACACATCCGTCCCGTGGGCCTAAGTTTGTCCAGGCCTTGACTAGAATCTAATACTCCGAACACCTAAAAATTATTAAACAGTTATTTCACATTGATAGCCACCAGAGGGCACTCTAGACTTGTTTACCAGTATCTGTTGCTCCTGTATGGTTAAAAAAGCCCATGTTAGTCATTTTACTCTGACACACGCTATTTTTTTTTTCTTTTCTTTCTCTCCACAGGTCCCATATCTGGTCGACAGATGATGAGTCCCAGCACCAGGAGCAATGACACCATGAGTGGAATTTCTTCCCTGGCTCCCAGTAAACATTCAAGTTCCTCTCACAGCCTGGCATCAGTCAGTTAACACTTTCTTATCCGTACAGGTCTGCTATTTTTGGGATATTTTTATAATTCTATTCCTCATCTATCGGTTCTGTTTTTGCTACAGGTGCGGGTTCCGAGTTCCCCAAATCAGTCTGGAAATCCATCCACACCGTGGGAAACGGAGCCAGTTGTGGAGGAGTCAGTGCCGCTGGAGGACGCTAACGCAGACAATCTTTATTTAATGGGTTGGTATTTACAAAAAGGAGGAAGTGCCTTTATTTTGGTGGGAATAACAAATGACTAATGGCTGTTAATAGCCACCTGCTCACTAAGGTGATGGGTTAAACATTCTAATTTGCTATTTTCTTCCATGCCTCCCGATAGGGCAGACACACCCCCAGTTCCAAATTGAAGTACTATAGAGCAGTACTAATTATCTGTACACGCCACTGCATGAGTTGATGCCACAAGTATACTGTATACAATCCACTTATTATCAATATGGATAAAAAAATTAGCCGCAGTACTGCCATCTAGTGACTTTCAGTTTTACATGCAGCTGTTTCTCACAAAAATCTATTTATGGAACAGGTCATATGGCAAAATTATTAATTTAGTTATTGAATTGACTTATCAATTACCTATGATCATAAGGGGCTGGTTTTATCAAACCTCCCTTGTATTTAAGTTAAAAAAATTATATGTTTAAACTGTGTCAGATTTTTCCTTACATGACAGCAAAGATCGTATTTCATCGTATCATCAAGTATTGATTCAGCTGCTTGTGTTTTTTTTTCCTGCCTCAAGACTTCATGAACAACTGAGCGAATTATTTTTATTTTCAGGCATGGAGCTGTTTGAGGAAGCCCTGCGGAAGTGGGAACAAGCCCTAAATATTCGCCATCACAGCTCTTCAACGTCCAGTAACCACAGTCTTGCTTTAGAGGGGGCCGCCAGTGGAGACATGTCCATGGTAACTCCTGCAGTACTTTTGACTGTCCTCAAAATTGCTGTTCACGTTTTCAGGGGTGTTTATTCATTCCAGTTAGTTTTTAAAAGATTATTTGATTGCTATAGATATATCTCCATATATTTATATATACGGTAGATGCAGAATATAGAGTATTATTACTACTGTATTCCTGAAAAATGTATATTTAAGTTAAAGTCGTAAATAGAAATCACAATTATGCATGTTTTTTTTATTTTTCAGATCGAAACCCGTAACAAAGTGTTTGCTGAGAAGTTGGAGACACTGCTGCACAGAGCGTACCACCTACAGGAAGACTTTGGCAGCACTATTCCCACAGACAGTGTGCTCGCAGACTTTGGTGAGACTCATGTTGAACTTACTAATGACCTGAAAAGGAAGGGAAACATAACAGAATATTAAACTAAAAAATTAAAAATCAAATTCTAATATTTTTTTGGAAGACAAAATTAATTTAAATACAATTGCTGTAATTAGTACATATCATTAAAAATGTCTCTTAAAATTTATGTATCTAGTGCATAATGTTTTTGTCTGTTCCAGAGAGTGAAGGAACTCTCATTTTGCCAAAAATGGAAAGCTTTCAAAGACTTCAGGATGATGATGCAAACACTGTTACCTCAGAAGATTCCTTCTTCACGGCTGTGTCTGTGAGTTTGACACAGATATTAAAAATATCTTTGACCAATCAGGAACATCTATTATCTACTGACTTTAAGCTTCTGTTGTGCTGCGCAGATGGTAGAGTCCATGACTCTGGAAGAAGTCTACCATCCACTGAAACCTGCGGCTCTTTATGAAGAAGCCTTGTTGTTAGCACGGGAAAGTAAAGTACCCTGTAGGTCCCTGAGGTAACTATGAACTCTAAATACTTCATCCATCAACCTAATTCTTTTATTATTTATTCTTTTAATTCATCAGTGAGTTTAATGGCTGTGTATTATTCAAAGTGATCTTTGCAAAGAGATGGTTCTCATCCTCCGGCCTTTCTGGACTTAAACTGTGTTTTGTCTCACTGGTCTGGTTTAACAGACTATTACCGTTTTCTCATTCAATTCGGAATCGAATACCGAAGTAGGTAATTCGGGAATCGATCACGTATTAACTAATCCACAATCGATTCACTTTGCATTCACATTCAGTTTAATTTGGTATTCGCTGCGCATTCGATACCCCGTTGCATTCACACACGATAAGGGAGCGAAGGCGCATTAGTCTAACCATGGTCCAGTTTCAATTTGATCACGTGATTATATAATGAGATCTCGTTAATGTCTGGTTTTATTCAACATGAATTCTGTCAACAAACGCACGTGCAATTTTGAAGAAGAAATACTGCAGGTTAAAGAAAGATCAAGGCGACGCATGAAGGCGATGTGAAGGAGACACAAAGAACAAATGAAGAAGATAAGGAGAAAAAATATGAGGACATTTTTTGTAATCCAGTTCCTAATAACGCAGCAACACATAGCGGTTGACAAGGAGATGAGCCGCTCCCGTAGCATGTGGTGTCACGAGAGGTCTTCAGCCTGGGTTTTACGCGAGATTTTACGAGCTTGTTAAACTAATATGGGTGTTGTTGTGTTCACACACGGGCAGCGACAACCGTTTTACTTTTTATTGCCTTAAACCCTTATTTGTTAATTCGGTATTGAAACCCCCAACCAGAGGTGGATTAGTTAATGCGCATTGAGGACGAATGCGTGTTAGTTTGTAATGTGAACGCAAACGGGGAGCGAAACTGTTTTTGCGTTGCAGCGAATACCGAATTAGGTGCCAATGTGAAAACGGTATATAACTTGCTGCTACTTTTATTTTTTAAATATTAGACAGGAAGTAGTTAATAAATAAAACAAGAAAAGCTGGGATAGGCCTACAAGACTGTGATCTGCATCAAATAATTAGGAAAAAAAAGGAGTCAAACTTTTATTTTATTCACTGTGTTTGACAAATGTTTTTAATTTCACACGTTTCTGTTTTCACCAGGACTGAATTACTTGAATGTTATGACGATCATGATTTCCTTGCTAAACTTCACAGCATAAGACAAGCATTCCAGGTCTGTTTCCACACAAAATTATTATTTTCTTTTGTTTAATAGTGAGTTTATCTAGAGAAAATTTGTTGGATGGTTGTTTTAATTTTTGTTTTACTGTTAAACAAATTTTTTTCAGAACAATAATTGCTATAATAACTTGGTCTTTGATTTGATACTCAGGATCAGAATCAAAAGAATCAAAAAGATCAGGATCAAAAGATCAGTATCAAAAGATCGTCAAAATATCGAACATGAAAAGAAGCTATATTTAAGTTCGTAATATCGTACTTTCCACTAGAGTGCCCTCTAGTGGCTGTCAGTGAGAATTTAACAAATGTAAAATTTAAATATACTGTTGCGCCTGAGTACAAGTGTTCAACTAAGTCAAATGATGAAAAAAAATTTATAGTCCTGAAGATACGGTATTCCACATGATTCACGACTAAATAAAGTTATTTGTTTTTGACTAAACTATTTAGCACTAAATATTTTCACTTTTTTAATTTTGTGTCTGGCAAACATAATGATTATGTTTAATAATGTGTGTTTTTTTTCCTCTCAGGTTCTGTTAGTAGATGCAACTCATCGCACATTTTTCATGGAAACTGGGAAACAGATGATCACAGGCCTAATGGTGAAGGCAAACAAGGTAAAAGGAAAAATCCCAATGAATCTTTTCTCTGGTTTCTGAGATTGGCTTGCATGTTTCTTTCTAATGTTTAGTTCACATTTCCCAGAGTCCCAAAGCTTTCTTGGAGAGCTACGAGGACATGCTGCTCTACACTCAGAGGGAGGAGACGTGGCCCATCACCAAGATGGAGCTGGAGGGCCGTGGGGTGTGTGTTTTTGACTCTCTCTATATATATGCATATATTTTTGGAAGTTGTTTCATCTAAATATTTGATGCAAGATAGGCCTAACAGAAATAGAATCCAAGAATCATAGCGATCACGATTAATTATCAATTATTAAATCAAATTGGAGTGGATTAATGTTGGAAATAAATGCTAATTCCCCACAATTGCTCTCGAACACTTTGTTCCCTGATATCTGAAGGTGGTGTGTATGAACTTTTTCGACATCGTGTTGGACTTCATCCTGATGGATGCCTTTGAGGATCTGGAGAGCCCTCCATCTTCTGTGGTCGCCGTGCTGAGGAACCGTTGGCTCTCTGACAGCTTCAAAGAGACGGTAATTAAAACAAACACATAAATATATGTGATTTATTTTAATAATCATGTGATTCATGTCGAGCAATGACTGAGCTGATATGTTCTTCCAGGCTCTGGCAACGGCCTGCTGGTCTGTGCTGAAAGCAAAAAGGCGATTGCTGATGGTGAGTTTCAGATACTCCAGAACCTAAACTGCAGTACCATGTGTGTCTTGTCCTATGAGTTTAACCTCTGGTTGTCTCATTTCTTAGGTGCCTGATGGTTTCATATCACACTTCTATGTCATATCGGAACATGTGAGCCCGGTTTTAGCTTTTGGGTTCTTGGGACCCAGACAACACTTAAGTGAAGTCTGCACAATCTTCAAGGTGAGAGAAGAAGCCATCAGGTTTTACAGTATCTCAGACAGTATTGGGTCGTTGGATAAGTGTACTTATAAGTATTTGAAAAGATAAAATATTGCATATCTGTCTTAAGGACATGTTTATTTAACTACATGGGTACTAAATACTATAGTATTTAATATATACATATACAGAATATTTGGACCTACAGATCTAGCCACTGAATGAACCGTCAGTTGATTTTTGATTGGTGGGTTCGGAGCTGATAGATGGAACGTTCATGTGAACTAAGATAAATCATATGTAAAAGTCATGCATAACGGCTAAAATGAAGGCAGGCTAGATTAGCGAGCTAAACGGGACGCAACTGGCCCTCCGGTCTGTACATTGGGCGGATCAGTGATTATATTCTACATTTCGTAGAATGCCTGCCGATATTATTGGCCGATGTGTAATATAATACAATTATGTAATATCTCTAAGAATCATCATTGTGTTTTCATCCAACAATGAAAACCTGATAACCACTGTTTATGTTTTGGTGATTTATGTAAGAGACAGTCACTAGATGGCAGCATTGCAGCTCATAGAAGTATTTTTTTTTTTATTAATTGTAGAATACACTGGTTTCCACAGATAAATGAATAGGTATTACAAGGCCTGCATCAGTGTCATTTTATAACGTAATCGGAAAGTTTGGACAGTATAAACATATGGGATATCGGCAAAAAGATAATATTGGACCTCCCTAGTCCTGACCATTGAACAGGCCTTGAGCACAATACTACAGGAGTATCTAAAAGTATCTCAGTATTCATCCTAATTAAATATTAAAGTGCAATTAAATACATTTAAGTGCAATATACCAAAACACAGCTTATTTTTAGGTAAAATTTGAATGAATAATTTTGATTCAGAGTAAACTGTGGTACACAATAAATACATAAACATATATTCTCTCATTCACCCTGTATTTAACATTTTCTCCTTTTCTCTGCAGCAACAAATTGTACAGTACCTGAAGGATATGTTTGACAGCGACAAAGTCCGCTTCACCTCTGCCCAGTGCTTGGCTGAGGACATCCTTAACCTGTCCCACCGCCGGAGTGAGATTTTACTGGGGTATCTGGGCATTGACAGCCTGCTGCAGCTCAACGGTTCTGCGCCCACAGACACAGAGGGCTTGGCAGAATCACACATAAACGATTAGGTTTTTTTTAAGGCCTCCGAGGGGTGCTGCAGAGCAGATACAGTGAGCTGGTGGTGTTTCCATTTTACATCAAGTGATGGAGTCGATCATTCATCCTATATGATCGTATAACCTGGGGGTCTGAAACTTGCAGCCTTCAACCAACCCACATCCCACAACCCCTGTCTTCTCATTGGAGATATATGAGGACGAGTCCCCGTCTTTATGGACAACAAGGAAACAAACCTTTCTATACATACAATGACCTGGCCTTTTACACCATCACTCCACATGGAGGCAGTGTCTTACACGTGAAGAGTAGTTGTGATTGTAACATCCCAGAGTCTAAATACTGACATTAGTTGTTTTTTTTTCTTAGTCTTCATTAATATGCAGTCATTGAGTATTGATGCCAGTCTGTTCATACTTTAATTTATAAACAAGGGACAAAAGTATTTATTAATTACAGTATGTAACTATTCAACATTGCTTAGTTTATAAGACCATACATTTTGCTGCTTCCTGAAAAATATAATGAATTTGTCTTTCCAGTAACCTGTGTAATTATTCCAGATTAATTTGATGGAGTCATAAAGTGTAAAAAAAATATTGTAGGGTAAAATATTAATCAGAAAAGTATTTTGATTAAGAACAAGATGCCGTTGATCAGACAAAAGGGTTTTTGGTGTGGAATTAGAATGACAAAAAGGCTTATTTATCAATTCCAATATAAAATCCAGTTAAGTGTGAAGTTATTGGAAGTTTGCGCTTTGGTTGTCGCACATGTTACTTCACAATATGAAATACAGCTGTATTTTTGTACGCTTGAAAATAGTTATGGTCACCACAGCACAAAGCACAAAGGAAACCTATTCATACTGGTTGTTTTGATGCTTTTACTTCTTAACAGTTCCTATTTAGAAGAATTAAAATTAAAACTTGTATCTTATCCTTAGACTGAGCCCCGACTGAACAACCACACCATTTCTGCCCTTTAAACTAATGGTACAGTCTATGGAATTTGGTGTTAATAAATGCTCATGTTTTCACCAGAAGGGGTTGGTATAAAAGCAATTTATATTTCATATACATAGGATCCCAAAACTTTTTTTTTACCGTTGGCAAATCAGAAAACTAACTTTCCGTGTTGGCTTTTATTCCCTGGATAGAACAGAGACCCCACTAACAAACTTGTTAGAAGTTAAAACTGTGGCTAACCTACATTAGCATAGAGCACCACCGATTTGTGGGTCTGTAACCTTTTCTAAAATATCCCGACTATATTTTACAACATAAACTATTCAATTTGGTCACTATCAACTACATTTTCATCTTAAGTTGCATTTGTTTTTTAAAAAAACGTGCAACTTTATCACTTACGTTTGTCTTCTGGCGGTTTCGCGGGGTTTGTGAAAGAAAAAACGTATTAGTGCCACCTTGTGGGTGACACAGGCACTGCAGCAAGGTCGCAGACAAACGCGTTGGTAAAGTTGTCAATTGAAGCAAAGAACGGTATTAATTAAGAACTGATTATTTTGTTAAGAAGATTATTCCTGGTAACTCCTCCTCTGTAAGGGTTGATTTCCTAGCTGCAGTTCATTGACTGTGAAATTTACTTTTGTGCTTTTCCTTCTGTCCTACTGGGAATGTGTTTTGTGAATGAGCCACTGGCTCAATAACATAGTGAACCATGTCATTTACATATATTTTTCCATTCCATTAGGAATTATGATGAGAAAGTGGGCATTGTACAGTGAAACAGTCAGACCTCCGTAAGTGCACTGATGATAATCTCTGTTTTGTTTTGTTTTGTTTTTTTAAATGCCAATCTTAGATGTTTCTTGTCTTTTCTTATTCAAGCATCATTAACACTTATTATTTCACCATACAAAATCATAAATACATTATTTATTCTTTTTCTTCAAGACGAGCAAAACGTTAACTATTTTTTATCGATTATCTATATTATTTTTTTAAATGTGTGTCTTATTGGCTTCATTTTCCTGGCATGAAGTCACAATTATGACAGCATTTTTTTTCACATCCCTAAAAAGCAAAATATTTAAATTGTTATTTAGTAGTTTTTCAATATCTGTCCATCATATAACGCAGATATACATCTTGTAAAGAACAACGACAGCTGTAACCAACATACAGTTTTGTCCTATTGAACCAATTTGCACTTTATCAGAAAATAAATATCCCACACCTCTTGCATTTTATCACTCAGAACTGACATATAACCCATAAAAACATGCAGTATATGGTGTGTAAATATAATAAATAATGTATATGGAAGATTATTCTGGTTACGGAGATTTTTAACCAATGCATGTTCTTCAATTTTTAATCATTTGACTGTTCCGTTAAATAACAGTGTGCTCTGTGCATGGAAATGCAATTGTGAAAATGCATATATGTCAACATTTATCCCTTCAGTTCAATATATGTTTTGTCTATATGATGAGACTTGAACAGAAAGTCATTCCTCCAGTAGCCGCGACACATTTATTTTTTATGATAAAAAATACGTGATTTCACATAATGAACCTTGTTATTTGTAGGTGAATAAACATCCCTAGTTGTCCGCAGATGTCAGATGGTGACTGTGATTTATTTTATGAAATCACTGCACCGTAAAAGTCCAATTCATGCCTTTTTTTCTCTATTATTCAATGACAATACCAGCAAATATTTGTTGATTTCAGTTCTTTGTATTAAATGTTTTTTCTTTCTTCTTTGCCTTTTCTTTCTTTCTTCTTTGTAAAAGGAGCTCATCCCAGGAAACCAACTCTGCTCTCCTGCTTCCCCCCTTGCAATTATAATGTACAGTCCATTGAATATGTATTAAAAATAAAATACTGTACTGACTTTTAAGTTTTGTACTTAAAGTGCCCAGAATTTCACTATATCTGTCTGACAATGACCATGCAAGAGAGTCTGGCACTCTGCACTTTACTGCCCTGCTTGTCTCTTTCTGTTTGTCTGATGACTTGTTTGTGAAGAAACTCCTTTCCGTGAACTTGTTTTTCCTGTTGTTTGTATTTGTTCCGTGTTAATCTAATGCTTGCTGCTAGAAAATTACCCTTCGTGGGGCAATAAAGGTAAATGTAATTGAAATCACTTTGTCTGCTGTAGACCTCTAATAACAGCTTGAGGCAACATGGCCGCCTCTGTAGGGAAGACCCAGAACACATGGTATATTTTCAGGTAAAAATGGAAGCAAAATGTATGTTAAAATTGAAAATAATCGTTTTTCACCTTTAAAACTATACATTTAAACTGATAACGTGGAGTTTTTATACTATAGAAAGTCTCTTGGACGGGAATAAAGTAAATAATCAATCTTTTCCAGGCAAATAAATAAAAATTTTCTTGGACTCCAGTCTTTTTTCTTCATTCAATAATTCTCCTATACGGACAGGACGTCTCTTTTCCAGTGTGCTCCCTGATTGGACAGTTGCTCTGCTGCCGGGGCTCGTTTGAACAGGCAGCCCCTCTTGCTATTGGTCCGTTTCGTGTCTGGGGCGTTCTCACAGGGACTGCCCGGCTGTGTCCGGGTAAGATGGCGTTGGAAGAGCAGTGCTCGGCACTACCTCGATGGCGGTCCATATCTCTGACACACGTAGAGTTCCCCGACGGTACGTATTCTCAACATGTTCCCGTAACCGGTCGAGCTTCCGTTTCGCCAGCTGCTATGTCGTTGTATTGCATTGCGTGTGTTTTCCTGTTCATGAATGGACGCGGTAGTCGGCAACGCTGCCAAATAGTGAGACTCCGTCTAAAACGAAGGCAGCGGGGAAACGCTGTCCTGTCTGCCAAATTGTGAGACAATCGCGCATGCGCCCTGCGTTGTAATGGCTACAATAGAGGCTAGCTATCCCGTTAGCGTCTTTAATATCGACTTTGTTATACAGTTGGGGCTTAACGCACGTGTTAAGTTATTTTAGAATTGTTGGACAAAATAAACACATTAAAATATGGCAATTTCAACACGGACGTTAAGAGAAAATGTCGCTTTATTCACATTTTCACAGCCCGGACTATTACAAACGCATTAGCTAGCATTTGGCCCGACACCGCACATCAGTAAAAGTGACACAATTATTTTACACGTGGATGTTTTCAATGGCCAAAATAAGATAAATATTTCTCATAATAAATCTGTAGCGACACAGTATGCCTATATGTGGTTTTATTTCAACATTTTGACTAACAGGGTTAACTGAGTACCTGAAAATGTCACTCCCACCTAGGGACTCGAGAGTGGATTTTAAATTTAACATCAGCTCTGTGCCTTTGTGTTTCAGACGATCTAACGGGACAAGTGCTGGCCTACATCAGTCTCCTGCCCGTGACGATCCTTGTGGGTTTTGTCACACTTATTGTGTTTAAACGGGAGCTTCACACGGTGAGTTTTCTAATGTGAACATCTCTTCCTGCAAGCATTTCTGTGAAGTGGCCCTGTAGTAAAAGAAGCCACGTTGACATGAAGTAATTGGACAAATATTTGACTTAGCCTGCGTCCTTGTCTGTGTTTAGATCTCCTTTTTCGGTGGGCTGCTCCTGAATGAAGTTCTCAACTTGCTGTTGAAGCACATTTTCAAAGAGCCACGCCCTTGTGCAGGTGAGGAAGGGTCTTTGCCCTGGGCTCTATGACTGTACGTAAACAGTATGTTTGACAAACTATGGCCGGAGGTCCAAACCCTGCCCCACTGGCCTTTTGGGGCGGCCAGACAAAATTGCCTGAATCTTTTTATTAATTTATATTGTCATTATACTTGAATCTTTTGCATTACCCTCATTAAATGTCGGTTCCATATTGTGTTGGTTAGCATGCCTGCGTCCAGAACAGCGATAGCATGAGGTTCCTGCGTTCGATTCCCAGAGAGACCACAATATTGGCGCTTGTCAAGGGAGCACCTGGCTCCAAAACCGAGAGAGCATGAGGGTCCTGGGTTCAATTCCCAGAGAGACACAATATTGGCGCTTGTCAAGGGCTGCCTTTTAACAACAGTTATTACAACTGCTGCTGTTAGAACAGGGGTCACAAACTTGCAGCCCGTGGAATGATATTTTGCGGCCCCCACCTTGATGTGAAAGTTGAATTTATAATGATATTTTATACATTTGTTCTCCACATTTATAGTGAATCCAATAGTTCAGTTCCATAATTCACAGTCCCCTGGTTGTATTAACAAGAATCTATGGGAAACTTTTTTTTTTTTATAATTGTTTAATTTCTTTTGTATTGAACACTGGAAGCTGACGTGGCCCTTGGGTGAAATGATAGTGTGGGTGGTGGCCCTCAACTGATTTGAGTTTGAGACCCCGGTGTGATTAAATGCAATATGGGCCACAATTGACCTGTGGCCCATTGTTTGCCCAGGTTGTGGTCTGCAATTAGAAATGTTTTCTTGCACCTGGTTTAGACTAAACAGAGAAATAAAATGTGTGAAACTAACTAAGAAACATATCCACTAGTTTGTTGTAAATGTTGCTGTTCAATACCTTGTGTCCGGGTTTTCTCAAAGAAAACCCTTTGAGATGTGCTCCGATGTCTAATTGTCAGATATAATGAGTATCCTGTGGCCTAGTGGTCAGAGGACTGGTCTGGTGTTAACCACTAGGGTGGCTAAACTTGCAGAATAATTTTCCTTATGGCATTAATAGAGTACTTCATATATATATACAATATATATTGCATACAGTGTCTATTCATGTAGTTTGTCTGTCAATATTCTGTGCAATAATCATGTTTTTTTTGTTAATTCCATCTGAGTTGGGATTTGATGACGCAAATATGCTTATAAACTAGTCATGTCATTGGTCATATTTGGGGCAGTTTTATGAATGCTTTTCTGAATAATGGTCATTGTTTGATTTATATGTTTAATGCATGTCAGAGAACATTAGATTTGGATGAATTATGTTCCTTTTTAGACGAATTGTTGGTGCAAATTATTATAGAAGCATATTTGGCAAAAGCCCAAAACAAAATATAAATATTTTAATTTAAAAACTCTTTTCTTTATACAGGGGCTCACTCAACCCTTGTAACAGACTATGGGATGCCATCCAGTCACTCCCAGTTCATCTGGTTCTTTGTTGTTTACTTCTTTCTTTTCCTTTATTTAAGGTAAGTTTATTTATTTATTTATTTTTGTGTATGATAATATGCAATACTTTTTTTGTCTTAATATAAACATTATTTTGACTGTTAATTTCCAGATAAAATTGTCCAATCAACGTAACGTAATAATCTGGGTTTGCTGGGATTACTATTTCATGACTGTTTCTAATGTATTTTATTGACTTTATTTCAAAGTATGTGACCTTACATTAGATTTTGTGTGTGGTACCCACCTTGATGTTGTGATTCTACCATAAACTAAAAAAATATGTTGTTTTTTTTTTTTTACAGAATGCATCAAACGAACAATGCACGTTGTGTGGATTTGCTGTGGAGACACGTGTTGTCCATCTTCCTGTTGGGCATGGCCTTATCAGTCTCATACAGCCGGTAAGAAACAAGTGAAACTGTAGCCATCATAGATCAATCACTAGATATCTGTGATTTCGGTTTTTTTGGTTAGAGTCTCAATAGTAAAATGTGTCAGGGACAAAAGTCCAACGTGAGACCTGTGAGTTTACAGGTTAACCCACTAGGAAACAGTCATGCATAAACTCATGTGTTTAAACTCTGACTTAGAAATTGTTCAGATTCAACACCAAATACCGTCGAGATTTGAACCAACATCCTCGAAGTACAAGCACTGATCTATGAACCCATAGACTGAACTAAAAGAGTAGGGAAAGACGGTCTTAGTATTAGAGATGTCACAGTGGAGGCTGATCTGCAGAAATTGGATCTAAAATTACCCACAGTTGGAATCATTTGAGCTCAGCCTTCAGAACCTTCCTGACAAAGGCTGTTGTCACTTTAAGCAACTGTCCTTAAGTTCTTTGTATCCGTCCTTGGTTCTGAAGAAGAGACCCAGATAAAACAGTGTCTTTCTTTTTTTTTTAGGTTTTATAACATGTCGCCCTTCTGCCTGCCTTACATTTTATAAAGCCTTGTTGTCAAAGGGATGAGATGAAACGAGTAGAATTGAGTGGATCTAAGTCAACATCGCTCTGATGATGGTTTTAAAATATATTTTTTTATAAATTTACTGGGAAAGTGTTAAGTAAGTAAATCAAGTTTTAGATACATTTTACATAAGATTAATTCTGTAGAAACAAAGAATTATGACAAACTAACGCTACAGCACAGGTGTCAAACTCAGGCCCGGGGTCCAAATCTGGCCCGCAGTACAATTATATTCGGCCTACATCATATCACATATGTACTAGAGTTGGCCCACCAGTATGTAGGCCATATGTAGTGGCAGGGTTTGTAGTATGAGTGATGAATGGTCAGATATTTTTTGTTTTTTGTTGTTTTAGTATAAACAAAAGTTGCCTGGGGGCTCCAGCCACTAGGGGGCTGATAGGGTGGGGGCCCTAGCGATATATCTTGCTAGGAGCCCCTAGCACAAGAATATCTGGAGAAAGGGAAATACAGTTTGGTTTTCAATAAATATTCAGTCTGTCCCAAGAGTTCATGCTAGTTTTTTATTTTGGACCACGGTGAAATTGAGATTGACACCCCTGATCTATAATCTGTAATATAAACTTCATGTTGTTGAAATTCATGGTTGGTCCACTTACAGGAAACTCACTTTTGTATGTTTTATCAGTATGTGGTAGACTTTGGTGCGTAGATTGGTCTGTAATCCAATGCTGGTTGCATTTTTTTGGTCAGTCTGAACTCACAGGCTGTTTGTGAGTTGATTTCTTTGTCAAATAAAGGAAATTTAGCTTTTTTTATACTATAGTGTTGGTGTTCAGTATGCTCAACACACTCTCTGCGGTCTGAGTATCAGTTTGAAAACATGAGTAAGGACATTCTTTCTGACTATCCCAGGCTGTTTCCTCTGCCTGGCGTTTTGTTACTTTTTTGTTTATAATACACACATCTGACCGAGCTGGAACTGTTGTCTCCTGTAATGTGAGACGGTATTAAAAAAGTGTTGCGGGTGTTGATTACATTTTGTCCTCTGATTCCCAGAGTCTACCTGTTGTATCACACCTGGAGCCAAATTTTTTATGGTGGAGTGACTGGGTGTGCAATTGGGATTATCTGGTTTTTCTTCACACAAGAGGTGCTGACACCGCTGTTCCCTAAAATAGCAGCGTGGTGAGTAGCACCGTCATTACCTCGTCATTACTCAGTGGATTTTTTTTCTTTTTTCATTGTTTCTAAATTCGTCAACCTTCTCCTGCAGGCCAGTATCGGAGTACTTCCTGGTGCGGGACACGAGCCTCATTCCCAACATCCTATGGTTTGAGTACACAGTCACCAGATCAGAGGCAAGGTAAGAGACTGACGTCGCCACCGAGTCCTGTTCTGTTCCCGTTACAGCGCAGTGTCGCCAGGAAACAGTTTTGTTACTGTGGGTTTTACGTTTTACGCACAGTCACAAAAAGTTTCAAAGCAGACACTGTTTAACGTAAGACATGTTTTTCAAAATAAAGTGAAAATAAATGTCAACAAACCGAGGCGTTTCTGCAAACTTCGCTGCTTGAAACTGAGGGACATGCAGTCAAAAAAAAAAAATCAAACCGTACTTCGTGTATTCACTGTTGATTCAGGTCGTCACAATAAAAAAAAAGTTGTGATGTTCACACAAATGACCGGAAATGTATATAAAAATAAGTTATCACTTTATAAACTTCCTAAATTCATGTAAATGACCATTTCTTTACATAAGAATGGGTTATTTACAAAAAAAACCAAAATAAATAAATACATAAAAAAAAAAAGTGTACACCTAAAATGAAATTGCCTTGCTTATGGCCAACGCCAGTCTTGGGTTGATTGTCCTGTTGTTCTCTGATGGTAAATACTGGTATTTTATACCAGACTTTTCATGATGACGTCAATCTATACTGTCTGGAAAAAAATGAATGGTCTGTGTTTTTATTAAATGTTTTCTGATCGTGGTGAAGTGCTTTGACAAGATTGTTATGGAGTTGATGTGTTCAATTCATGAGTTTTGCTCTTGAACGGCAACTTACGCCGCCTATTGGCTGGTAACGGAATTACATTTTTTTTTTTCTATGGTCAATGAATTCCAGAATGTGATAATTTTTTTTTTAGTTATATATTTTTTTCCAACCCTGCCTTTTAGCTGGGTTCATCTGAGCTGCTTTACCTTTCTTTTCCTAAAGATTTATATTTCTGGTGGTGTCTTCTTCAGACAAAATGATCTCAAAGAAAAACAAAATGATCTTCAGAATTTTGTTCTTGTTTTGCTCGCTTCGTTTTTCCGATCCGCCTGAACTCAAACCTTGACCTTCAGGTTTTACTGAAGCAATTTTTGCGCTGCTTTTCTTGATTTTTATCTTCACTGATCATTCGATATATATCTGGGTATTACAATCTTGAGGCAAAAAATCAGAAGTACATCAGACTTGCCTGTGCATGTTTTGGGTTCGATATTTCAAAGTTTTCTCTGTTTGTTTCTAAAGTGATAGTAACTTGGCTTCACTTTGTTTTATATTCTTTTTGTTTCCTACTAGGAACAGACAACGAAAGCTTGGAACAAAACTTCAGTGATTGACAGATTTTTTTTTTGTGGGACTGTGTTTAGGACCATTCATACATACATGCAAACACAGGGGAAAAAAAAAATCCAATGCTCATTCACACTGGAGAACCATCTTTTGGACTGACACGGTTGCAAGGATCAAAGGGCGAGGAGGAAAAAAAAAAAAAAAAAACAAGTTTACAGGTGGTGTCAGAGTGCCTGGACCTGGCCCAGAACCTACAGCCGGACCAAGTCCGTCCACGCGCCTCTTCTTCGTGTACAGCTTGCTCCAAATGCTCTTCAGTGCATGCAAGTCTGTGCAGGAGGCATACTATTTAATGATAGATTAATATATAGATTTTAACTGTAAACGCACGCTGGCAGTAACATTGTACTGTAAGAGATTCAACCAGCCAATGAGGCGGCTTTGGTCAAATTTTGCAAACCAATTAGTGGGCGTTATTGCAGCATGAATTTAGTGATTCCTATTTTTTTTTTCTTTTTTTTGTTACATTTTTAATTGTTATAATTAGATGGTGGTTTGTGGGACTGCAGGGGGGAGTGGGTGGGGGAGGTTGGGGGGCGAGGTGGGGGCATGTGGAGTTAAGCAGTTTTCATTGTTATATAAATGAGAAGAACAATTTCTAAGATTGGTTATGATGTAATGTAAATGAAAGTTTTCACTGTGAGATTTTCACAAAAAATGATGACTAACACTTGTTAAATGTTGAGACCCCCTTACCCACCTCCCCATCCCTCCGTCCAGAGTCGTCTTCTCTGACCGTCATTCCTGAAAAACAGGATTCCGAAGCTTCATGCTGTTTAGATACGGTTCGAGTCGAGATGGTTTTTTATCCAACGTTCCCGAGGCTTACGACACGGTTTCTCTGCTTTCCTTTTTTTTTTTTTCGCTGGACCACGGCATCGTTGTCCGTAGCAGCCGAGGAACAGACTTTCTCTCTGATTTCACTGTCCCGTCACTATGTATTTGCGGAGAAGAGACTTTCTCCGAACTTCGTTTTCTCTCACAACATTCCATATCCCGTTGTCGGAAACCAGGCGTCGACTGCTGCTGTTTTCTTTTTGTGTTTTTTTTTTTTTTTGTTGTTTTTGAAGCTAGGAGGAAGAGAAACAGGCCTCAGGTCAGTGGAAAGCATGTGATGATGCTTACCTCCTCACAGCCGCTGATGTTTTCAGCTGTCAGCGCGGCTCCTGAAGCTGATCTTCAACTGTCATATCATTAGCGCAACAAAGGGAAGTAGTTCCTTAGAATTTCACCCCTTTCCCTCCCCCCGATGTGTATCCTATACCAGGCTGAATAAATTGTGTTTATGTACATTACATGGTTCAGGTGTCGTCATTAAATTGGTCACATTTATGTCCAAAACATTGCATCAGCGTTGTCACATTACTTTAACAAGACTGGTTAACTCTTAAGTGGTTGTTGTGCTCATTATTTGTCAAATTTTTTTTTTTTTTTTTTTATATTTTCATTAACCTTTCTTGGAAGACCATTACTACTTGGGTTAATGAGTAACCTGTTTTGATTTCTGTTTATTTGGTTTCAGTTCTGTAACTGTCTCTTATACACATCTGAACAAAACTTCAGTGATTGACAGATTTTTTTTTTTGTGGGACTGTGTTTAGGACATATAAGATGTGTATAAGAGACAGATACCAGGCTGAATAAATTGTGTTTATGTACATTACATGGTTCAGGTGTCGTCATTAAATCGGTCACATTTATGTCCAAAACATTGCATCAGCGTTGTCACATTACTTTAACAAGACTGGTTAACTCTTAAGTGGTTGTTGTGCTCATTATTTGTCAAAATTTTTTTTTTTTTAATATATATATTTCATTAATCTTTCTTGAATGACCATTGCTACTTGGGTTAATGAGTAACCTGTTTTGATTTCTGTTTATTTGGTTTCAGTTCTGTAATGATTGGACAAAACTGTCCTATTGATCAGAAAATGCGTTACTGTGTGTGTGTTGAGCCACCAATGCGCATTTTGCTGATCATAGGTGGCGCTATAAGCCTATGTTTCGTAACGGGTCTAGTTTCATGAGCCACCACAGTTGTGACTCAAAAATTTTAACTTTCAAAATAATTTAATATAACATTCGGCGACTGGCAATAAAAATGTTGATAGAAAAAAAAAAATTTGCCCTAGTAACTCACTGGTCCGTGACCCACCCGTTGAGAATTACTGTTGAAAACAACCTAAGCACTTTGTCCAACAGCCCAGTTCTCCACCAATCTCTCTAAGTGCTGAGCTGCTCGTATTTGTGGTGCCGTACACCTCTGAACAATTCATCTGAACAATTTTTTTTATTTTACCTACACAGTTGCCTCTAGATACAAGCTCTTCAACATACACGTCATCCAAGTTATGAGTATCTTCTGCAAGTTTTTCCTTGCGTTTTGTGAAAACATTACACTACAACTGTATAATTTACAGACAATTCCTGCCTGCTATTCACTTGGCCATGTATTAACTAAGGTAACTGGAGCGTGTAAATACAAGTACTGTAAAGTGGGTCATTGTATTTACTTGGCCTAATTTTCTTCTCAAATGTGAGAAGAAATCAACTTTAGCACAGCTCCCAGGGTAACCCCAGGCCTCTCCCTTTAGGCTACATAGAACAAAAAAAAAAAACATCTGCTTTTCTTTTTTTTTTTTTTTTCTTCTTTTTTTTTTTTTTTCTTGAAGTAACCCATTCTGGATTTTATTCAGTCCTCCTGGTCTGACCTCAGGCTATCCCCAAACACCCGTAGGGAAAAGTCGTAGCCTAGATAGAAACGATGAAGACCTAATTCCATCTCTCCAGGCTGTTGTCTCTCAACTGCATTGTTTGGCTGTATAAACCTTTGGAATTTTTTTTTTAAAGGTATATAATTTTTTTTTATCATTTTTAACTGGTATGACACCTCTTCTTTTGGAAGAGCGCCATCTCCCCTAACTCAATGGTTACTGCATTATTTAAACCCACTATAATAATACTGAGTCACTGCCAACTTCATAGTGAATCCCAGTAGAACCGTTCACTTTTGGCATTTTTGTTTGATCAGACTGAGGTAGTACCTTAGTAATGTCGCTAGATGGCAGCTATTGTTCATCTACTAATGCAATAACAGACATTAAACGTATACAGGAAACTGATGCCATACACACACTTATTTTTTCATGTAATTTCACAGCATTTTTTCACATGTATTTTCTTACAATGTAGATTTCATTTTTAAGCATTTTAAGCACTATTCTATAATTTATATATGTATATGTTTCATATACTGTATGTGCATATACATATGTGTGTGTGTGTGGGCATACATGTATATGTGCGTATATATGAATATACGTGTGTGTAAATGTATACGTGTGTTTATATATATATGTGTATATATGTGTGTGTTTATGTATATGTACACATATACATATGTGTATGTGTGTATATGAATATACATGTGTGTGTAAATGTATATGTGTGTTTATGTATGTGTGTATGTACAGTATGTATGTGTATATATGTGTATATTTGTCGTTTCAGGTTTTAATACATTTACTTATATGTATTTATGTTTGGGATCATTTTTCTATGATGTGCTTTTTTAACATTTTAATGGACAGTAATGCTTGTTTATCATCATGACATTGTTCCCCCATGACTTCTATTACTTTTTTTAATTTCCTGTTTCTTAATTGAACTTTCTCTTTCACTTCCTAGAGTTTACAAATGTACGTAAATGCTGCCTTTCTGTTTAAGTTGTGGCTTCGTTCCTAGAAATCTATTTTACTACTTGGATTTCCTGTAAAAATGTACTTTTACCCTTGTTTTACTTGTTAGTACAGTATAAGACGTCTTTACCCTGTTTTATCAGAGGTTTTCTAAATGATCATCTTAGCTTTTTACGTTTTTTTTATGCCATTTATTTTATGTATTTTCCACCCGACGATCATATTTGAATCAAATTCAAATGAAATTCCCATCCGCAGCCCGTGATTTTTCAGCATTTGTCTCGCACATCGTAAATTTTATTCAGCTGTTCTTCCAGTCTGTCCGTCACACCCTTTGTCTACCAGTGACATCAAGCCAACTTGAAATCACATTATATCTTCTGTCCTGGTTCATATTTTCAGTGTCGGGTTATATTCCTGTCCATTAGCCACACTCCTGTGAGACGTCACAGTCGATTCTCTGTCCATGTCACCTGAGCAAGGACATCTGCTTAGTCCAACCGGGGACTGTGTCCTGAGTGGAGGACAGAAACGTAGAGGTCACTATCACTCATGGATCACATGACATGACTTTACTTGAAGACTAACAGGGTTAGTGAATACTTCTTTTTCGTTCACTTTGTCCTTTTTTCAGGCGTTGCCACAGTGACTCAACATTTTCCGTCTCCCCTTGTCCTCTGTATCTTACCCTGACTCCAACTACCTCCATGTCCTCCATCACTCCATCATCAATCTCCTCGTTGCCATTCTGTTTTATACCAAACTACCCCTAACACTAGAGTCTGTACGTCTCACACAAGTCTGTGTAATGTGTTTTGTTGGAATATCCGATAATATATATATACATTGACTCAAAAATTAAAAAAACAAAAATAATTTTGTGGATAAACACCTGTATATTAAACTGACTGTCAGTAGATGGCAGCATTGCAGCTTATTTAATTAATCCCATACTTTTGCAGTGATAAATATATATTACTATTACTTTACTTACTTGAACAGATAAATATATATTACTAGGCCTGTATTGGTGTGTATGTATATTGGCAATTAAGTGTTTGGGGCACTAACAGCATATGGAATCTTAGCGAAAAATTTAATATGTGCATTGTTGTTGCAACTTTTAAGATGAAGATGAGTGATCATCTTAATTAAAAAGTTTAATTAAAAAGATGCAGGCAACGTTGCGACGTTAAAATCCAACTTCAAACAAACTGATCTTTCAGGTTTGGCTGGAAACAAGGGATAAAAGCAAATATTAATCCACAACTTCCTTAGAATATTCAATATATTCTCTTTCTATGTGGACGGTTTACAGTAAATTAACTTGTGTTCACTGTCTGAGCAAATGTTCCCAGGTTAATTGTGTCCCTGAATGCATCGATCTACAGTGCAGTAATTTATAAATGCGCAATCCATATGTGACAGACAATTAGAGTGTGATTTAAAGTGCATAAAAACCTCGCACTCCTCCCGGGCTCTGGATTTGTCTCGCCTTTGTTTCACAGTTTTGCCACATGGGGGCGACACACACTGTCCTGTAGTGTTTGTATGGCGACTACTTTACTCTTGACACAGGGTTGGTTCAAGGACAAAGGTGCCTTCAGGATGTGCCAGACTACACCTTTCTAATACCTAGCAGTGAGCTCCGAGTCGGTGAATTACTTTTGCCTCCGTCAGCGTAAAAATAAAAATGTTGACCTCTGCATTTATGACGATTTATTCATCAATACCCGTCTTGCAGTCTGCCATTATCAGACATAACTAATTCCTCCAGTTTGTAAATATTTCTCTCCTCTTCCTGCTCCTCCTCCTCCAGCCTTCATCTTTATTTAGACTCGGAGGAGAGAGTGAGCGAAGTGATGGGAAGAGTCTCTGTCAGGCCCTGATGTCAGTGGAGCAGGTGAACATGTGGTTCTATTTTTAAACAATATGCAGCTAGTGTTTTGCTCATTTTAATAATGCAGAGGATGAAAAAAAAAAAAAAAAAGAGTCAGAGTTCTGAAGCTGCAGCCTGACACTATTTATATCCAGTATTGTAGCAGTGAAGCAGAACATCTGTGTATCTCCACCTGGTCTCCATCCTCTGTGGGTCAGGGTGGATTAAATGGATGTAACTTAATGCATTGTATCACTGACGCATGTGTTAAGACTCTCTGTCTGTCTCGCACTTCCTCATCTACCTGTCTCTCCATGTTCATCTGTCTGTCAATCTACGTGACTCTGTAATTGGTTGAGGGGCGGGGTTTGTTGTTACCAAACAGCAAGAAGATCATGGGTTTGATTCCCTGTGGTTGCTGCATTTATACATTTAGCTGACACGTTTACCTAAAGTGCCTTAGCTTTTAGGAGCTCATGATTCCCCTGGGAATCGAACCAAGAACTCTTGAATGGGGCTGGCCTGCTACACTTTTGAACCAATATACAATATGAAAAAAAGAACTGCAATAATTGTCGTAACAGAGTCTTAAAGTTATCTTGTGTGCTTTATAGCATTGTTTCCCAAAGACTGGGTCGCGGCCCGTGGGTGGGTCACAAGAGATTTTCTTTAATGGGGTCGTCTCACGTCATGTTTTTACATTTTTGCTAGTTCAGTTACTGTTTTTTTTTTGTTGTTTAAAACTTGAGTAATACTAATTGTTCAGCTATCAACCAGTCAACAATAAAATATCCTTATTAAAGTTCGATTCTGGTCATTGATTTACAAATAATATCAATTTCCTTGGGTTGCCAGGCTTCATGATTTTTAAATATGGATCACCAGAATAGGACAAAAAAAGGTGTCCGTTGTGAATTTGCTCCATATTTCCGTCCATCCGTTTTCGTCTGCTGAACCCAGACTTCCCTCTCCTTAGACCCTTCTTTCAGCTGATCTGGGAGGATCCCGAGATGTTCCCAGGTCAGCCAGACAACTTAGTCGCTCCTGCGGGTCCTGGGTCTTTCTCTGGTTCTCCTCCCAGTTGGATAGGACCTGAACACCTCCCATGGGAGGCGTCCAGGGCTACCACCCATGTAGTGCCCAAGCCCTTACCTTTTCCTTAAGGGAGTGCCCTGCCACCCCTTGGAGAAAGATTATATCAGCCACCTCTATCCGAGATTGCATTCTCTCGCTTGTGACCCAAACTTCTTGACCAAGTTAATGCACCATCTAATGGTAATTTGTGGAAACAGCACCAGCCATTATACATCCGACAACATGTACATATCTTCTTCAAGCTAAACTGTCTTCATATTCCTGTTCTCCTTGTAGGATGAAATTACCGTAATTTTCGGACTATAAGCTGCAACCAATAATTTTTTTAAAGGAAATAACATTTTGTACATACATAAGACGCACCTGACTATAAGCCGCATGTGCTGCATTCTTTTTGCATTTTCCATGATGAGGGTCAGTTCATGCTAATTTTATTCATGTACGAAGCGTGTTACCGTACGTTAAACTCTTCCTTCGATGGTGTTTATTGGCGGTTGTGACTTGCGTCTTCCTCGACACTACCTGTCTCACTCTTAACTTTTCTGCTCAAGCAGTTAGAAAAAATGCATACATTATCCAAGTCTCTGCATAAGCCGCAGGGTTGAAATTGTGTGACAAAAGTTGCGGCTTATAGTCTGGAAATTACTGTAAGTGCATTTTTATTAAACAAATTGCTGATAGTTTTGTTGAAGCTTGAGTGGACATTGTACACACGGTACATGATCTTCTGTTCCTCACTCTGATTGGCTGATGCATCGTAGCATCGCTCAGCGTCTTGTCTGTCGGCCAATCTCTTTTTCTAGGTAGTCTAGGGAAGGGTGATAACGTTGTGGGTGGAGATTCTCTAGGGTAAATATACGTAAATAACAACTACCTGTCTCACTGTTACCTTTTCTGCTTGAGCGCCCCTGGTGATCGTTAGAAAAAATGCATACATTAGCTGCATCTGCGCATAAGCCGCAGCGTTGAAATTGTGTGACAAAAGTTGCGGCTTATAGTGCGGTAAATGACGATAATCGTTAACACTGAACTGTGGTGTGAATACATTGAATACATACTTTTTTTGTGAGTCGTCTTCCAGTGGGTGCTAGCATTTTCTAAAAAAACACCTTGAAAGAGTCAAATCTACAGTATATCTCTGCAACCCATTCACACCAATTAATTCACACAAACATCAAATCAGTCCATTCACACTGCCGTCACAACCAATGAGATTGAATGAAATTCTAGTTTATCTTTCCCAGGGACACACCGGCATGTAGATCGTCCAACCTAGTGTTTAATTAAATTAATATTGATTTATTTTCAAACAATTTTTGTGTCGCAAAATGTCGTGCTACACAAATGCTGTGCATTCTGGTCCATTTCAATTCTGAACCCCCTTCCATATTGCAGCGCCATTGCGCAATCCCCGACTACCCCTGAAAGTCGCACAGTTTTCAACTCTCAAAGTTACGTCATTGAAAGTTTCCTGCTTACCTGAGTCAAAAGTTTGGGAGCCCTAAAAGGCAGACATAATCTCAGCCTTCACAATTGACTTCAGTTCCCCCCTGTCAGAACAGAAACAGGTAAATCAATCTCCCACACTGGGCCCCCTTATTGGAACAAACCTTTTAAAGTAAAAAAAAAAGAAAAAAAATCATCCCTTTAAATGAAACGCTGGCTCCTGCTTGTTCTCCGTGTGTAAATTGATGTTATTACACTCTGATTCTGGTCTTTTGTGAGTTTGGATGTTGCATGAATGATGCTGTTCGCTGACCTTTAGGTCTCATTTGTAATTTTAATCTTACTGTGACTTCCTGAAACAAAGGTTAAATACATAAAAACACTGCAGTCTGGTGCAGTGTGGCCAAATGCTAAATATAGACTTTTTTTTTTTTTTTTTGACCCCCTCCACCCTGGTCCTCTAATCTCACCTGATCTTACAAATGCTGTGAAATGAATCTACTGCTACTGCAACCACCTGTGGAAGGAGAATGGGTTTTTTTTTCTATTAATATTATTTTTAACACACCTGCAAATGAATAGGGCGAAGTTTTTTGAATTAATGAGTTGCGCATTTACACATTCAGCAGATCAAAACAACTTTAGGATTCATGCTGAGTCATAGTGGGGATCATCTGATGAATGTAAATCCACTATTGTATCCTTTTAGACTCTCATTATTCTGGCCTCTGTCAACCCCTTAAGGGGAAATGTGGATTCATCAGCTCATTGTTGGCTCTAACCAAATCTTTCTGCTGTCTGCTGGTCAGCATGTTCTTTAATATAGTTCCAAATGTAAGCGACAACAAACTGACATCAGATGATGTGAATGAAGCTCAAGGTCAAATGACTTTTTTAATGTAAACATGTGGTTCCTTAATATTTAAAGATAATGGTAGATGATCCAATGTCACTGAAGTGGTCTGGGGGAAAAAGTATTTATTCCTTGGGCAAATCTTCCAAGCAGATCAATTAAATACTCTAAATGGGAGCTAATGGTCATCGGAAAAAAAAAAACAGAAACAAAACAAAATCAGTGCTGTTAAATAATGTATCTTTCTTGTGTCTTTCTTCAATTCCTGCGAGTATGTCAGTGTTGTTTTCAACAAAACAGGCCAACAGTGCAGTGAGTATATTTAAGCTTTGTCAGAGCAGGGAGAAAGAAATGTCTGATGCTAAATTGATGCACATGCGCAAACCAATGTTGCACTAAAGTAGCATACCTACCTAGCTACATATCTCCCTACCTACCTACCTAGCTACATATCTCCCTACCTACCTACCTAGCTACATATCTACCTACCTACCTACCTAGCTACATATCTACCTACCTACCTACCTAGCTACATATCTACCTACCTACCTACCTAGCTACATATCTCTCAACTACCTACATATCTACCTACCTACCTACATATCGTATCTATCTACTTAACTTCCTACATATCTATTTAACTACCTACATATCTACTTACTTACCTACCTACAGTATCTACCTATCAACCTACATATCTACCCACCTACCTACATATCTACCTATCTACTTACATATCTACCTATCTACTTACATATCCACCTATCTACTAACCTAGCTACATATTCACAGATCTACTTACCTACCGACATATCTACCTACCTACCTACCGACAAATCTATCTATGTAACTATCTACCTACATATCTATGTAGTACCTACCTACTTGCATATCTACGTACCTACCTACCTACAGTACCTACATATCTACCAACCCCCCTACATATCTATCTATCTATCTACTATTGACATACCTACCTACAGTACCTGCCTACGTACCTAGCTATCTACCTATCACCTTTGTACCTACCTACCTACCTATGTGCCTACCTTCCTGTCTCCCTATTTGCCCATCAAGCTGTCTGATTGCCTAGCTACATGTCTACCTATCTATATACCTGTCTTCCTACCTACGTACCTACCTACTGTGAACCACTTCCAGTGGAGTTCATGTTTTAGTAAATCATGCTCAGTCATCTGTTGTGTTTGGCTTCTAGTTTGAACAACTGTACGTCTAGTATCAGGAACTTTGTGACGTCGCAGAGCTTGTTATGACAGCTTGTCTAAGGCAGATTATACCAGATTTGAGCAGATTAGAAAAATTCTAATTCTAATTGGTTGTCAAAACTACTACTTAAGGAGCAGGCAAAATCACAAATATGACCACAAATCCCAGACAAAATCCATGTTGCATAGTGTGTCCCTCTGATAGTTGTCTGTTGCTTTAAACAAAGCCCCACGTTGTCTTTCACATATATTTAATGCTTTAATTCATGGACTTATGTCCTTGAAGGTATCGTTGTTTCAGTTGATCATATATCTGGTTGACGTTTCTCTCTTGTGCATTTATTCCTGGAGTGGACCTGTCCATCTCTGCCCTTCAGCAGCAGGACATGAAAGAGATCAACCTGAAACTAAAGGGAACTTTTAGCTGCGTTTTATTTTTTCATATTCACACAGAGAGAACAAACAAACAAACAAACATATGGTTGCTAAAGTTCTCTCTCTCATCCAGGCTGGTGATGGATGGGAGATATGGCTGACTGCTCAGAAGAAGCAAAAAGAGCAAAGACTCTTCTTCTTTTTTTTTTTTTTTTTCTTTATTGATCACTACCACTCTTGAACAAAGTTTAAAAGCTGAGAATTCAAATCAAATTCAGACGGATGGATTTCAAAGGCAGGATGCCACTCTGCTGTAAAGTGCTGCTCAGTGTTGGATGTGGGCGCATTCGACAATCTGGGGAATCAATATAAATTTTAGAATCATTTATCCGTCTCTGAGGTACGGCTAACAAGAAAAAAAAAAATATGGATGTAAAGTCAATGAATGAACCGCAACCTGATTTTATGCTGCACTTTGTTCAGGACGTGTATTTGCTGTGACAGTGTTTTAAACAGTGCTGTAGGATTTTCATAGACATTATGGTGTAAGGTAGGATTCCTGTCTACAGAACTATAGAGCTGTCTATTGATCAACTGACCAACCTTCTTACTAACTGACCTGCCTGTCTGTCTGTCTGTCTGTCTACAGGCATCCAGAGCTATCTATCAATTAACTGACCTTCCTACTTATCTGACGACCTGTCTGTCTACAGGCCTACAGAGCTATATATCAATTAACTGACCTACCTACTTAATGAACAACTCATCTGTCTGTTTACAGGCCTACAAATCTATCAATCAAGTTACTGACCTACCCACTTACCAACCTGTCGGCCATTTACTGTAGATCGAGCCATTGATCAACTGGCCTACCTGCTTATTGAACGACTCATCGGTCTGTCTGTCTACAGGCCTACAGAGCTTTCTATCAATTAACTGACCTACCTATTTGTTGAACAACTCGTCTGTCTGTTTACTGGCCTACAAATCTATCAATCAAGTTACTGACCTACCCACTTACCAACCTGTCGGCCATTTACTGTAGATCGAGCCATTGATCAACTGGCCTACCTGCTTATTGAACGACTCGTCTGTCTGTCTCCAGGCCTACAGAGCTTTCTATCAATTAACTGACCTACCTATTTGTTGAACAACTCGTCTGTCAGTTTACAGGCCTACAAATCTATCAATCAAGTTACTGACCTACTCACTTACCAACCAACCTGTTGGCATTTTTACAGTAGATCTAGCCATTGATCAACTGACCTACCTGCTTATCGAACGACCTGTCTACATCCCTACTGATCTATCTATTGATTAACTGACATGTCTGCCTGTTTACAGGCCTACAGATCTAGTCATTGATCAACTGACCTAGCTATTTCCCAACTGACCTACCTGCTTGTCGAACAACCTGCCTCTTTACAGGCGTTTAGATCTATCTTTTGATCAACTGACATGTCTGTCTGTCTATTTGTCTACAGGCCTACAGATCAATTTGAGGATTAACTGACCTACCAATTTATCAAACCAACCTGTCTGTCTACAGACCTACAGATCTATCTATTAATCAACTGACCAACCTTTTTACCAACAGACCTGTCTGCCTGTCTGTCTATCTACAGGCATCCAGAGCTATCTATTGATTAACTGACCTTCCTACTTTATCTAACGACCTGTCTGTCTACAGGCCTACATAGCTATATATCAATCAACTGACCTACCTACTTTATCTAACGACCTGTCTGTCTACAGGCCTACAGAGCTATATATCAATCAACTGACCTACTAACGACCTGTCTGTCTACAGGCCTACAGAGCTATATATCAATCAACTGACCTACCTACTTTATCTAACGACCTGTCTGTCTACAGGCCTACAGAGCTATATATCAATTAACTGACCTAGATGCTTACAAACCAAGATGTCTGTCTGTGTACAGATAAATCCATCTTTCTGTCTGTCTACAGACCTACAAATCTAACTATCGATCAACTGACCTACCGAGTCATCAATCAACCTGTCTGTCTGTCTGTCTACAAGTTCCGTAATTTCCCGAAGAATTGTTCGTAGTTTCCCGAAGGGATACTCCTGAGGGATTAATAGTTCGGTTCGTCTGTCGATTCGTCAATTGACTGAACTTCCTACTTACCGACTGATCTGTCTGTCTTCCTGCAGCCTTCCGGTTCTAGTTACCCATTGTCTTGTTGATTGACCAACCTACTTTCATGTCCCAGATTTAATTTCAGCTTTTGTCAATTCTGCCCTAAAAGGGGACGTAGTTTGCCAAATTAACTTTGTCAGAGTTCTGGTCTTTCTTCAGTTTCCATGTGGTTTTCACTCAGTGACAAGAGACAAACTCATTGGACGGTTGGAGAATGTGATGTTCCTCCTATCATCAGCATCATTTATTCCCTTAAACAACATAGCAACTCTAGGTAGATTATTTACAGTATCTCTTTTTTTTTGCTAGGACAGTGAAAGCATCACTGCCATTGCTTATGCTCTGATTTCTCCTGGCTGCCAATCAAAACTTTGCTTTGCCTCCAACTTCCAAGTGCGTAGATATAGTTATGTCCATGCTGGTCCTTAGTTGTTTGGGTCATTTTGTCTGCATCAGTTTGGAAAAAAAAGGCCACTGGTCTGACCTGGCAACCAGAACTCTTCTACTGTAGCTGTTATTTTTAACCTGTTTTGCATAAACAGGAAGGAACAGAGAAAACCAGGGCTCTGTTGTGGGTCAAGGTGCGCTGGTTTGACACCCGCTGCATTCATTACCCTTTGCATCATCAGAAAACAAGTCTAAAATCGTTCGATTTTTAACTCTTTTACCAGTCTGTTCAATATCTCCAGGTAGTGACATTTCCTTTTTTTTATGCCGTTGTTGTGTTTACTCCGTATAAACCGTCCACTGCTGGGTGTACTTTCTGTTCTGCTAACTGTTTTTCTACTCTCACGTACGTCTCCAGGTATTTCCCTCTTCTTTCTGTCTCCGTCTCTACCTTTTTACACCACCACACACAGCCCGGGGCTGTCACTTTCCTTCACAGCACAACCTTTTATTTCTTCGCTGTCTCTCAGCATTCTCCACTCTCCACTTTCCACTGATGCCTTTCCATTTTTGCTGTCAGACCTTTGTCTGCTGCCCCCGAACTGGTGACTGCAGCAGACACTTACCGTTTCAGCTGATGCACAGATTCTGGTAAATAAAATCCAAGATACAAGGGGCAGACGATGGCTGTTATGGGAATCAAACACACACACACACACACACACACACACAGAATATTGCACGCTGCTGTGAAGCTGTTAGTGGAGCTTCATAAAGACCAGTGAGTGCAAAGTACCAACATGTTAGTTCAGAACAAACGCAAGCTAGAAGGAAATGACATACCTTTATACAGATGGGCCTTTGTATCAGGCCTTACATTAAGTAAAGTTGATTTTAACTATACTATGACACAACAGCCTTTAAGTCACACCAGCCAAAACATTCATAATAAAGAATAAAGAAAAGTTGCTAAGGTGTATAAATCAAACTGGTTCCCTCGATGTGAAAATAACGTGTAGATTTACAGTGGTACAAGAGCAAGTATTACACATGCCTAAAGTGTCCTCTAGTGCAGTTTTCCCCAAACTTTTTGCGCCACGGACTGGTTAAATGTCTAGTACCATTTTCATGGACTGGCCGTTAAGTTGTGGCAGATAAATACCCCTGAATAAAATTTAATTTCCAGTGTTCTGAAATATTTTCCTACCTATAAAATCTTCCTACCCAAATTCAACTGTGCATGGACACAACAAGGATTTCTCAAGTGCACCCAGCCTATAATTTTCTCCTACCTGACCAGTATAAAAAGTTAGAATCTTGTATCAATTTATTGTTGTTGTCTTCACCTAGAAAATATTTCCTAATCAAATATAGTTGCATTATTGATGATGGAATCCTAGCCATTCTATTGGTCAGTTCTTTTGTTGGTATGGATCAAGTGCAAGTCAAAAGGAAACATTATTTGTCTGCGGCCCGGCACCAGTTCACCCACGGACCTGTACCGGTCCCCGGCCCAGTGGTTGGGGTCCACAGCTGTCATTGTAAAAAATAACTATGTGAAATTATCTGTTCTAATACTGTAAATGAATTGCACTTAGGAATGAGTTGAAGACTCGGTGTGAATAATAGTCTTAAAAATATCTGACTTATTTAACTAGCACAGTCTGTGTTAGTTTATTTCTTTGTCGTTCCAATTATTTAAGGTGTAACTTTGTTAATTGGAAAGGAGAAGGTGATGTTTTCAGTTAAATTGCTCTAATGGTTGAAAGCACTTCTCGCTTTCTGGTTAATTGGCTCTGTTGCAAATATAGGATATAAAGGAGTCTTGGGATCATGAAATCATCGCTGGTGTTTAGTTGTTACATTGTCGTTTCATAAAGAAAGTCTTCCCTCGTGGTCTAATTTTGAAAGTTATTATAATGACTCAAAAGAAGTACACATCTACTGACCAGCCGAAAAGTTCATTTTTATATTTTTAGAACTTTATTAATCCCTTGGGCGTATCCTTCGGGACTTGTTGACCCAAGTCCAATTCCTTAACCACTAGACAAACTGCCCCAACTATGACATGTTATATGTATTTCTGTCTATTGTATAAGGAAGTCAGGAGTGGCAGAGAAGTATCTTAGATTGGTGCAGGACATGCATGAGAATAGTCCAAAAGTGGTGAGGAGTGCTGTTGGAAGGAATCAGTGTTGAGACCCTTATTGTTTGCTGTAGTGATGGACAGATTGACAGAGGAGGTCAGACAGGAGTCTCCATGGACGTCGATGTTTGCAGATGACATTGTGATCTGCAGTGAGAGGAGGCAACAACCAGAAGAGAACCTAGAGAGGTTGAGGTTTGGACTAGAGAGAAGAGGAATGAAGGTCATTGGTAGTAAGACAGAGAACATGTGTGTGAATGAAAGGGAGAACAGTGGAGTGCTGAGGTTACAAGGAGCAGAGGTGGAGAAGGTGGAGGAGTTTAGATACTGGGGATCAACTGTTCAGAGCAGTGGAGACTGTGGAAGAGAAGAGCAGAATAGAGAACAGGCAGAATGGAACAACTGGAGAAAAGAGTCAGCTGATTCTCTCCTATCACAGATCACTCCTAAGGTGAAGGGAAAAGTTTACAGGACAGTTGTGAGACCAGCTATGATGGATGGGTTAGAGACTCTAGGAATAGGTAGAAGACAGGAGACAGAGCTGGAGATGGAGGAGTTAAAGATGCTGAGATTCTCTTTAGGAGAGACAAGGATGGACAGGTCTAGGGATGAGGTGATTAGAGGGACAACACAGACAGGAAGGTTTGGATAAAAAGCTAGACAAGACAGATTGAGATGGTTTGGACATGTTCAGAGGAGGGACAGTGGATACATTGGTAGAAGAATGATCCTAGAGATGGAGCTACCAGATAGGAGACAAAGAGGAGATCGATGGATGCAGTGAAGGAGGACATGGAGGTAGTTGGAGTCAGAGTAGAAGATACAGAGGACAGGGGCGTCTGTCCTCTGTTGTGGTATCCCTTAAAAAGAAGTGATAAAATATACAATTGTGTATAAATATTAAAGTTTTGCAAAATTTCAAGTTATCTTGGCCCTTTGTTCTGACTTATAGTCCGGTTTAACTTGAGAACCCTCTGTAACTTCACTTCAGGTGACGTCACCTTGTCAGTACCAGCGCTGCCCGTGGATGAAAAGTTACTCTGTAACGTCCCTGTTCAGCTGAGCACCAATTTGAGGTTACCACGTGTGATTTTTAAAATACAAAATGGGCCATAAAACCAGCTACAGATGTTCATTTTCCATTAAAGATGAAATAGATTTACTTTGTTTTCCATTTAAACTAGCAGGGACTCCTGAACCTGTGGGACATGGGACTCCGTACCTCTGCCAGCTGCTGGTGTTTCTCTTTCTCCATTATCATCATAATCCTGCCAGTCTGGATGATAAGTTTCTTAGTCCTCCCTGATGTTCATGTGCACCATCACCTGTTCTCTACCTTTGCTCTAGGAGAGATAAATTCTCCGCACCAGTTTCCCTCCCCGATGGTCTGGTGAGAACAGCGGATGCTAATGAGATTAAAATCTAAATTGAGTTATGTTTAAATGCCCGTGATAATAGTCCTGTTCCATTACAACAGATTCATGTTCACCCAGATAAAAACTGAAGTCCCCGGAGAGCTGGAGCTTTTACTTGCTCTAATATGATGCTGATGTGAACAAACCCGACTAATGGTCGGAGCTAATAAGACTAAATGATTTCTGGCATCAGAGGGTCTTGCTTCGTAACCTGATCAGAATCTCGCAAATGAATTGACGGATACAGACGCCGAAGTCCACTGTGCAGTGATAACATCCAGAAGAAACACGAGTCCGAAGCAGATAAAAATGTGGACAAATATTTATTCAGCACAGCACAGAAAGTCTGACCCCCCCCCCAACACTCGGAAGTATCTGCCATGTCTTCTGCTTTCAGGCTTGTCCCTTTTTCAGGGGTTGTCACAGCGACATTTTCCTCCTCCCTCTGTCCTCTGTATCTTCTACCCTGACTCCAACTACCTCCATGTCCTCCCTCACTGCATCAATCAATCTCCTCTTTGTCTCCTACCTGGTAGCTCCATCTCTATGATCATTCTTCTACCAATATAACCATTGTCCCTCCATAGACCATGTCCAAACCATCTTAGTCTAGATCAGTGCTTCTCAAATGGTGGGGCGGTGCGATGCTGAGGGGGGCACGTGTGACCCTGGGGAAAATGCTTTTTTTTTCTGCCGTACTACAATAAAGTGTAATTGCACATCCACTACAGTAGTTGGCAGTGGCGCTCTCATTGCACATTGTGTGCAGCGAGTTGAACTATATCTCTTTCTTTTAGTTTTCTTTATGTTAACAAGGATACTATGTTATGCAGAGGTGTAGCTAGAACTATTTTATAGAGAAAGGCTATTATTTATAGTTGTGGCGGAGAGTGGGTGGTGGGGGGCGCGAATTGTTTTCTTCTAACAATTCGGGGGGCCAACTACCTCCATGTCCTCCCTCACTGCATCCATCAATCTCCTCTTTGTCTCCTACCTGGTAGCTCCATCTCTATGATCATTCTTCTACCAATATAACTACTGTCCCTCCATAGACCATGTCCAAACCATCTTAGTCTAGATCAGTGCTTCTCAAATGGTGGGGCGGTGCGATGCTGAGGGGGGCACGTGTGACCCTGGGGAAAATGCTTTTTTTTTTCTGCCGTACTACAATAAAGTGTAATTGCACATCCACTGCAGTAGTTGGCAGTGGCGCTCTCATTGCACATTGTGTGCAGCGAGTTGAACTATATCTCTTTCTTTTAGTTTTCTTTATGTTAACAAGGATACTATGTTATGCAGAGGTGTAGCTAGAACTATTTTATAGAGAAATGCTATTATTAATAGTTGTGGTGGGGCGCACTTCTGGAAGGAAGGAAGGAAGGAAGGAAGGAAGGAAGGAAGGAAGGAAGGAAGGA